>CAAE01014737.1:1554236-1616973 GCA_000180735.1 Tetraodon nigroviridis
AGCCTTTTGCTCACATCTCCTGATGTTGCAGTTTGCCCAGTTGTCATGGAGACAGTTGGGCTTTTATCGCAGCAAGGCTGCGTTTGTCAGCCGGTCAAACGCGTAGTTCCTTTTTAAAGCTGTCTACGTATAAATAGACTATTCATTGACTGTCGAATATGTCTTAGATATAAACATGAATTTGTGGGCATTTTGTTGCCTAGCAACAGCTGATGTAAATGGGAGAAGACGGATGAGATCTGGGTGGACAGTCGAGAAAGACGTCTGTAAAATTCATCCTTTTTAATTATCAGGAAGGTCATTTGTTTCAAAAATCTCCTCTCTACTTTGCAGAAAATTTGTTTCTTGTCTTTTATAGCTGAGTTAGAAACGGGCTGAACCTTCAGTATCCAGTCAGGGAAGAGTGGTCGCCCTGGTTCCCAGCACCGTCTTCCTATTTTGCTTTTAATTTTACTGGTTACCAGTAATTGTCTGTGCTAGTTGGAGACACGGCTGTATTGATCTGGCTGTTTAACAACTGTACCCTGTCAGCGTGCCTCAGCCAGCACAATACACACAATTAACGCTCACCAACGACACGGCTCCATTGTGCGCCTGAATGAAACGTGTCTCTTTTGTGCCACTAAAATAGGTTTTTCTAATTAGTTGCAGGAGTTGAATGACAGCTTTGTCCGGTACTGTCACACCGACACGGAGGCTTTTCTGCGTGATATCAACCGCTCGCTGTCATCGAGCAGGCGAGTTTTCCAGCAGCTGGAGAGAAAGTGTGTCTCTGAGCCTCGAGAAAGCGACTGGGAGCGAATACAAAGCCAGGTCAGTGAAGTGAATGAAATATTTTAGGATTTGGAGTGTAAAGGGTTGTTCTTTTTGTGTTTGTGTGCAAAGAAGAGTGGCTCGGCCCTTATGAAATCAAACTGCAGAATTCAAAGCATACCATACGTGTTTTTCATCAGGCGTACCCCATAAAACAGAGCAGCTCGTTAGGAAACCTTTCATTCGTTTCCTCGTCTGACAGGTTATCCAGAGAGACGTCTGGGACTGTCCCATCTGTTTGACCGGGCTGTGCTGCCCGAGCCTCTCTCCAGACGCAGGGACATCAGGCCCTCCACGAGGCCGAGGCGCTGTGCTCCTGTCCTGCTCCCACCTCTTCCACCAGCCATGTCTGGAAGCCTTTGAAGCCTTTAGCACCCAGAGCAGACCATCCTGCCCCCTGTGCAGATCTGCGTACCATAAAAAACTTATCTAAAGAGGTACGATTACTGCTGAGGTCCAGGAACCATGAAATCAAACGGCTCTAATCCCAGAGCCAGTGTGAATGTCTACTGGCATCATCTGTTACCTTTCACAACAGCAAGCTGCTTTGCCGCTATGTAGTTGTAAACATGAGCTAATGGGGCCGTGGTTAGCGCCATACTCGTTCCTACGTGCACAGACAGTTCCATTGATCCTTTTCATCTCAGACTTGGCAAGAAACAAAATGAGCATATCCAAAGAAGTGTCTCAGCTCCATTACTTCACCTGTCAGAGACTATTCAGGTCACAATGATGGATCATGATGAAATCTCTTTCAAAGCATTTGCTACTTTTATTTGCAAACACGGAAACATCAAAAAATGTATAGAAACTGAGAAATTGTTTAAAAAAAAAAAAAAAAAAATTACATTCACTAAACATGTACCAAAAATTTACATGCAGACCCACTGACATACACACAGATAACAGGCTCCAACTTTCAACATGTAGAACACCCACCCAACACAGAGGTACTCCACACATATGCATACTTCCTTTTTAATAGAAAACATCCCTTAATTTAAGCAGTATGGGCAGTTTGCTGTTTTACTCTCTCAGTTTTTACCACGAGCAGAATCCAGCTTGTACATTTCTCTGTACACTTCTTTTACACGCATTCACCAATGAGTTACGCTTAGATTTTCACAATACACAGTCAATTTTTTGCTTTTCATCGTTAATTTGGTCTATTGTTTTCACAGTAGTCAACCAGCCAAGGACTCAGACAGATAAACAACATTGCAGACAACAGTGAATTGACATCAGCCAACAGTTCTGATCAGTTTTGGAGGAGGTGATTGTAGTTAAACATATGCCGCCACATTTATAAGACCAATTATTTTGATTATGATTGAGCCATGAGCATTTTTTGATCCAATCGATGTCTATCTAATACTGTATTCGCTGTTATAAAATGTTTACTGACCTCAATAATAAATGTGTAGAGTAAAAAAAAAAAAAAAAATCCTTTTTATTGTCCATGTTCGAACAGCCATCAAAAAAATATCAGAAGGTGCTAATGTTTAATGGGCAAACAGAGCCTGGAAACAGCCATTTGCCACAATTGGTATAACATTTAAATGAAAAACAACACAATCTCACACCCGGAATCTCCCAGGTCGGATGCACGCATGTACATTAACGCCACGCCACAGAGAGTTGCTCAAACATTTATCCAACACCATGCACATTTTAAGGCATTTAAGGTGGTTCTGGAAACAAAGAACATCACAGTTCAAAAGATTATGCAGCAATACAACGAGCTGTCAATGGAGCCTGAGTCGACAAGCCTTGTAACTGGCTGAAAAAAGTTTTCCAATTCTGCTTTTTGTTTGTGAAAACTGGTACAGGTTTGCATTATATTGAGGTGTTCGTATAAAGAAAAATCTACATATTTACAACAGAATACAGAAAGCATAGTAAGTCAGCAACTGGTCGAGAGCCCTGAATTTACATCTACGTGTGAAATTATACATATCTACAGCATTTACACAACTGAAAAAGATTCTGCCTCATTTAAGATGTATATACATATTTTTTTTTCTTTTCTAGACGAGCAGAAATGCCGTGGCATCATGTGCATAATAAAATCTTGGCCTCGGGGATCAGCTGCAAATGCACTAAAGCCTCTTGTTTACTGGAAGTCGAGCGGCTCAAACTCCACAACAGTTTTCAATTTGTGGAGTAGCTCAAATCTAATCTAAAGCACCTAAAATAAAAGTTCTTACCCTTTTTACAACCTAATGACATCATCAGTAAGTCAAAGCACACTTTAGTGAAGCCAAATAAAAAGAAAAATGGCTGCAAGAGAAGTGAAATATTAGAGCAATCAGTAATGAAAAAGCATACTCGTACTGTCTAAAGTAAATTGTATTGTCAAGGGATTGTTTTTGTAATGGATATGACGTGTCACCTTTTTACACTTTAACAACAACTTTAACACTTTCAACACTTTAATGACTGAACATTTTATTATAATTGTAAAAAAAAGACAAACACCTTCTAATACACCTGTATCAGTTCACACCAGTATCAATGATGCAAATGCTGCTTCACCACCAGCGTCTGCATTGTGCATAGAAAAAAAAAGACAAGACAAAAAAAAACAGACGGTGCACGTTCCTCACGTTTTACCCTCTTGTTTTTGACTAGATCAGTGTTGAGGAGATTGCAGAAGAAGAAGAGCGGGTAGCAATTCTGCGTTGGAAAGAAACCTGTGCCCCTGAATAAAGAGACGGGCGTTGAAGTCACAGTCGCTGCTGAGGTCAACGTCAAGGTCACTGCAGTGAAGCCAAGTCTATTTCGCTCCTGGTCTCATCCTTGGCACCGTCCCAGCTTCCATCCGAGACGCAGGGGATGGAATGTCATGAAGGTAAATTGCTCTCAGCCTCCATTTGCAGCGTCCGTCAGACGCTGCCCGGGTTTATTAAGTTCCTTCCAATCCCTTTCGCTTTTCAGCAGCCAGCCAGTCCTGTCAAAATCTCCCTTTGGCTGTGCTAAGGTGTGTGTGTGTGTGTGTGTGTGTGCGTGTGTGTGTGTGATCTAAAGTTCCTTTCTCACAGAGTTTTCTGATGCCCGTTGGCCGAGAGCTTCCCTGATTCAGGGTCTGTGGGGCTGTTTGACAGCTGCAATTTATCCAGACCTGAGCATGGAGAGATAAGGCAGAGAAATCTCATTAGAAACCTCAGACTTTCACTTAGACAGAGGTATTGATCCCCCCCAGCACCGCTGTCTGACAGCTACCAACCCTATCCCGCCCTATCCCACCCAGTGTATCAAGCATTCCCGCTCCATGCCCACGAGCCCCCGACCAACCCCGTCCCTGTCACAGACGTCTGCAGCTCACCGCTGAAGGAAAACCTCATTCTGTCTGAGAAGAGTTTGGGGCTAAAGAGCACGCGGGTGATGACCAGATTACAGTACCTAGGGCCTTCAGAAGCTCCTCCCGCACTGCTGAGGTGAACTTGCGTACGAGACAGAGGGTCGTCACCACGGCAAACAGCAAGTTGTACGAAAGGACGATGTAAAAGTTCCCCAACCAGTTAAACCTCCCAAAGTCACCCAGCAGGTCAAATGTGGTGATACCTGGAAGAAGCAGACATCGGGTCGGACGCTAAATTGGAAAAAGAAAGATTATGCACAAAGATCAACCCTCCGTCGTGGTTTGCAGTAATTTAAGTGGTGTTCCCTGAGGATTATGAAAGGGTGGCGGACTAAATATAGCAGCGGATGTGACAGCAAAGGTGAATTTCTTCTCTCAGGACCTTCAGGGAGATTAAGAGGCCGTTTCTTCCGCAGACTCCTCCGAGCTCTGCACCGCTGCAACGTTCCCCTGTAGCCTTCCATAGCTGACGTGTGCAGCAACAATCAACACCCCGCTGTTTTACAGGATCCAATAAGCTAAAGTGTTTTATTTTATGTCACTGATGGGATCTACCTATGTCGAGGTGCTATGGTTAAAGGCAGCAGCGATGGAGGAAGCTGCAGCATCCATACATCCATCCATTCAATCCAGAAGCCACAGCAGGCATCTGGATGGATGTAGAAATGATATTCAGCGGTGGTGCAGGAAGAGCCGTGTTCATTCTGCCTCCTCTGGAACATCTTCACAACCTCTGTCATCAATTAGATCGGCCTATCGATTCAGTGTCGTAGGAGATGTATTTACAGGCGCAGTGAGCATTCGGGAGGCATCAGAGGCCTTTAACAAAATTGCCTGGAAGGACTCGGGCAGGAAGATGATGAAGACCCCGGCTGATGAAGCTTGCCACTGTGGTCTGCCCACATCCAATTTGAATGCTTAAGATTTCGATCTCGGTTTGGTAGTATGAGGAAATCCAATTAGGGCTCAGATGTACGGTGTGAAATGTCACGAGCAAAGCAGCACAACTGAAGATATTAAAATGCTGCTCAGGAAGCGTTCGAGGAGCGACAACGACGGCGCAATACGAACCAAAAGTCTTCTTTAACGATGACGCCATAATCAGCGCTGCGTGACCTTCAGTTCTGTGTGAAAGTCCTGCCCTCCAGCCCCACCGTCTCACGTCATCACTCCGCTCCACACTCTTTTACTTCTTATGTTGGGAGGCCTTTTCATGTATTGATTCCTTTTAATCTATTCACTGTCACAAAGCCGAACCTGTTGATATTTTCTAAAGCTCCTGGTGAGTCACTGTATGCTCACTCCGTCCCATTTTCCTACTCTCTTACATTCTCTCTCTCACACACACACACACGCACACACACACACACACACACACACACACACACACAGACTGGTGCTATTTGAACAGCTGTGCTCTGCACTCTGCATGTTTATTAGTGCCATTGTGATGGTACTTCTGTCATTTTTACCTCTGCGCTGCTCTGTAATGTCACTGTGGGAAACTATCGGAGCATTCAACCTGTTTGCTTCAGCGGCGTAACACTGGTAGCGCCTCTAAAACCCAGTCACCTTTGATTTTCTGTTTACTTTATAACTTGTGTGTTGGCCTTTTGTGGGGTTTTTTCAGAATCTAACTGAGGACATGGACAGGCCAACCAACAGTCCAGATGGATGGGTGGTGATAGCGCTCCGGGAGAGCGCGGGCCTTTGTACTCACCTAGAGTTCTGGACATCACTGGAAGGGCTGAGCTCAGGACTAAAATGGACACGCAGCAGCCGATGATCTGCATGTCGGAACAGATAATCAAACAACATATTTCAGGTCTCTTGTGATCGTGTATGTTCTGTAGCCCCCAACGCACCGTTTCAGTCGGCCCTGACGTCCCCACACGTCCACACACCACTTGATGTTAAATTAGTTCCCCGTATTGTTCGATTAGTACCTCTGAAGTTGCTCATTACCAGGTTCTCTCTGTTGTCCTTTCAAACCCTTTCACTCAAGCGTCATGGCTAGTTAACAGGCCTCACCACTCCCGAACTCATTACCAACTGAATAGATGCCACTACGGGACAAACGGAATACACATCCCCCCCCACCCACCCACATACGCCCCTCTCATCAAAAAAAGACCCCGCTCTGATGTACGAGAAAGGAGCTTGACCTCTGCCAGTGTTTGCGTGACCCACAAACAAATATTGGACGGATCAACAGTGAGCGGTAGGAGTCTGTAGAAGAGGAAGGCCGGAGAAAAAAGAGGAAATAGATGAAACCCTGGGGGGTCTCAAACACATCAGCACACCGGGAGGAATCTCACCCCTCACCCTGTCCTTCAGCTCCATCCTTACCGTTGTCATGGTTGTGTCATCCTTCCTGGGAGTCAGTTGGGCAAAAGCTCGCAGGCTGTAAAAGCCAACGACTGAGGACACCATCAAGTAGCTGTTCGACCAGTCGGTCAAGGAACAAAAAAACCTCCTTGATCACCTCAGTTCTCAACCTTTATAGAGAGGTAAAGAAGAGAACTAGAACTAGTGTTCCGGAAGGTGTCCAGCTCAACTGTGTACCGCCTAAACCAAACTGGCAGGACCTTGTCGCTCTTGGCCCTGGAACACGCGACCACGGCCAAAAAAAAAGGACGAGGCTGGAGGGAGGGGGTCAGTGGAAGGATACAACATGAGCACAATCTGCAGTACTGCCTGAGCCACGCCGAACGTAGACAGAGTGGTGTTCCCAATACCTCGATCCTGAAAGACAGAAGGTGCAGACAGAAATCTGGGTTACTCAGTCTCAACACACACGAATCTTCCACAAACATCCCAAATCTGAAGGAAAACGGGGGACTGACAGCCCTGCAGGCTGCCTCACCCACACTGGCAACCAAAGAAATGCTGTAAAGTAAATTTGCAGCGCATGAATGATGAGTTCCCCCACTTGAGAAAAACAGAATCAAATTGGCCAAGTAATGAATGGGATGAGATTAAAGAGGCGCTTTCACATCACCGTCGATGGCACAATATGTGAACAGGTGTTGGAACAAAAACAGCACGTTGCTTCCAGTAAGACGAGCGTACGGGCTGAAAGAAGGCCGAAAACCACAACTGAAAACAACAAAACAAATACACCAGCAAACACACACCCACCCACACACACACACAAATGACAAATATTGGATTTCTCTAGGACTTGGCACCATAGCGGATCCTTTCAAAGGACCGGGATGGCGTGTCGAGTGTCATAAATGTCCATGATGTGCTGATTTTTTCACCTGATAGTGTTTTCAGCTGATGGTATGTTTTATGTCCTCCATTTGTATCGCACTTTGTGGGTTACGGTTAGGTCTTTCTTCACCTCCTATACTTCTTTCATACCCACAGTGATTAATGTTCTGCTAGAGGAGCCTACAGAGAAACGTCGACAGCCTTGCAGGTTGTTTCATGCTTTTTATGCAACTGTCGTCCCTGCGAGCTTGCTGCAGAGCCCTGGCGCAGTGCTCTCGCTCTCTCACATGGGGAATTAGCAGACAGCATCTGATGTAATTTATTAATGGAGGTAGGGTGGGTATGCATTAAGACTGTGTGCGTGTGTGTGTGTGTGTGTGTGCAGGACAGCTAGCTTTCACGGCAGTGTTTGTGTGTCAAAGACAGAGAAGGAGGGAGGGGTCGGCGGAAGGATGGCTGGATTCATTTGTGCTGCCTGCCATGACTCTTTCAGCAGACACACTGCATTTGTTGCTTGTAAGATTAACACCTTGCAATACCTGCGCGAGGCCGGGATGTCGGCTTTGTGCGAACACACACATCTGCGCCTCATGCCATGACCATTTGATCTGCTTTAAGTAATGGTATTATGCTTTATTTTACTACTTAATTTATTTAAGCACAGAACCCCAGTGTAGGCAAAACACATTCCAAATCTCTCTTCTTGTTTTACAGCTAGGTCACACAGCTGCCCTTCACCAACCCTCATCCACTAGCACACTATATAGTAGCGCCAGCTATCGCATAAGTAGCAGCCATTAAAACACTGCACATGTCGTAAAAAAGTACTACCTATTACCTTGAGGTGCAGTTTTCTTGACTTGGAGACTGAGTGAGCATGCTCGACATCTCCTAAGCCTCCTCCATCTCTCACAATGGCAGCTAGTCGACAAATATTTTGCATAACCTGGACCTTTTTCTGTATTTCTGCTCAGTTTTATGTCTAATTTCACATATATAGATGAATGTGATACAAACCAACCTGCCTGAGCTGCATTTATTTCATTTCATGGATTTAAGCCTTTTATTGTCTGAGCTTTCAACTTTCCATGTAGGCACGATCAAGGAGGTGAGGCACTGCTTCTTTCCCCCCTGTTATCTCTCTCCATCCGCTGCTTTTTTCTGAATCTTTTACCTCTACACCTCCATCATCACTTGCATCATCCGCTCTGTCCAGCCGGTTGCTCGGAGTGTGGGTTAGGAGGAAGGGAGGACAAACATTAAAAAGGCACCTCTATTGTGCTATTCCCAGCATCGGGGCCTAATTTGACTTTCCCACAGTCCCTCTGAGTCTGTGCTCCAGCCACGGCTCCTGTGGAACTGGGACCAGCCACCGCCACTCTGCTGTGATTATTTTCTCCCAGGCTGTGAACGTGCAACTGTAAGAGTTTACCGTAAACAGAGAGGACGGATGGATATTATATCAGTATTGATTGTTTTGGGAGGATGAGCCCTCCCTGCACCACCTCTTGTATTGCTGTGCGCGCAGAGGTGTGGCACCCATCCAGCTTAAAGAACACGTAAACCATTTAGTGGGGCCATGCTGTCAGAGAGGACAGCTTCAAGAAGCATGACAAGTGTAATTTGGGGGGATTTTCTGCAATGTGTCATGCCAAACCAAACATCTCCGTTCCATAAAATTACTGGAATGTTAAGGGTAACTCTGTCAGTTGCCCCTAGAACAGGGAATGAAATGAAGGAGAAATAGGATACATTATGTTGCCCCAGCTCAGACAAGAATGCAACCAGGAGCGCACATGCAAGCGCACGCGCGCCTCCGCCACTCCAGCCAAGATAAGGAGAGCTTAAAGTACATTGCATGTTAAGCGGCGGAGATGGCAATCTCTGAGAGCCTAGCACACTCTGTTAGCCTGCCACACATCAAGAGCCCTTCGCCTGGCCTGGGTGGCTTTTTACGAGGGGGGGGTGAAAGCAGCCTGTTCATATACTGTGGACTTGATACACAGAGCAAGCTCATTGAATCTGCACACTGCTGTGAAATGACTTTCAATGAGCCTCCCAAAACAAAACCAGAGGCACAAGGTTGGGGCCCGATTAACATCTGCTCAGGCCTTTTCTTCTAACATGCATCTGAGCATATCCGGAATTTGATTTATGTCTGTGCCAGGAACAGCTCTGATAGGCGAGCGCTTCAGCAGTTGACGTGCGCACGCGCGTGAACACGCATACACTCAAGCAGGATAGCTGGCTTACCGCGGATCCTTTGGGCATGGCAGTCTCGTCCACCAGAAGGTAGAGGATATTGAATGCCACCATGAAAACTGAGATTGTCTGCAGACAGAGAGGAAGATAAAGATTTGTTTGTTCATGCTACACTTATAATAAAAAGATTGATTAAATCCTCAAAGTATCTGGTATCACGATATAATTGGATTGTGGGCGCCATGATCATCTGTAAGTATGGCGATGCGTAATAACCATCTTGTGATTTTAAAACGCTGCAGCAAGCTCCTCAAAGCCTGAACAACGTGGGAATGGTTGGACGCACATGCGTGCCGCTCACATGGCCCTTCGTGCAGTATCCAGCGATATCAGAGGGCAGAAGTGGTGTTTCCACACTGTAATCTGATGAAAATCACAGTTGTTGCAGGTGGCTATTCAGTGTTGTCTTAAACAACTATTAAAAGTTGTTTCTGACGCTTGGGGGAAAAAACAAGCCAAAACCCAAGAGGTTGGAGATTAGCTGGAGTGGCCACCAGCCAGGCTGCATGTGCCACAGGTAAACAGGAACGATCCGGTAAAGCGGCCCCAAACACGTACCGTTCCTGCGAGCAGGATCAGCATCACCGTCGGGTACAACAAGTTTTTCTCCCAACCTGATGCTTTCTTTCTTCTCTCTGAGGGGTAATGAGAGCTTGTTAGTCTGACAGTGGCACACACAGACACCCTAACCTTCAAAACAACACATTTAGAAGATGTAGGAGTAAATCTTAGATTTTATATATTCATATATGGAGGGGGGGAAGCAGCGATAAATCCCCCAGTTCCATTTTACTGAGAATGCGTTGATGTGAAACGCCTCAAGCTGGCAACTTCAATCTTGTGCTTGTTTCAACTCATCACTCAAGTTTGTGGACGCTGCTGACAGCCTGCAGACCACACGGTAGTTTCTGTTATATATGCTGTTGATACCAATGTCCCCTCCTGCATCCCTGCCCTCCATTCCTTGCCATATTGACTTTCCTTCTCCGTTCCCAACCCCGTTAGTCCTCCTTGTTCCTAAAGTGCACCCACCCTGCCTGCACAAGAAGTTTGCCAAGTGCACTTTATATGCACCATCCTTCTAAATTAATGACATCACTAAAAGGCTTGCTACAATATAAAGTTTGCATCTTGTCCAATATCCTAAGTGCCTTTGTGCTCCTGCCCCCACCCCGCTTCCCAAAAGACTCAGACTTCATTTATAATATCCTAAAATGGATGGGAAATTATCAGGCAGTCCTGGTCCATGTCCAAATTAAGAAATTAAGGCGGATAGGGAGTAAGCGGCGTCCTGTCAGCAATGTTTAAAGAATCGAACCTCCTGGCTCATAGGCTCACATGCACCCTGGCACAGCAAGCAAATACTTACCCAGTTTGTTCCTCTGATTTCTGATATTGTCAAGTTCTTTGTTGAGCTGGTGTGTAAAGCTTCCTCGGGTGTAAGAGTGCACAGATGACCCTGGAGAGGCAAAACACAGCGGCAAACCTCCGTTCAAAGTCTCAGTTAATCTACTGATCTGTGGCAAAGTTCTGCCAGTTTACATGAAAATACAGCGAAGAACAAAGTTTCTCCCGTTAACAACATTTCCTGAAATCTGAATTAAATTTCCTTCACGTTCCCTGCACATTTTGAGTTTTTTTGTTCACAAACTAACAGATAAACGCTGGCTGTCACAGAACCTCCTTGGCTTAGGTAGCAAACCTGTTACAAGTCTTTTATTTCTGTGGTAAATTCTTTGTTTTGAATAAGAAGCAAAGGACTTTGACAGCTGACATGCAAACCATGTCTGACAGACCATTCAGACAGTTCAGTCAGTTGGAAAGCAGTGTTTAAGGCCTTTTTTATTTTCTTGCTCCGAGCCCATCAAATCAGAAAAAATAAGAGGTGAAATCTTAATTAAGAGGGTGTTAACTACAGAAGTGCTCCCGTCTTACCTCAGCATATGGTTATTCAGCGTATCTTTACACCATCACAACAAGTAATCCTCCTCAGAAGATGTCAATGTGATCTCCAACTAGTAAAAATAATCTCTTGTGTCAGGAGCTGTCTGCTGCATGCCACAACTGGCTGGATGGGCTGGAAAAGAACCCGGGATTCTCCAGGAAAACCACAAGGCCAGCTCACTTGAGGCTAATTTGACTATTTACTGTGTTGTCCTTCCAGCTTGACACACCGGTGGAGATGCCTCCCTGAGCCAAAAGTGGAAGAGTATCCCTTTGCACCCCCTAAGGTGATTGGCAGATCAAGACCAATTAGTTCAGTGTTACACCGTTACTAGGGCGCTATAAAAATACCATCTTTCATCTTTGTTACAGGAGTGAAGGACCGATGGCTTTGATGCAACCGTTTTCGCCCCCTCTGTTATTACGACACGCCCTGTCTGGACGGGTTTAAGGAATCAACAGAGGTGAGACTGTGAGATACTGAGAGAGTCCTCATTTCTTGGATCTAAGCAAGGGAAAGTTTGAACCCTCGAAGCAAGGCGAGGGCAACAAAACAGGAAAAGTCAGAGTCGGCTTGGAAACTCTTTCTCTCTTTGGTGGAACTGAAAAATGGGAAAACTCTGCCTCGAGGACGTCAAGCTGCCTGATCTATCACCTTTGTGTGCAATGTACTCAAACACAGCCTTAGCTGTCACCCGGGGAAGATAAATCATCTATCAAATAAATAGTAGGTCTTTAACAGCCCTGAAAAAACTAGATCAAACTTTCGATAAGTTGGGAAGAGTTGTAGAGGGAAATGATGAGTTCCAACTGCAGTAACCTCAATGACATCACTCCAAGCGGGAGTTAAATATATCCTTCTCCTTCTGCTGGCAGCATCAAGTAAAGGGCTGAGTTACCGCGAGGCAGAGATGCTGAGTGAGGCTTCTGGCAGCCAGGAAGGCCCCGTATAATTCAATGTAT
Source organism: Tetraodon nigroviridis (assembly GCA_000180735.1). Taxonomy (NCBI): domain Eukaryota; kingdom Metazoa; phylum Chordata; class Actinopteri; order Tetraodontiformes; family Tetraodontidae; genus Tetraodon; species Tetraodon nigroviridis. The sequence goes on from CAAE01014737.1 coordinate 1,566,799, forward strand.
CCTCTCCAACCTTCAGCACACTAGAAAAATTACGTCACCCGCACCAATGCTAAACACCATGCTGAGACAACAGAGGCACAGACAAGGTCGTTGTGCCGCATAGCGTTAGGACGGGCACGCCGCTGCTCTGCTAGCGGCAGAGAGAGGTCTTGGGGGTGGGCGGCGTAGACGGGTCCGCATGCAAACTATAATGCCCAAAATCCTTGCCATAGCTCAGCTTCTGTCAGACAATATTAGACATTTAGATGCCATCGTGAGACTGAACATTAAAAGATCACTTCATCGTCCACAGTGTATAATACCTAAATCAGTCTGAGATGCCCCTTAGAAGTAAAACGTGATTGTCACGCTCTTCAGATAAGTAGTTAAAATGGTTTGTTAGCTTGTCTGGTATGTCCATGCTCACTGCATTATACCCTTGAGGAAGAAAGCACACAAACATACACACATTTCAGACATAATTGTCTGATATGCAACATTTAGCACATCCATAATGTCATTACAAAAGGCAATTGCATGTAGAGGGAGGACAACAAAGAGCCAGATGTGTATATAAACAGCAATCTGGCTAAAGTCTCCACATCTGCAAACACGGGCTGAGTAAAAAGGAGAATATGTATGCAGAGCGAGCATAGGCGAAGCAAAAAGACAACATAGCTCGCCTGTGGAGTGTGTCCTGTGAACTGTTCTTGAACTGCTGTCTGCCTAGCGGTCACAGCAGATCAAAGGAGCGCGGCTCTGGCCCCAGACAACGTGCAGGGTGTGTTACAATATGTGCACAACGTTCACCTTACCACCCCTTTTGGAAATTCCCATCTTTTTCCCAGGTAAAGGTAGCTTGCAGTTTGACCTCTGTGCACATAAAAGGTTGTTGACCTGTTGTGTTTGCTTTTTTTTTTTTTTTTGGCCTTACAGAGATTTGAATAGATCAAACACTGTTGGAGATGGCAAGGAACAGATTACAATTACTCTATCAGTTACTTCAAAGTTAGGCGGCATGGAATATGCATTGGTGGCAGTCTATTGAGGAGGCCAGTGTAGCATTTGAAAACATCCAATATCAGTGAGCAATCTGCTTTACCTCCCCGGTTTGAAAGGATGCTTTTCCTTTTAGTTTACTCGCATCTGTACACTTGGTTGCATGCCTGAGTTAGTATTAAAGTAAGGTTTGGAATTTGGCCCAAATACTTCCTGCTTCTTAAGATTATTCCACGTCAAACAAGGAATTTGGGAAGGCAGGAGGCTGCGGGGACAAAAGGAAGTGCGGGGTGAAAAAACATAATAACACCATCACCTTCTTTAACCCGTTTAGACGTTCTTTTGTGTCAGAGAAGGGCGCGAGCCCCCCAGTCTTCTTTTAAAAGTCACTGAAGAGTTGCTGTAATGTCCGCAGGCGCACGCCAAGTCCTCAGTGCCGGCCGAGTTCTGTCCTATTACCCAGGCTGCCATCCTGGGGCCGACCATAAACGAGGCAATCATTTCGCCAGAGTGACAATCGCACTAACGGGACCCTCAAAAACTTACTAAAGGTAACTTATGATCTTTGTCTGCAGCTGCTTTGCCCTTTAGAATAAAGAGTGAGAAAGGCCAGGTGGTGTGTGTGTGTGTGTGTGTGTGAGTGTGTTCAATGTTAATTGATTCCAGTGTGGTATGACTGCCCAGCAGGGCAGTCGGCCCCTCCTCTCCACTATAATGTGCCAACACGTCTCCCACAGACATACCGTTTAATCTCCTCCGAATGGCTTCCTCCTGCAAATGGATGCAGTAAATTTGCTCATCCAGGTCCTCCAGGATCTGAAGGAGAAGGTGCAGAGGAGGAGGAGGAGATGAAATGGGTTATAATTAGGCCCAAAGTAGGACCGAAGCAATGGCAGATGGGAGGGTGAGTGTGTGATGCATTTGCAGTCGTCTGTGGTGAGTGTGAAAGGTTGACCGCTGCAGAGATCTCTCTGGTCCGATCTGAACTGCAGACCTCAAATCTATGATCTGTCACCTAAACGTTCTTTTACTGATATATTTAAGGGCAGAGCACTTACCGTTGGCTTCACCAGTAACTGGCCCATGACGGTGAACATCCTGGACAAACCCACAGGAGTGCACACTACACGTGTGTGTACAAAAATAAGATTAGTGTGTTTTCACAAGGTGAATCTCCTCAGCAATGGCAGTAGGACAAATATTTGGGACTTACAGAGTAGAAGCAGTCCTCCCATAAGTGAAATGCAAGAATAGAGGTATGGCAGGTAAAATTCCCAAAGGTCTGCAAGGAAGAAATACAGCAAATTCAGCTAAACCAACGAAGAGGAACAGCTCCGAGTTTCCAAACACAGGCAGTGCAGACCTGTAGCTTCTACTGGCACAAACAAAAAAGCTCTCTGATCTTAAGCCATTGACTTTTAGGATAGCAAAGTGAATTTATTTTCACTCCTGTTTCTCAGGCAGTCTGCAGCACAAAGCCGCAGCGTAATGGGCTACTGTAATTATTCTCTCTCAGGACTTGTGAATGATGACAGGGGAAGTGATCGCAAGGACCGAGACAGGAAAAAGGAGAGACTTGTGGCAAATAACACTCTAGTAAATGATAAGATTAGAAGGAGGCTGAGGAGAATCCAAACAAAGACACACACCTTAGACGTCGTCTGTCACTGACTACCTTCAGCTAATGCACAATATGCTATTCTGTGGGTTTAGTGAGAAAACACAATAATCTTGTGGTGTCTTCAGCACAAGTAGAGTCGAATTTAAGCTGTGGTAGAATAGATTAGGTGCAACACACATCACTTCGATACTACAGCAAAAGAGGATCTGTCCTATTTGCCCTGGACAGTAAAATCTTTCAGGAAAACAGCAAGAAAACCGATAACGTTATCAGTTAAAAGTGCATCTTACGTTGGCCCGGATTTAAGGAATGTGCAAACTCACTGTTGTGCAACAGTAACATTGTTCCAGCAGCATATTCATTTAAAACCAGCTAGTTAGTTGGTGAAGTGCTTAAATGAAAGATTCAGCTTCACAGTTAACTTGGCTGACATTAAATTGTATGTATTTTTTTCCTCTAAATTGTCATTAAATGACTAATTTCCTTTTAAAAGTCTTACCATAGAGTGACTCCATACTGGCTGCGTCGTTGTCAATGAGTGCCGATGCCACCCAGACAATCCCCAGAATGAGCAATGCCAGCAAGAAGAGCATCACAAACGTTTCGAGGATGCGTGCCTTAATGCCCTAGGAGAAAAAATGGTGGACAGCAAGCAAAGAAATGACTCAGTGGACACCTAGAATGCTAACTGCAATTCAGTTTCATTTGCGATGTAAATACAAGACGAAAGTTGCCACCGATTCTTGATGATAACACCTGTTATAAATATCTATTTTAGGGTGTATGAAGGATTGTACGTTGAACAGGCAGAGGAGAAATCAAAGCGAGCTGGGATGAGGGGGGGCATGATGCCTGACTGGGTCAGCTACTGTCTGCGATCAAGAGCAGGCCTCATATGGAGCTGATTAGCAGCTCCCCTTAGCACCACGGTCGTGCACTCGGCTGAGCAGACAAGGAGGTTTTGGGGTAATTTGGGTTTTCCGGGTCACAAACTGCTGAGTGGTTAATAAAGTCCTCCTTTACCTGTTCACACAGTTTCCATTTCCCCCCCAGCTGAAGAGTCAAGCTGTCTAGCGCTCCAAGATAGATAGGCGTCCTCGTGCACATGTCGGGTTGGTGACCAGGCACGGGATAACGAGGCCTCTCCGCTTTGGGGGGTGCAGCATAAATTGGGTGCATATGAGCAATTTGTTACCAGCTAACGTAGCGGGTGTGTGTGGCTGGTTAATATTTGCCAACAGGTTCATAAAGAGGCTCTCTCTTTGAAAATCCCCTGTTACATCAAGCCAAGAATTAGTTTCCTTTCAGCAGACTAAACCAAAAACATAAAAAAAGAACTCAAAGCAGACCACCAATGACTGTTATCTGCACACTTTACGTTATAATTTCCGATCCTTCTTTCCACCAGCTTCCTTCTTTTCCATGCAGCTTGTCTGTAGTTTTAACATGGATATTTATGTGGTTCTTTCCTCTCACTCAGCTAACCCAACAGTGGCGTTCTGGTGAAGTCTCAGTACCTGAGTGCAGCATTTTCTGGTACCACCAAGAGCAAAGAAATCACCAGAGTCTGGAGCGCCACAGTGTGGCCGGGATTTACACTGCAGCCTCTGACAGGTAACTCAAAATGCCTCCTTTCTTTACAAATGTGCCAGACCAAAGCTCACACGCTGTTTTAGAGAAGGTCAGCTGCAGCCATGCATCAAAATAAAAGAGGGTGGGGACAGGAAAGACCGAGTGATACAGAGAAATGAAAATGAAGAGAGGGAGGAAGAGAGAGAGAGAGACTGGTGATGGAGAGGAGTCAACGTCTGCGCACCACTTATTCCCCTGAGGTGAGAGGTGAGAGAGGAATGCTTTCAGGGACTTCGACAACATCCCACATGCTCTCTCTTAAGGATGCGTGGCCATGAGCGGAAGTGGCGAGCGGGACGTGTGACCGCTCAAGCGCACCAGTCCACCTTAACAAGCTGCCCATGCCATGCTGGAGGTGTATTCCCCTTAGACGGCCCTCTCAATCATTTATAAGACACAAATCATTACCCATTCAGATCATTTAGGGCAAGGCAGCGCTTGTCACCTCCCTTACTATCATTCCAGCTTCTGCTTGGCTGCAAGAACGCAGTCAGAGCGACTTGACCGAGCTGTGGAACGAGGACAGCGTGGGCCCAAACTGGTTCCACAGACTCACACACACACAGCTGTATACTCGTATACGCCCTTGCCCACCCCTGCAAAGGCAGGAAAAAAAGAGGATTTTGCAAATGTTACATGATACAAAAATAGTAGCCTCGAACTCCGACGTCACTAATGAAGACGCAGCTGTCAAATAGTGAACAGATGAAAAAAAAAAAAAAGACCAGGGCCCTGGCATTCAGAGCGCCCGCTGAAAGTTTCTATTCCTGATATTCTAAATGTGTAACTACCTCTATATATAGCAGCTCTGAAATATTCAGCATCCCCTGATCCTCACACCGACACTGAGTGAGGGGCTGGTTAACTGCAGCTACGCTCAAACAAGCGGAGGGAAACTTCCAAGAAACGGCTGTTTCACACGCAGCCGGACCCTCGGGAAATCATATATACACACGCAGAAGCCCAACAGCCGGGTCAACCGCTCCCAGGATCACCTCTGGACACCCGGTGCTGTTGTGCATCAGTGGTGCAAGTGTGAGAGGGGGAGATCATATTTGGGAAGGTGCAGGGGGCTGCATTGAAGGGAGGTGAGGTGGGGTGCAGGCGGGGGTCACAGAAATCGGACAGAGGCAGTGAGACAGGCTGTGCGGGAGCTTCCTAGTTGCCACCGTAAATCGTTGGCAGGTCAGCAGGCTGTGGCAGAGATCATCCCGCAGATCATCCTTCTGCTTACTGTCACAGGCATGCGGAATGAGGGCCAACAGTGCGTGTGTGGGTGCACGAGGTGGGAGGTGGGGGGGGGGGGGGGGGTTCCTTCTTTGCTAAAGACATGCCAGATGCCCAGAGACCTTATTAGTGTATCCTTCAGCCAGTGGGCCGCAGCGCAGTGACCGTGTCAGAGACAGAAAGCAGAGGAGAGGGACACTCCCCTGTAAAGCTGCACAATCAACTTCTAAAGCCTCCTAATAAGACTACTCAATAAAGCACCAAAGACACAAGAGCATGGAAAATGATCAGCATCACGTCGTATCGTTTAACAAAAAACACACCATGAAAGTCCGGCATCCTGGGTTTTTTTTGCTATGTGACAGTTAAAGTGCTGTTTCCTTGTGGGATTTTCTGACCGACTGGCCGGATGAGTCAGAACACAAAAAGAAATGAAGCAGTGGCAGCTTGTTTTTACCACAGAAAAGGTTTTCAGACTGATAAAAGAATACAGGGTTGACGGGCACGAGCTGTGGAGCCCATCGAAAGAGCCGATAGAGGCCGCTGAAAACCTAGTACAGGAGCGCTTCAGCTCGGCTTTCTCCTCTAAAAACTGAGTCAGGAGAGAGAGAAAGAGAGAAAGGGGGGAAATCCTGAGCAACTCGCTTGTTCTTTTTTTAAATTCCCGGCTCGAACTAATATGTTGCCATGGTAACAAACATTGTAACAGGCAGCTTTAGGGAGACATTGTGACCTTAAAGGAAGGTATGTAAACACCACTTTATATTCTCCGGCTGGCCCTGCCCAAAAGAAGGCCTGGGAAAAATGTCTGCATGTGCAGGAGATTTGAAATAAATATCCTGGCCCCCATTGTGGGACTCCAACAAAGACGAGTATCTTAGTAACACCGCGCGGGGTTTGCTGGGTGAGACGGGTCTCCTCCGCCCTCCTCCCTCCCCTCCACAATAAACACACTTCTCATCATTGGCGGGTTGGGGCTTAAGATGAGATTGATGAGGAGTTTCTTTAACTACCAGATGAAACCTGTTGGCCCTTTGCTGGGTCACTCGGGGGGGTCAGACTCGTTCCAACTCGTTTCAGGATCAAACGCATTTCAATTGTAAGAGAAAGAGCAAAAAGTCTATTCACTGCACAATCTCTTGGTGCAAAAAAATAGGAAGCTTGCTCCAAATGCACCCATCCGGTGTGGTACCTCAAGAAAAAAACGCCGGGTGACGCTATAAACTTTTACTTTACTTACGTTACTTTTTGCCACTGTGATTGTTTAAGGAAAAACGAGCTTTGAGCCACCAGACTTGATACTGTCACATGTAATTATGATGTAATCAGCTGACACGTGAACAAAGTCTAGCGCTGATGCCTTCAGTCTTTGTCAGAGGGGGTTGATCGTCTCAGAAACGATGACGGAGACGCCTCATCGTGATAATGCCATCTACTGGTGATTTGTGCACACCCGTCGCAATAAAAAAACCCCCAAAAAGTAAAAAACCTCTCATCAAAACTGCAACTGGAGGCTTAAACCCTGACCAGAAGGACAACAAAACTGACCCACGCAACATCCTTTCACCGCGAGATGCCGAGATAGGAGCGCCAAGCTGTAAAAGGCGAGACATTTTACAGCAGCAAATAAAGCTGGATCATAACACCTGACATCGAGACCCTCAAACGCACCGATTCATCCACAATTTGGACAATTTGCTAACCTATTAATCACTCAGTGGCAGAGCCTCTGAAGACTTAAAGAGTTAACATTAATGAAAAAAAATCCACTTTTCCATCCCTACTCTGGTGGCGTCTTTTAGTGCATCGTCAAACGTAAACACGGCCACATGAAAAGGCTGACGCGCTGCGTTATTTGTGAAATTCATCAGGCACTTCATTTCCGCAGTCATAAGGGCCTCGTCGCAGCATAGCGTTGGCCCAGGAGGTTAAAATTCCCCATAAAACCTTATGTCTGTTATTGGAGCAGGGACTAATATCGCATTATAAAACCTCAGATCTGCTTTTTACATTTATCTCATCGTTAGCTGCATGATTTACTCTGCAGGCCGCGATTTAATTTATATTTAAAGGCAGCTCGGGGCTGACACCTCCTCCCCCCCGGAGCAGATGCAGAATATGGACATGAAAGTGCAGCCCAACACTGAACAGTGCTTCCTCTGAAAACATCAGTAGCCAGAAATGGTCCCGAAATGTAAAAGAACAAAAAGGAGAAATGTTTAAAAGAAAAGAGGCCCTCGTCCTGCCCTCCACTGGAGAAGTCCCACCGAAACAGATTAGTCTGCTGGGGAAGCAAAGGGCCGGCCGTCCTCTACAGTACAGGCTGATTTTTATGTGCGTTTGCCAGAAGAGACATAAACCAGAGCTGTTTCAAACTGTGACCCAGGATAGAGGTGTATTAAAAGTAAATCTTTGCCCCCCCTGTTTTGCGAGGTTCTATTGTGCTGTCATGTTGCTGCAACTTTATGGACTTTTGGAACACGAGCCCCCGGCCTCTTGTTTTGCCGGGTAATCAATTAAACAAGGAAGTTCGCTGAGCCTTACAACTCGATTATTAGCCTGTCCTTTTGAAGTTTTATTTCAGTGGGCTGGGGAGGGGGTGACGAGGAATCAGGCTTTAAATCAGTGGGGCCAATGCAGCGGTGTTGAAGCGTTTGCAGCCTGTAGCCTCATTGGAAGGGTTTGTCAGGATGTGGCGCTGGGCGAAGTCCAGATTCAGACTTTCATGGTTAATGAGCTTTCTGCGGCGGCGGTTACAGTCGGTGGCGTGAGTCAGGGAGAGGGCAAGGACAAGGCACCTGCCGCCGCCGCCACCGCCCTGACCGCTGGGCTCCAGCTGCATGGCAAACAAATGAAACATTTTTCAATTTTCCAATGCTTCTGTTGTTGAATGTCGTAAGTTACCTCCTCACCTCCAGGAACTTTCAATATCACATTGATTACTGACAGTAAATTCAGGCCCATCACAGTGTTTCTATGTTTAAAACTGAAGGACTGACTGTTTTCACGAGTTACTTACCCTGCATATAGTGCAACTAAAAATTTGAAACATGGGATGCGTTTATGTCACCTTTTTAGATCCTGCAAATCCCTCGGATTCCAAGAAGAAATAGGCGAAAGGCATCAGAACAAAGAGACACAGGTTAGAGGAGAGCGACACCAGGTTCCACAGACCTGCAGGCGGCACACAAATCAGACAAGTTGGTCTCCTGTATCATGTGAAAACATGTTTATAATTTAAACCAGATACATTACAATGTTTCCTCAAAGCAAGTTCCATTTATTATCGTGTGTTGTTAAAATATTCCCCGTGAAACTTTAGTCAAGAGTTCTAAACCTTTCTGCAAATGCTGGACTCTGGCGCCCCCGAGCGGCTGCTACCGCTAAAGGCGCCTCTAAAACCAGCCAGGCTGTTTAATGCTCATTTATGGTGAATATCCATATTCTATTACCATTAGCTGGGTCACAGGGCGTAAGATTCTCTAAAATGGCCCAGTATGGGTTGAAAAAGATAATAAATTGACCCCTTGATCCATTTTTACACAGCTATATCTGTCAGTGTTGGCTGTACAGCAAAGTCAAGAAGTGTTTTGTATCAGTGTTGCTGTATTTAGTTTCTGGTGATGTGTGAGAGCTACTGACCGTGAATGAGGGAGCCATTGAGCCACTGGATGTAATAATTTTTGGGGAAGGAGAGCAGGATCTCGTTACTAATGATGGAGAAGGGCAGCAGGAAGACGGCACCACCTGACACCGCCAGGGTGAAGGTGCACAGGTACAATCTGCAAATGGAATCAAACAATGTGGTGATCGCTGTTGTGCGCCTCATATTTACCTCAAATATAAATCAGATTGGTGTCCAGCTATTTATCTAACCCCTCTCTGACCCTGTCCTGCAGGTACAGACCTGAGCTACCTGTATATGTGCACACTGGACCGGGAGGATGGGGACCCAGGGGACCGACCATCTGCTCAGTCGTCCCAGGATCCCCAAACCCCACCTCACCCTAACGTAAGTCCATCTGACTCTGTCGGTATCAGATTTAATTTAAAAATCACACTCGAAGGAACAACTACTGTTTTTTTATTGATTCCTGGTAGTTTTTATAATGTAATGTGTTTTTGTTATTGGTAGTGTTAGGGGAGGGGTAGCACAGCTAAATACCCTCAACAAACACCCACTCCTACTGGGATAGGAGTAAATACAGGATTGAGTTTCACTCACGATATCCTGTTGACGACTGCATCCTCGTCCTCTTGGTCATCTAGAAAGAGATAAACAAACGCCTCATCAGACAGACTGAAAACATAGTCCTCCAACACACTCCTTCCAATACACAGATGCAGTAGCACACACACAAAAGCCTTGTTTTTCCAGTTTAATCACTCTAGTGTTGCTCAAATATTCATAAAGCTGAGTAACAGGTTGTGTTATTAATTTTCTTTTATTAAAAAGAACTCTTCAAAATCTGATCCAGTTCCGACGGAGCCGCCTGGGGCAGATCTCCGCGCAGGCGCGGCCCCCTCAAACACACCCACTGCAAAGCCTTCTGGGACGTCAGTGTCAACAGTAAAGGGCGGTGTCTGCTGACAAACATCCCAGCCAAAAAACAGAAAGTTCACCACAGTGGAAAAGGTTCCTGCAGCGAGGTGATGAGCAACACGCAGAAACACTCACCGCTCTTCCTCTTGTATCTGGTTATGATGCAGTAGGAAACGATGTAGAGGACGGCGAATATGAGGAAGCAAATCTGGAATGAGAAAAATTCAGACAGCAAGTCAAGGATGTAGAATCACCAGAGATAACTCTAAAAATACAGACTTTATTAACCCTTTAATACCAATGTCATACTATAAACTATACCGCAGATGTAATCATGTGATTATAATAGTGGTTTTATCTGTAGCTAAAATTTGGAGTTTTTTTTAATTATTATTTAGAACAGAAAGTTTCTTATTCTCCCAACACCTGACAACAACATTAACGGGGCTAATAAAAATGACAGAGTCATTCAGAACCACGTGGAATTAGGAGGTAAAAGCAGCCTGGAAAACCAACTGGATGTTCCCACAGACGGCTCACATTCCACACCGGCCCTTCTACGGCGACAGTGACCGGGACACAGCTAATGTTAGAAGCCCCCCTTCAGCACTTTGCTCCCTATCAACACTGGGACAGCCGCCGGGGCCAAACTGGGATTATGATAGGGCTCATCCGTGCTGGAAACGAACATTTCACTGACTAACGAGTGTGAAAACAGAATTCCAGTCCTGCGAGGTGGCGTTGGGTGGGTGTGTGGGCGTTATCAGCTGATTGGGGGGGCAGGAGGCGCACATAATCGGGTGGAGAGAGATGATAAACGCACACAGAGCCAAAGACAACACCTCAATAGTAACCGCAAGACCACAGCTCTGTTTGACCCTCAAAATATATGTTTTAAACAGAAACAGGTCAAAGTTTTACCACGTCTGAGCTGGACTATCTGACACCTTTATGACACGCGAACTGAAGCAGCAGTTGAAGGACAACAATTATTAACCCTGCTAATATCTACAGTTTCCTTTAAAATAGACGCTGTGTACAGGTCAAAGGGGCCTCCTTGACTAAGATTCTAAAACATCCAATGAAATTCAAGTTGTTCTGTAACAAATTTCAGGCTGGGCTGGAAAAAACTGCATGGCTGCACTATGGTCGTGCTTTAGAACACCATAAAAGTGGCTTCTTTAATAAAAGCGAGAAAAATTGCGAGGTGAATATTGTCTTCTAACCAAAATGACCAGAAAAAGTGTATTTACTGCACCAAATCATTAATCATGTACATCTGGTCTTCACAAACGGTCAAAAAATGCCATTAGCCTACATTCCAGGAAGATGGCCTGTGTTATCCTGACCGGTCACAGTCACACGATGTCCTACGCATTCTTTCATCGTCACAGTAGAAGCAATTAGGGTAAAAACACCTTCTCACACTTTCGGTCCATTACTCGCCATGTTTAGGAACCTGAAACCAGGCTCGGGGTGGCTTTCGCTGCAGGGTAAGCTGGCACAAGTGCCTGGGGAACCAGAACCATGGCTGACTCACCAGGGTTAGGGTTACAGTAATATAATAAAGAGCTTGGGACACACGGCAAAACTGTACTACATGCTTGGGATCAAACATTAGTTTTTAAGCCTCATATTTGTTTATTGACACAGGTCACCACATTCTATAATGTTTAATAAGGCGTTCAAAGCTTAGCATACTATAGTGGCCCAAAACCACCTCACAAATGCTCAGTTACAGATTTATTGCATAGAATAATGCACTACTCTAGCTCCAACCGCACCCTTTCTATGATCGGGTCAACTGAGGGTGATTTACCCGTTTTATATGATCTTAACCCGAATCCAAACAGCAACATAAAGCCTTCTGCTCAGCGATACCAACAATTACTATGTAACACATACAGTTTAAGTATTATTACATACGATTATAAAGATTGATTATATTATGGTTAAAGAACAATAAGTTGGAGATTTATTTTAATTTTTTTAACGAAGTTCAGTTATACTTCGGAAAAACTTCTTTAACACGCGTTTATGTAATTAGGGTCAGCTAGAATGAACGAAAGCTAACTTGTACTAATTAAAAACGATTTGTAATTTCTTTAAAAAAAATGCCTTATGTAGATCTAATTTTTGTGCAGATCGGATGTTTTTAAGCCTAAATATGTATGCTTATAAATGACAAATAACGTCTAGATCGCACGCCGTTAACATTAATGAGCGGTAGAGGACGTCGTTAGCATGGCAGCTATGGCTAGCAGCACCCTGCCTTACTTACGATGTACTCCCTAACTTGGCTGTGGAAATTTTGCTCCCTGATAGTAACGTCGTCTTCTTCCATTCTTCATATTGCAATACAAAATATAAACTACGAGCTCGCCATATTCCAAGTCATACAGCGGACAACAAAAGACATCTTAGATCTCTGCAGAAACTGCTCAGTCGAGCAGACAGTTTACATCCTGCTGCGCTGAAGAAAATAGACACGCCCCCAAACAACTTACGTCATCACCTCGCGTCAGTCGCCCTGGAAGTGAACAGTCACGTGGTCATGTAAGCAACATTGTCCTCATGGTGCTACATGCTAACGTAGAAATGTTTTTCTATAAAGTTGGACATTTGGAATGGTCCTCCGTGTAGATACGTCTGCCGACTGTTTTGCAGCCCGTGGAGGATAATTATGTACCTTGCTAGCTAACGGAAAGTATTTTTAAGAGGACGACACTCGAAAAAAACTTAACAATGAAGGGAAAATTAAAGCAGAAGAGCAAAAAGCAAAAGGCGAACGCTGTGCTTCAGAAGTATATGGTGGCAGTGGATGGTTTTATTAAAAGCAAAGCAGGTGCCGAGGAAGTAGAATACGACCATGGCTTGCGATTTGTGAAAAAGAAAAGCAGGAAAGAACTACGCAAAGAAAAACGGAAAATGAAAAAGGCCAGAATGAAAAGCCATTACGAGGGTAAAAAGAGCACAGGTTCCCCCCAGGAAGTCGAGGAAAAACCATCATTACCAGCTGATAAACAACAGTTGAAGAAGAAGAAGAAAACGGAGGAGACAGAGAAAGATGTGTCCAAAGTACAGTCGAGTAAGTCCAGAGATGATCCTCTGAATAAACCAAACAGCTCTAAAACTGCCACAAAAACCTCAGCCAAGAAACCTAACAGGCTCCAGGAATCCAGAAAAAAGGCCCTGTTGGAAGCAAACGAAGATGAGGACAGAGAAATAAAGAGATTAGAGCGCTGCCTGGGATTTAATAAGAGAAAAAACAAAAAAAACCTTCCACAGTCGTTCGTAGCCGATGGACTGGATTACATCTTGGGGATGCTGGACTCTGGCGCGGCAGCCGCAGCAGGCTTCCAGGACGGAGAGGAAGAGGAGGATGACATGGATACGGCCAGGGAGAAGTTCCAGAAACTGGGGGACGATGAATCTGAGCTGTTGGGTGATGACGATGAAGAGGATGAGATAGGTAGTGAAGCCACCGATGAAGGTTCACTCCATGAAAATGACTTGGAGAAGGAGGAAAGCGAAGAGGATGAAATGGTTGATGAGGAAGATGGCATGGATGAGAGTAACTCAGCTACTTCTGATGACGGGAGTGAGATGGATGAAGAAGAGGAGGAAGAGGAAGAAGAAGAAGGTGCAAACACGCCTGCCACAATAAAGCCGGAGACTGTGAGTTCAGAAATCCTCGGGTATCGTGGCAGTGCCAGCTGGCTGGCTCTCCCCCACATCTAACCACACTCCTCCTTCATCCAGGTGGAAGCAGCAGGTAAATACGTTCCCCCTCACCTGAGGACCAGCGAAGACGGCAAGAGGAAAGCTGAGCTCCAGAGGCTGAAGAGGAACGTGAAAGGTCTGCTGAACAGGTCGGTCTGCACAAACGCACCTTTTCTCCCATTATCCACGAGGAGGCGCGACCCAGCTTTCTATTTGCTCCACCTGGTCAGATCGTCTAAAGATGTTACTGCCAGTAAATGATCTTTGCTCCAGTCTTACAGGAGGATACTTGCCTCGAGGTTTTAATCAAAACACCTGTTTTAATAGGCTGAGTGAGCCAAACATGGCGTACGTCAGTGGTCAGCTGGAGGAGCTGTACATGCGCAGAGCAGGAAGGACATGAACGACACCCTGACGGAGGTGCTGCTGGCAGCCTGCGTCACCCCGGCACTGATGCCTGACCGACTGCTGATGGAGCACGTCCTCCTCATCAGCATCCTGCATCACAGTGTGGGGTTAGAGGTAAACACACCTCCCCCTTCTCTTTGTGATGCCACTAAAGTCTTCTTTTCATTAAAAAGCTTTTAATTTGGTGGTTTTCTCTACAGATCTGTTAACTCTAAAACCTTATCATAATAATAGAACTGTTCTCATATTAGTCTTTTCTGTTTTCTAGGTGGGGGCTAATTTTCTCGAAACTGTCGTGCGAAAGTTTGATGAGGCGTACAAGAACCAAACGGAGGGCAAGGAGACGGACAACCTGCTCGCCATCGTCAGCCACCTGTATAACTTCCAAGTGGTCCACTCGCTCCTCATTTTTGACATCCTCAAACTGCTGGTCAAAGGTTTTTCCGAGAAGGATGTGGAACTGGTTCTGTTCACACTGAGGAATGTTGGCTTCGCCCTGAGGAAGGACGACGCCCTGGCCCTCAAAGAGCTCATCTCTGCAGGCCAGCGCAAGGCCGGAGAGATGGGCTCCAAGCTTCAGGACCAGACCAGAGTAGGAGAAATGGCAGCCTTGGCTCCCTAGAACTGTTACTGGCTCACGTCAGTAGGGAGTTACGTGCGTATGTTCTCAGGTGCGCTTCATGCTGGAAACCATGCTGGCTTTGAAGAACAACGATATGCGGAAGATTCCGGGCTACAACCCCGAACCTGTGGAAAGACTACGGAAGCTGCAGAAGAGTCTGGTGGGTCGTTTCTAAATGATGAAAGCACACACGAGTATAACCGAAATGTGCGTAGTTGCAGGCTCAACTCGGTATTTACCACTAGGTGGCGCCAGAGCATCGCTTTTATAGTTGCTGCGTTACTGATGCTGTAATTTGATATGATTTAGTTACTGTTATCTTTTATATATTTTCAGCTGACTTGCCTCCTACATGCACTCGTGTGTAACTCAGCATGAATATATTTCTCAGATCAGTCAGGCAGCTGGAGGCAGCGACATG
This sequence comes from Tetraodon nigroviridis, assembly GCA_000180735.1. Taxonomy (NCBI): domain Eukaryota; kingdom Metazoa; phylum Chordata; class Actinopteri; order Tetraodontiformes; family Tetraodontidae; genus Tetraodon; species Tetraodon nigroviridis. The sequence continues at coordinate 1,581,974 of CAAE01014737.1, forward strand.
AAACTGAGGGTCTCTCTGGACAATCTCCTGGCCGCAGAGCAAGTAGGCCGCTGGTGGATCGTCGGCTCATCGTGGAGCGGCGCGCCCATGATCAACGAAGACGGGAAAATAAACTCTCAACAGAGCAGCATGGAGGGCCAGGTAACACTTTTAATCTGCAGGGTGTATCAGCCTATTTAGGTCACATATTTGTTAAAAGTAGATAAAAGGAACACCTTAATTTACTTCAACCTTAAATGAATCTGGATTTCAGTTTTTCTCAGTTGGACAAATGCGTGATCTTTTTTTTGTTTTTTAATAAGCAGGTATGGTGTTGAGAAAAGTTAATTTTAAAATAGACAATGGATAAATTAAAAATTGAATTTCCCTTTTTGGTGATTTTTGTCTCAGTTTAGTGCCAACGTCCTGAAACTGGCCAGGAAGCAGCGAATGAACACCGAGGTCAGGAGGAACATTTTCTGCGTGATCATGACCAGTGAGGATTATCTGGATGCTTTCGAGAAGCTGCTCGGGTTTGTCATAAACTTATTCTGCCCCTTAGTTCAGGAAGTAGCGTAACGTTGAGCTGACTCACGGCTGGGGGGCTTTTGAAAGCGTTCCGTCTGCTCTTGGTGCAGGATGGGCCTGAAGGACAAGCAAGAGAGGGAGATAGTTCATGTTCTGCTGGACTGCTGCCTCCAGGAGAAAGCCTTTAACGCCTACTACGCTGTGCTGGGAGAGAAGTTTTGCTCCTACGATCGCCGCTTCCAGGTAACAGAAGAAGGCCGCAGATAGGAAGCTGCACCGCACCACTCTGCTCTGATTTAATGGTTATTAAACAGACAGCTAATATCTAATAGATTAGGATATCTATTTTCTTTTGATACTGAGCCCTCACTTTATATTTAATAGCAGTTCTGCTGTCAGCCTGACTGGAATTGATTTTAAAATAAACGTTTGCGTTTCCCATCCAAAAGTACAGTATAATAATAAAAACCTATGATAATAATGCGTTTTAGCTCCCTGACATCACTGTCACACATGCTCACGGAGGAATGGCTCATATTTATGGCTCTCAATATTGATGCCTTATGATAAACGTTTCTGTAATCTGTCAATTTGAATTCGGTTCCCACGTGCACAGTTTGTCACAGCACCTGTCGCTGATGGAGTTGCGGTGAAAAAAAGAGTGACAAAAAAAACAACAAGGTGCTTGTGGTGAAGAAGGATCTGTTAATAACAACACCGGTGTCTCCCTGATCCCTCACACGTGCTAAATGTAATTATGGATCTTTGTTTCCGATCTTTGCATTCCCACACTAATAAAGAGAGACTCTGACACTTCAGTCACACTGATCACGGTACACACTTGTAGGAATTGTTCTTCAGTGGCAATAAATATGCGTGTGTGTGTGTGTGTGACAGATGACGTTCCAGTTCAGCCTGTGGGATAAGTTCAAGGAGCTGGCCAACCTTCCCAGCAGCACCTTCAACAACCTGTCCCAGCTGCTCACCTGCTTCCTCCAGAAGAAGTGCCTCTCCATTTCCATCCTCAAAGTGGGTTTCTTCCACTCGTCTGGCTGTGGAGGGAAACCTCATCAAAGATCCTCACTGTGATTTATTGTGTAGGTCATCGAGTTTGGAGAGCTGGACAAGCCCACGGTGCGCTTCCTGCGTCAGGTGTTGACCAAGCTGCTGAAGGACTGTGATCCTGAGGACATCAGCAGCATTTTTGGGAGGTGCTTCAAAAAAACCTTGCATTTTTATTGTTTACTCTTCAGCAGTATTTATGATACATTTATTCACATCACTAACGAGGCATTTTGTGAATTAAGGTAATAAATGGTGGTTTTAGAGTTGGCGCTCCTAACCTACCTCCTTTAGGATTTCTGGGATTCCCAAGCTGGGGCTGCTGCGGGAGGGCCTGAAGCTCTTCATCAGTCACTTCCTGTTGAAGAGCGCGCGGGCGCGCGGACCAGCCGAAGACGCGGCGCTGCTGGCGGAGCGCGCTCAGGTGGCCACCAAAGCCCTGGAGACCAAAGAGGCCAAACTCAAACTGTAAACCTGCACCGGGCCGAGGGCCTGAAGACGTTATTAATCGTGTGCTTTTCACTGTGTCTGTACATAATTTTAATGTAAAAAAAAAACTGGAGACTTTCAACACAACACAATTATTTTAATACAGAAAAGATTACTTCTGCATTAAAATCCTGTCTCAGTTAAATCTCTAGTGATTGAGTTTCACCTGTGTGTGTGCTGGTATAAAAAGTTTAAGGATTTGAGTTAAATAGCCAAAAATCATTCAAAAAAAGGCATGTAATTTTGTCATTTGAGTTTTTTTTTTGTGGTATTTAAGAAGTTTGAAATAAAAAAAATGTTCTCGCCATCAATAATGGTAAGATACTAAAATTTGGAATTTTTTTATATTATAAAACTCAGTTGACCAGTTTTTTTTAATGAATTTATGACCTTTGTCCTCTTTTCTTTCCATTTAGATCAGCTCCCTGAATCCAGACACAAATGTTAAACTAACAGATGTTTTTACAGCCTTTAAGTACGAGACCAGATGTTTAAATAAAGGATGGATCAGCAAAAGGAGAACGAGGTTGGACGCGTCCTGTATTCTCCGTCCAGAGTCCGCAGCGTTGCTATCGGGTAGCTGGGTCCTTTCTTCTGGGCTTTACTGAGTCTATTTACACTATTACAACATCATAATGAAGCTCTTTTTCCCCCGAAGTGCAGCTGATTACAGAATATTTGGCTTTTCTGCAGATGTTTCCGTGTGTGAGTGGAGCAGCGGAGAGCAGGGACGGAGTGACCTTTGGGCCCGCACCAGCTCCCGGCAGGTCAGGATCCCTCTGCTCCATTTACCTTCATTAGTGTTCTGAAGTGAGTGGATTTGGAGACGTGGGAGTCCGGCCGCAGCCTGCAGGTGTGCTGGGCTGGGCCTGACCCCCGGCTGAACTTTGATTTAGCCTCTAAATCTAAAGCAAACAGCTGCAGATAACCAGCAGAGCCCTGGTGGCGCGTTATCAGCACTCAGGAGTCCGTTCGGACTGATTTCTGTGCACCAACACGTGTAAGAGTGGAGGTCCATTTGGACCCAGATGTGGTTTCTTTTTTATGATTATTCTTTTTTTGCATGAGGCAGACAGATGCAGTTGCGGAGGTCTGCTCCGCGCAGGGGGCTGTCGCTCAGGGACCCTCACCCCTGCGGGCCCATTGCCGGTGTGGTGTGAGATGTTTCCTCCGGCCGCCTCTCTGCCTCTCTGCCTCTCTGTTTGCTCTCACTCTGCCTTCACTCTGCCTTTGCACTGGTCCGACAGCGTTATTAGCGCTCATTCCCATGACCCGACCTGTCAGAGCGCGTAGAAAAACACCAACCTCTGCAGCTCAGAGCACCATCAATCAGAGACTCCTGCGCCGTCTTGACTTTATATAGAAAAAACATTTTATTTCACACGGTTTGCACCGAGATAGACGCTAAACAATAATTTAGCATGCACTGGTATATGCCCGTTTTAGAAATTCACTATAGAAAAATAAACATGGCATTTTTGCAGCTAGGGGACACCACAAATAAGGCTTGAACAAAGGAAATTTGAGGTTTATATGAAGCATGCATTAAGTCACAGTTTACGACCGAGTGGTGGATAATATTAGAAAAAAAATGCCCCGCGTCTCTGCTCGTTTCTGACTCTCAGACCAACCAGATTTAATTATTTTCGTGATAAGAGTAGTCGGTTAAATGCTGCGTAGTTCCATGGAGGCGATTTAGAGGTGCGATTTGCATGCAGGTGTGTTTTTAAAACGAAGTCAGTGCGGATGGATGGCGCTTCAGGGCTGCGGGCTGACGTCGCTGGTGTGATTCCTCTCGTCGTCCGAGGAGCATTCTGACGAGTTGTACAGAAAACTGTCGCCTTCGTCGTCGTCGCTGTCCCGAAAGTCTCTTATTCTGCCGTTCTTCCCGTCTGTCTTGCTGTTATAGTCCGACTGTTCGAGTCCGTCTGCTTTGTCCTGGCCGCCTTTGCTGCCTTTTTGCTTCTCGGCCTCCTGGGCGGCCTGCTCTTTGGCCTTCTTACTTCTCTTCCACTTCATGCGTCTGTTCTGGAACCAAATTTTAACCTAAGATAAAACAAACAAACAAAAAAATGAAACCAGAGTCGGTAATAAAGACCCACATCTCTAGGTGTTGCGTGCGTAAATGCGTGCGTAAAGATGGCGCAACCGTTATTCGGCTGAATTCAAAGAAAAATGATCATTAAAATGCCATTATTTACCAATACGGGTGCGCACCCTACGATGATTTTAACTCTAAAATATATATCACTCGTGTACCTGAGTTTCTGTCAGCATGAGGGACGTCGCCACCTCGAATCGCTTCGGCCGTGACAGGTACTTGTTCAGCTTGAACTGATGCTCCAACTCCAGCAGCTGCTGGCTCGTAAATGCAGTTCTTGGTCTCCTGCACTTGCCGAGCAGGTTGGACTGCGCCTGGGCTGCAGATACAACAAGGGGAACGTAAACATACACACCAGGCTCTACAAAATCAGTGATGCATTTTCCGACGTGTGTATGTGTGCATGTGCGTGTGTGTGTGGGAGAGAGAGAGCGCTCTAAGTAACGTGACTGTGCGTATAGATATTCTATTTTCATAGAGAAGCCCATTGGCAGCTCCGTTTTGAACAAATCTGCTAAAACGCACGGAAACAAAAAGGCACTATCTGGTGAGAAAATAGCATGTGGACTGTAGGTTTCACACTCCTCTGCAACTTTCCCTCTGTCTATTATCTGTCCATTTTAGTCCTTCTTACAAAAAACGTCACTCAATGACGACCCCCCCTTCATTTAGATCATTATACATTTTGAGTAAATGTGCCTAATTCTGAAAAATAAATTAAACAGTAAATTAAATCTTAATTTCGTAATGCTCATTTTTCCTTCTGGCGCTCTTACAGTTAAAGTCCGACATCTTTGGCAGCATCATTCCGGCCGTAGACACCCGGAGCCAGTGGTCCAGCTGGAAGGTGCTTGCTGACAGTTTGATGGGGTCGCTGCTGTGGTGTGGATGGGAGCCGTGCGGGTAGGAATAGGACAGCGCTGGGTGCTGGCCTGTGATGGCAGCTGCGGAATAGGTGTACATGGGGTGTCCGTAAAGAGCCTGTGCGGGGATGGCTGCCGTGCTCTGCGGATGTAAACCAACCATGCTGTGCGGACTGTTGAGGAAGCCCGGTTTGGGAATCAAGCCGCAGGTGGCGATCCTCGGCGGAGACGGCGTCTCGGCGCGTAAAGAGTCGACTCCGGTCGTGAGCTCCGGGGCAGCGACGCTTCCAGACGTCGGGATGGAAGACGAGGAGGACAGGGAGGTGACCAGCGCCAGCGGGGCGGTCTGTACCTTCGGTGTATCGACTGCTAACAGCGCATCAATGCGAAAGTTTTTGGATTTCTCCATTTGGATGACCGGTGCGCGCCCTTTGTCGCCTCTGCTGCCGCCAACGATGGAGAAGTCGGTGTTGTTTTCCCACCTCTCCAAAGTTATGATGTGGTCCGGAGTGTGAGAGAGGAGCTCCGTGTCACACTTAATCCCTGTTAGATGAAAGGGATTGGTGTAGCCGCGTGGTTGGGGGCTGTCCTGTGCGTCACGGGCGCAGCGTCACCTCCGCGTAATCGCTGCACAGCCTGCGCGCTGCTTTCTATAACGCATTTGAAATTAAAGTTCGTTTCAGGAAGGATTCTTGGGTCTCTAACATAACAACAATAATATTGGATTTTATATAGTCTTGAATATATAGACCTGTTTTCTGCAAACGATGCCAGTCTGTTGATGTATGTCTAGATCATTTAATTTATCCAACATAGGAAGGAGTATCTTTAATTTTTTAAATCAAAATATAGATCACAAGCAAATCAGTATTACTTCTGAACTAACCATTGCAGGGCCTTTAGATATAAAATAAAGGTAATTTGCTCTTTTTTGCGCTTATATCGATTATGCGCAAACGAATCTATATGTAAATATACTCAAGATCAAGTAATTCATACTGGGAAAATAGTTGGAAAAACGGATGTTCTACTAATGTTTGGACAGATATGGATTTGAGTAAATCTGTTTTAACACATGAAAGTATATTTTAAAATTGGGTAAAAAATGAACGACAGAGAACAAACCTGTGCGCAAAAGTAAACACCCGAAGCCTGATCAGACCAGGTCAACTGGGAAATTGAAGTAAAAGCCGTCCTTCTGTCCTTCTGTCCTTCTGTCTTTTGTCCTGCACAGAAGGTGACAGACAGACCTGCTTCGTGGTGGCTGAAGACAAATCAGTTTTAAATAAGAATATTTCAATATTATAAGAGTTCTTTCAAAAATGCGTGCAAACATAACTGTTATTACCCGGTGCATGTAAACATGTGTATTTACTTCAAGAATGTTTATTAAAAAACTCCGAATTTCCGCACATTTCGTGCGCAATGAGCTGCGAAATATTGCACTCAAAAATCCCAAAACTGTGATGAGAAGAGAGATCAAACTAATAGGCTGAAGGGTGACTCCGTTCTAATAAGCCACTTAAAGTTAATGGAAGAGGAGGTCAAAATGAGAATTATTGACACCCAGTTGCCCTTAACCCGTCTACCAATAAAGCTGATTAGTTTTTGTCGATTCATCAACTAAGCGCGCTCCGGGGACGTTTATTTGCTCGGGGGAAATCAACAAGTCAGCGGGTAGTTTCCACGTAAAGGATCGCTCTTTAATCGCGGCCCTTGATGATCATGACCAATTACAGAATGATAAGAGGGAGATTGATGCGGCTGGGACGTGCTCCTGCGTGGAAACGTGGGAGACCAGTTGGGAGCTCGGTTCGGTGCGTCGCAGCATTTCGCAGACGACTTATTTTCCTGCAGGTTGTCTTAAATGAGCGTTACCTTCACCAGAATGTGTATATAGCGGCGCTTAATGAGCCCTCGGCGAAAACCACGTTTATCCACTGGGCGCAGCCAGGCGCGCGTCCGTTGGCTCGGTGGTTCCGCTGTAATGTGGGGATAAATAAATGCTTTCACCTCTGGACATTTACTGAAAACGTTTTGTTTTGTAGACGCTCTTCGATGTGCTTTTTATCAGGCTCCCGCATGATTATTACGCGGAGCCCGAGTCCCGCTGGAGCTGCGCCTCGATTCTTTCCGCCGGTTTAATTTCATTAAGGTGTCCGCATGAATATTTCTATTAAAGCCACGGTGAAATATGGAGCCATTTAGTATTGGCCTTCACCGATCACGCAGATTTATCGCCCCTTTTCATCACATCTATTGGAGAGAAAATTAAGAAGGCGCTTCAGATGGAACCGGACCCCAGAACCCGGGCTTTCCTGAAAGCTGTTAATTTGCCCCCTAATTACATTCACAATTATCTAAAATACAAATCAAAGTGACAAATCGGAATAGTTTAAATATTAATTACCTTCCGGAAAAGGTACGAAAACACAATTTAAAGCGACCTGAACTGTTTTTATCCACTAAACAAATTGAGCAGATTTACAGTACTTAAAAAAAAAAAAAAAATCAGGTTTTATTAAAATAAATAAAAAATTCCCCCCCCCCCCCCCCCGAGATTTTCATCCGCGTCCAGTGATTGAACATAGATTTTTTTTAAATTTAAAAACTAATTTGAGTTCATTTAAACTTTAATTACCTAGAAATTTTGTTTTACCTATTAACGTTATGGACAGCTCAGTCAAACCTTACTGATAAAATCATTTATATGTCCTCGCTCATGTCCAAAATTCTTTAATTTTTTTTTGTTCAACAAATAAAAACTCTCTGAGCTTAATTCCAAGTTTGTATAGTTTACAGTATTTGCAGTTTATAGTATTAACAAATATAGCCTATTCGGTTGAATAGTTATTTGTCACCTGATAATAAAAAACACTATTGAATCCTTTATTACTAAAAAATGATCCTGACTGTTCAGTAAACATCAACACATAAAAACAACTTCATTTTTATATTTTACATATCCGTTAAATATACATAAATAGTATTATATATCATAAAATTTTGTATAAAGTTAATAAAAAAATATATGCTGGGTGAGAGAAACTGCTCTTACAGCTATAACTGCTCCATTGAACACTTAACACTCATGTCATATATATATATTTTTTTTTAATGTTGTATTTTGGCAAAAAATGCGACATTTTTTTTCTCGTTTTTGTGGACTAAAAACTGTTATTTAGGAATTAAGTATGGGGTACACCATATGATAATACACAAATATAAAAGTTATCAGCAGGGATTTGAAAATGCTGCCGTCTATGGTAAATTATAGATTTATGATACATAATCATTTAGATATGATTAGATATGATATGAAGTGACAAGTTCTCTTTCTGTCTTTAAAAACTAAGCTATTCACTTAGTACTTAGTCTGTAGTCTCAATTTACCTAACATATCTTAAAAATTTATTTTTATAGATTTAATGAAATAAAATGAAAAAAAGCATAGGACAGACGTGGGAGGTAGTAAGGTTAGATTGACGTTAACCTGCAACACATAAACAACAGAAAACTGCCTGAGGAAAAAGGCGGGTTTAAAACACATTTGCCGTTATTCACAGGCATATAGACCAATCAGCAGGCTAACCTGGCAGGAAGCGGAAACAGACAAATCGGCTCCCTGTGTTGTGTAAATTGTTTGCCAGAAAGGAGAAAGATTTATTATTTACGGACTGACTTATCAGAGTTTTTGGACTGTTTTATGCCTAAATTATATTGTCAAAGGTAACGCTTAGCAATCTATTAATTCTCAAATAATTGATCCGTGTACTAAGTGATGTAAAAAGGACGTAAGCGTTGAAGCGACAATCCAATCAAGTTAGCCGGCGTGATAGTTAGCTGGCCGGCTACTTAGCAGAAATGCTAACGTTCACAACGTTGTTGCTTAAAAGTGTATGGATCGTTGTGCCGATTTGTCAGTCATTAGTATGTTATAGTAGATATTTTAGTTGCAGCTCTTAAACTGAATAACGTTACCAGCCGTGTGTAGTCGCCAATAGCTGCTGAGTCATATACGTTAGCCGTGTCATCCTGCTAGCTAACTATTGTGGATATTTTCGAAAAATGAAAGTGTCACTCGAATAAAAAACTACATTGTTTTTCCTGCGGTTTACTCCGTAGGCGGCTTTCACTCAGTTTCAATTAGTTTATAACATTTTTTTTTTTGAACGCGTAAACACCGCAAAGGCATACTCGTTTTAAAAAATGTGTTAAAGCAACGTTGGTTTACTTGTGATATAAGTATTTGGCTGCATTTCACTAAATTATTGTCCTCTGTTGTTTATCCGATTAGAGAATGTATGTAAATTTTTTTGTTTTGCCCTTATTTTCAGGTTAATAAAAGTCACTAAGTCAGTCAATGGGAAAAATCTAACAATGTTTAGCTTTGAGGGAGATTTCAGAACAAGACCTAGTGTGTCACTTGGAGGAGCAAGTAAAAAGGTAAAAACTTAAACCTTATCATCTCTACAGCAGAAAGCTTTTGGCAATGTATTACTATTGTACAATAATTAAAAATTAATCTACATTATGTGACATATTAATTTTGCTTATTTGGATAAGCGCACCTTTTGTTTGCACCAGCACGCTTAGAGGTTTGTTTTCTTTCAGGAGGAGAAAGCATCTTTGCTGCACCGCACTCAAGAGGAAAGAAGAAAACGAGAGGTATTTTTCACGTGTCCATGTGTCTGCCGTCTTCTGACTTTTCTAAACCAAAGTTGAGTGTGTGGTTAGATGAGTTCACTTTTTACATTTTTTTCAGGATGAAAGAAAACGACTGAAAAATGCCATTATCATTCAGTCTTTCATAAGAGGCTACCAGGACTTAAAACGTGAGGTAAGACCTTGTAGCTTTTAGTATCCGGGAACCTTTAGGTTTAAAGTAACAGCAGAGGTATACGTTACAGCCACACAAGAAACCTAAATCTGTCAAAATGTGATATTCTTTCATTGATATATTCTTTTTTTTTATTCATTCATCCAGTATGCCACCCAGAGGGCTAGTTTTGATGAGCGTGTCAGCCAGGCTTTAGCAGGAGGAACTCAGCGCTCCTTGGATGGTCCTTGTCTCTGCTTGTTGTCAAGACAGCTCATATTTTTCTACAAACAAAGCGTGGACGTCCACAGACTGGAGAAAATACACAGACGCTTTTCAGCTGCTTGTGTATCAGTGATTGCATACTTGTCAAAATATCTGTCTGACACATTTTATCTCTTTGTGTTTGCAGATCTGGTTGTGCCAGAATCTGGTGAAATTTAACAACCAGTTTGTAAAACTGTTATTGGGCCCCCAGAGGCAAACATGCTTGTTTCAGATCAAGAGGATCTTAGGCTTCTGCTGCAGGTATAGCACTAAAATACTGATTTGGGTGACAGAGAGGAAAGAAATGTATGCTTTCAGGTTAACTTTTCCCTTCTGTCTTCAAAGACTCCTACAGTGCTGCAGGGATGACAGTTTAAATGTGACCGTTCCGATGCGGATGCTAGAAATCTTTTCTTCGGCAAAAACGTACCACCCTGCTATTCCAGACGCTGGGCTTGTAACTTCATTACTCGAGCAGATTTTGCACTACATGGTACCGAAAGGTAACCTCGGCGTCATATGTTTAGTCTTTGTTTCGTTCGTTAGGAATGTGCTACTGTGGAAGCTCTGAAGCTTAGCTGTATTTATCTATACCTGTAAGATACGAGGCACCGTATCTAAATGTCAACGCAGCATGACTCATTCACAAAGAATGATGGGAATTATCTTGCTACTTTTACGCTATCTGTATGGACACACTTTGGAATGAAGGAGAGAAAAGCTCAAATTGTTGACATTGTTGTCCTAATCCCACACTTTCTTCTCAGGATACTACAAATCGCTGTATGTTCTTGTGAATCACAAGCTTCCTACCAGTTTGGAGTACAGCGAGTCCCCCTCTGTCCCTCTAGCGAGCACACTGTTGGAGCACATTCTCAAACCTCTGCACTTTACCTACTCCTCCTGCACAACAGGCGCAAGGTACAGTCCAGAAACTAAACCAACATCTACAGCAGGTCCCATTTCACAGACACCCTGAACCAAGCACTGTGTTCTAATTTGGTAAGTGTAGTGTGGTATTGGTTGGTTCCAGGGTTAGTTAGGTTAATTTATAGCATCCATTTAAAACTGGCTTGTGTGTCATAAAGACCAATAAATCACTTAGAGGACCGAAACTGAGAAGTTTCTTTTCTCAAGTGAATTCTTGAAAATCCTAAATCAATTGGTCAGACAAGGCATCTCTGTTTATTTTTCTGCCAAAGTGTTGCAGTTGCAGTTGCAGTTGCAGTTGCAGTTGCCAAATTTCCAACAGTCTGTAAAAAACTCAGGCTCCATGTTTCAAGGTTTCTGGATGAAAAAAAAAAAAAAAAAAAAAAGCTTTGGTTCTGTTCCATTTTTCACAGCTGCACATTGGTGGTCCATCTGCACAGAGATCGAAAAAGCCACTTCTGTAAACGGGCCCCGGCCTGGCTCACGTGTCAGTTGAGTTTGCTCCCAGTCAGAGTTGAGTTTGCTCCCAGTTTGGGACATTCTTAATCACAAATGACTGGTAGCTTCTTTTCTTCTTTGAAGAAAAGCAAGGCGAGAGTGAGGCAAACAGAGGCTAAGGGCTAATTATCTGGCTCGGCCCAGCAGATGTGTGTGACTGGCCCACACAAAGCTGCTGTGTTTGGAGACACAACATTGGAGAAGTTCATGTAGAAGGGTCGGGTCGTGTAAAAACACACACAATACATCAAACTGGACAGACTTTTTACTTGTCCCGTGACTCTTTCTTTGCTTACAGGCAGTTTGTATTTGCAGCCTTTACCGAGGAGTTTATCTCTGCACCGTTCACCGAGCCGATCTTTCACTTCTTTATCCCGGCGCTGTCTGACGCCCGTCTGTCGTTTCCGTTCGAGGCCTTCCTGAGCTCTCTGCAAGCCACCATTAACTCATCCTCAGTGCTGCACAGCCAGGCACCATGGGTGTTCTACTTTGTCCTCTCCGCAGGGGAGAACCGATTAGGTGAGAGTCCCAGCTCGGGCATGTATGCCGGAGTGTATTTACTGTCCACGTGCACGTCGCAGTCACGGCTGTGTGTCGGCAGGCTCGTTGTCAGAGGAAGGACTCCTGCTGTACCTTCGGGGTCTGCAGACTCTTCTACCTCTGCTGCCAGTGTCGGAGAGCAGCAGCCGGACTGAAGTCAGCAGCGACTCAGAGGACGATGACAACGATACTGGTATCCAGTCACCTCCCATGCAGGTCAAACACATCTCACACAACACCCCAGATGTCATGGTCACAGAATAATACTGTTTTGCACTGTGTTGTGTCCTAAATTGCATTTTAGAACTATATGGAGTTTTATTTTTTAAAAAAAATGTCTTTTCCGGTCCAGGATGCCAGCAGAATCTCTGTGCAGCTGATCACAGAGGAGTGTGTCCGCAAGCTGGACAGTAAGCACCAGACCAATGCCTTGCTCAACTTAGTGTGGAGGGATTCAGCCAGCGAGGAGGTTTTCACCATGATGGCATCCATCTGTCACACGCTGATGGTTCAGCATCGGCTCATGGTGCCAAAAGTCAGGTACAGACACAGATAACTGATTGAAAATTCTTATTTAGGTGGAATTTCAGCAATGAAACTGCCATAAAAGATGAAGCAGGCGCTATAAAGCGTAGAATAGCAACGTACTTTTGACCTTTATCTTGTATCTTAGCATAGAAATAGTTAGTTTAGGCCAGCCAACGTTCAGGAATCTTGATTACACACCAGTTTGACTGAGAGAATAATCATTTTTATGTTGTTTTTTTTGCGGTGTAAGCAGTAATGTAAATAGCGCTGAAGCGGGGCAGGCTGTCAGTAGTGGTCTAAACCCGCTGGCATTTACAACCGGCAAAGAAAGAGGGGATGTCAGGGAGGCTGTAGGTCCTGGATACAAGCAATTAGCCCTCCTCGGCTTGATTACATTAGGAGCAAGATGTCAGAGGTGGTGGGGGAGGTTATACAGTGAGCGCTGTAGATGGTCAAACTACTTTAGTTAATGATTAATAAAGCCACTTGTTGCTAGTTGTGTTCAAAGTGTTCCTGGGGTCTCCAGCTCATAGATGGCTTTTTTTAGAAACTTTACCCACGCCTTTTTCATCAAGCAGATCTTTCTGTATTCCCTATTACTTTTACCTATTTTATGTAACTGCTTATTCCCCACTTCGCTTTTACCATAAATCCTGCCCTTCGTCTTCCATCATTATCGGATATCTGTACAAAATAATTAGCTCGCAGAGAAAGATTAATCACCGCTGGAGTGGACGGGATAGCTTTACAAGAGGCTAAGGGGAGCAAATTGCATCGCCGCCATGATTTATCGCTCGTACGGTAAAAAAGAAGATATTGGCCAGTCGTCCGGCTGCCCAAGCGCGCTGCCTTTCGTAATAAATATGTAAAATGTCATGAGATATTAATTTTTCAGGAAAAACTGTAAGAGCGGTAAAATTACAAGTGACCAAAAATGGATTTTTGATTGCTTTTCTTTGCAGCGTTGAGGGTGTAATACCATTTTGATTGTTTGTTGTTGGATATTTGGTGCAATTTCCTTTCGATCCTTTAATTTTGCCCCGCGTGGTGCTTTGTTGCTAACCGCTAAGTCTCTCGTGAAAGTGAACCCAGATGATCTTCGTTACTTCATTTGCTTTCCACTGGTTGCTGCTGAGTTTTGCGTTGTCGTGCGACAACCACGTTGATCACCAAGCAAACTCTGTTTTCGGCAGAAAATGGACGCTTTGATTCTAATGGTATCACTTTCTATATCAGCACCGGTGGTCTTTATTTTTTTTTTTTCATCGCCACCAAATGAAATGATCCAGACGTTATTCAACCAGCCGCTTGTCTTGACTTTGTTTATTAGTGGTTCATTCCGTGATTGAAATGGGGCTTTGGGTTCTCCCAGGCCGTAAATCAGCGTGTCAGCTGGCATTTAGTGCTTTGTTTCCCATTTCAATCAAACACTTGCATCACTTGTTATGAGCCCACAGCGCTGCTGCTCGCTTCCCACTGGAGCCTTGTAGGTCTGACAGATGGCGCGTGCTCGGCACAAACCATTTTTCAAACCGCGCTGGCGCTCGCCTCGCCCTTTCCTCCAAATGATACTTCCAATTTTTGTAGCTGTCATTGTTTCTTTTGTTGTGGTTGTAGAAATTTTGACGAGAATATCCTGGGATTATGACCCGTACACCACTCCTTTACTGATACGTTCTCATTCAAAGGGAGCATTCTTATAGGTGTCAGCACTGGCGCTCCTAAACAAGGGCCTATTATGCAGCGGCCCTTTATTTTACTCTTTAGCTTACCTAACACATTTTTCTCACCTGTTCTTCCCCTCTGTGTGAAAGCACAGGCAATTTAGGAGTAGTCAAACACTCTCGGACACACACACACACTTTAACAAAGAGCAGCTTCACACCTTGGTGCCACAGGCCAGAATGGAGAGAGGTATGCGGGCCCGCTGCAGCTTTAGCATGCAATTCCCCGTGAGTGTGGAAACATGCTGGAGGAGCGGGGTCACAGCGAGGACCAGGCTTTCTCTATCTCTCCGTCCTCCATTGTCTTGGTCCCCTGGCCATTAAGTTAAATGGGGCTCCAGCAGGAAGCCAGGGGACCGTTTATGACCCAGGCTGGGTACCCTCGACAGCAACTAGTTTACTAATGGAAGGTGGCTCGCCTAAATAAAGCTTAATGGCTCATTTAATCTCTTTTTGGCCCTCACAGGGTATAAAAAAGGAGAGAAAGGCCAAGATCTCTCTCTGTCGGTTAACGGGGGCTTTTATTTATTTTTCCGCTTTTACTCGTATCCTGCGGTTAGCAGGGAAGAGTTAAAGATCATCAATATAGCAGGCGGGTGGATGGAATGTTATTTTACTGCAGTCTCATCTGTAATGGCCCAAACTGATGCCATTTTGTTGATGAGAACAGAATTGCGTTGATGTCCTTGCAGGCTTCTTTATAGTTTAGCTTTCAACGCTCGATTCCTGAGGCACCTCTGGCACCTGATAACGTCCATGACAACAAAGATGATCACAGGGTGAGCCCTATTTATCCAGACTGTCGGACTGCGGTTGCTCATTTGCCTAATGCTCGTATACCGGTTGATTTTTTTTTGGTTCTTTGTGCACCTCCAGCTCCACCGTGGCTCTACTTCAGCTGATCTCACGAGGGTCGCCCATGTCGTTCGAAGACTCCAACCGCATCATCCCCCTCTTCTATCTCTTCAGCTCTCTGTTCAGCCATTCGCTGATCTCTGTGCATGACAGTGAATTTTTTGGGCATGAAATAGAAGGTACCAACCTTTATGTTCAAGGTTTTGTTACCCCCTGGTAACTGCAAAGTCTCTCACCTAATATTAATTTTTGTGTCCTTTTCATTTCAAAGAAATCTAGAGTGTTTTTTCGGCACTTGCACTCCATCCTGCTGCAAACGTAAATGTGAAAATCAATAGCTATAAAAGAAAGCAAATCAATCCTGCATCTCCACAGGCCGGGCGCAGTCCTCCATGATGCCCTTCACGCTGTCGGAGCTGGTGACTCTGTCTCGCTGTCTGAGGGACGCCTGCCTGGGGATCATCAAGCTGGCCTACCCCGAGACCAAAGCAGAGCACCGCGAGGAGTACATGGCTGCCTTCAGGAGTGTGGGCGTCAAGACCAACACAGAGGTGCAGCAGCGCATCCAGGCCGAACAGAAACGTTGGGTGCAGCTGTTCAAGGTGAAGATGTTAAATCTCCCCGAAGTCCCTGGAAAATGTCCCTTTTTTTCCCCCATGATGTCAAATGATGACAAAGCCTACCGGTAATTCAAATTTGAGTGCAGCACTGGAGATCAATCTTAGGTTATTTAACCAGAATATGAAGCTCACCTTCATGGAAACTCGAAAACCAAGTGAGGAGCATTGTGTTTTTCTGGAAAATGTGGCAAATATGTGAGGAACAAATCAGGGATTTTTCATAAAAGATGTGCTCAAAGGCCTCCTGTCAGCTAAAACGACCCATTAAAGAAGTGGAGAGAGGAGGAAATGCATTTTCCAAATTGAACAGTGGGATTTACAGTCAGTCTAACGCCACTGACCCCTAACACGCTAATGTTTGGTTCGTGTCATCAGCCGCCCCTCCCCATCTTTTATCACCCCCATTGTCAAGCTATCTATTTAATTGAAAGAAGTTAATTGAATGAAAATGATCAACTAAGCTTGTATTAATATTGCTAATGGAACTTTCTTCTTGGCCATGTTTGGAGAACGATGTCACGGCGGAGTTTGGGAAAGGCCCATTAAGGCTTGCACTTAACCCGATGGGCTAATTAAGAAATGCTTATTCATTCCCCAAGTCAGGGGGTAGTTCTGCTCAAACCCTTTTGCCGCACGCCTCTTACACCGTTTTGCACTTGCCGTTATTGCGGACTCTTGTTGCCCGGCGGCAAATGGCCGAGATTGATCGTCGCTCCATGAAAATGACTTTGCTTTAGGAAAAAACAGTAGGATGGAAATAATCTCGCCCCGGCATTATATGGAAATGGACGGGCTTTAAGTGTTATTGGGAGACATAACGACTCCTTTAAGTAATGACAACTGCAGCGATTACCGTTGCCAAAGGAAGCTCATTATTGTCCGTCTCGTTGAATGAGGTGAAACCATAACGTTTGTCCAGGAAATAGTCATCTCCGACACCATAAAGTCTGATTTCTGGACTTTTCACCGATGTTCTCCTGGGCTAAACGCTTGATGTAAAGGTAAAAGGGAAAAAACCTGTTTATGATTAAAAAGATGTTATAGTAAAAGAAAGAGTGATATGTGCGTTTTGGAATCGTTCCGTACACTGATCGTGCTCACCCCCTTTTGTGACCAGGTGATAACCAACTTGGTGAAGATGGTGAAGGCCCGGGACATTCGACGACCGTTCTGTCCCTCAGGCCACTGGCTGTCCGAGGAGGTCAACATCCGGGCAGATAAGGTGAACGAGTGGAAACGAATCCTTTTTATCTATCCCCTTTGATGCAGTTAATCCTATAATATCCGTGAAATTGTGACTGTAAAGGGTGACAAGTTTTCAGACCAACCTAGAAACTGTTTGTCGGCAGGTCACCCAGTTGTACGTCCCATCTGCACGAAATGTGTGGCGAACACGAAGGATGGGTCGCATCGGGCCTCTGCAGTCCACACTCGACGGTAGCGTGATTTACTCATCTGACTGATTAAATCTACTAATTAAGACTTTCAGCATCTACACGTGGGAGTTTCAGCTTGCAAAAAAGGCAAATTTCTGCGCTCCAAAACTTTTTGAAGAGTAGTTCATGCATTATGTTTTTTTTTAAATCTATTAAGTAATTAGGCCCTTTTGGGCAATGAATGTCAATTTAGAATCCTGCCCAAAGTCACCTTTTCTGTGTTTGCTTTTAATATTTCACAGAACTCCTGTGTTATTTCTCTTAAGCAGTCATCTGCCTAAAGCGTATCGCTCACAGTCAGTAGTGTAAGAATAAAATGTCCTCTACTGTAGAACCAGACCATGATTCTTTCTTAATGAGCAATTATCGGCTTTTTGTGTTTGGGAGAAAGTGCCTCATAGCAGAAATATTTCTTGCCAAACACTAACTGGGGCGTCGGGAAAGTGTCTCTCTATATATTACCCCATTTTCTGTCCAGTGACTTAATGAGACACTCAGAGAAAAATACACTGACACAAGCAGGGCTCTATTTGGCTCCCTCCGAGCCTGCCCGGGTTTCTGTGAAGTGTGGCGTGAAAACAAGCTGATAACTATGTGTGTATGATCTGCCCAATCCCACTCAGTGGGCGTATGGGATAAATTCAATTAGTGTGAGAGTACCTGATGAACTCAGCCACATCTGGTCTCTGTGTTTGTCTGGCCTTTTCTCAATTCCTTAAATGGACGGGCCCGTGGCTGATGAATGAGCAACATATTGACCACTCCAGGGCTATATTTCTTCTCAGAGATGGAAACCTGATGGGAAAATGCAGATCAGATTGACTAATTGAGCAGAATAATTGAGCTGCAGCGAGCAAGGAGCCAGCTGAGTGAAGGGCCGTTTAGCTAACAGCCGGCAGGCAGAGTGTGATACCAAACCAACGTTGTTATAGGGCTGGGGGAACTGGAAAAGTCTACCAATTAACTTTTCCCTTCGCTAGAATTCTTGGAAAAAAATCATGAAGTTACTTTGAACAGATCAAGTTCTTTAACTGGTTGTGTCTTCCTTTTGTCTGGTTCTCTGCAGTGGGATCAGAACCTCCGCAGCTGTCCGTGTCTGAAGAGAGACATCTGGCCATCCTCACCGAGCTCCCGTTCGTGGTCCAGTTTGAGGAACGCGTGAAGGTACGGCACAAGAAAGACCAGTAAACATTTCAGCCGCCAGAGATGAGACGCTAACAACCACAAGAATGCAATTTGTGTTATAAATCTGACAAATGTCGCCCCATTTTAAAAGGTAAAAAGTGCACCATTAGAGTGAAAGTTGGTGATTAAAATCTGGCTATTTTTTTAATATTTTAAATATTCTATATCCTGAAATCTGTTTGCCAAAAAAAAGCAGACTAAATGTAAAGCAGAAGCCAAGTAAAAGGTAAACACCTCCCAGCTGTGGGTTTTTCTCTGACCCTCTCACCAGTCTTAAACTTGTCCTGTAGATCTTCCAGAGGTTAATCTATGCTGACAAACGGGAGGTGCAGGGGGACGGGCCGTTCACTGATGGCATCAATGTCACCATCAGACGGAACTATATCTACGAGGATGCCTACGATAAACTCTCGCCAGAAAATGGTACGAAAACACACCCTTAAAGCCCTGAAATATTGGTTATTTTACACACCTCTGCAATCAGGAGTGTTAGCTGTGTTAACGTCCACATGTATTTATTTATCTATTCTCTTCTTTCATTGAGGTTTACTTAGCTTTCGGGTAGCATGACAGAGCAGGTTCGGCTCTTACTGGGTAATTTTTCAGGAAAGCGTAATTGTGGTTCCGATTATTATAATGGACCACATAAAAGCAGAATCAATTATTTTAAGTCACCTCTTTTGTGTTTGAATCTGAAAGGGCACTTGAGTGGAGACACTCTGATTAAAAAGAGTAGTAGGCGACCTGGGTTGAAGACATGATCTATATCATTTATGTGTCTATAACTTACAGCTGCCTTGATTTATCCAGCCACATTAATTATATTGAAAGATGACCTTTTCATAGAATTTGAATACTGTGCAGGTCAAGGTGGCGCTTCCTCTCTAAATATGTTTACTCACAAACAGCGCGTGTCATTTAAATGCTTTTCAAATCTTTTTCTTAACATTTCCGTAAATTGTAGAATGTATCCCGATGCTCTGAACACCAGCAGATGTTTAATAGCTTTTAGAAGTGCTAATCATTTCATTAAAAAATCTAATTCACTGTTGAATTAGGATGATATGGAAGTGAACTTTACAATCATCTGCTCCAAAAAGGAATTTTAAATAGTCTCCTGTTCGTTTTTCTCCTGCTGCTGATTCCAGAACCAGATCTTAAGAAACGGATCCGCGTGCACTTGCTCAACGCTCACGGCCTGGACGAGGCGGGCATTGACTGGTGGCGGGATCTTCCGCGAGTTCCTCAACGAGCTCCTCAAATCGGGCTTCAATCCCAACCAGGGCTTCTTCAAGACGACCAACGACAGCCGTGTTGTATCCCAGCCCCTGCTGCGGAGATGCTGGTGGGCGATTCCTTCACCAGGCATTACTACTTCCTAGGCAGGCTCCTGGGGAAGGTCAGTGTCACCCTCCAGCAGTCTCTCAAACATGGAGGAAGGCTGCTCACGCCCAGCCTGGTTTCATGTCAGTGAGATCAGCTGCAGTCGGGGTCAAGGTTGCGTCTACTATAAATGTAAATTTATATCTTGTTTTCATGTTTGTTCTGGTGGCTGACATTCTCCAGAGAAATTGCCGTCATTAGTTTATGAAACTGTCTTCGATGGGCTGAGGTTGTAACTCCAGCCCAGCTCCAGTTTTGTTAATTAACCCTGTGCATAATCCGTTGACGGCACTGTTTTTTCCGTCCCTCCCTTCCTGTGATTGCACTATTTATTAGAGCCTAATGTCCCTAAATCATCCTTAATGCACGTGCTGACGATTGTTTACCAGGATGCCTTCCTCGCGAGGGGCTATCTAAGCCCTGAGAAGAATTACCTCATGACAAGAAGTCGCCTCTCAATTAGGGCTTCCATTAGCCGATGATTCCTGCCTCTTGTTTATGTAGCGATTGCGTTTGGCTGGCAATATATCAGCCAGCCAAACGCAGACAGGACATAAATAAGCATTCAAAGCATGTGGTAATAGCATTTTGATCTGTTTTACAGTCAGACATCCAGGCCTCTTCTCTCTTGCTTGGCCAGAGATGCTCACATATCAGAACATCCTCCACCTCCCGTTGCTTCTTTACTTCTACCTTCACTCCAAGTGATCAATCAGCAGCTACTGCTGACCGCCCCGTCCGTATTGTGCTCTCAATAGCTAATGGCTCGGGCAATTAGGCAGGGGAAATTAATTTGAATTTGACATTCAATTAACCCTTCCTTAAGTTCCTCTTTCTCCATAAAAATGGACGTTTGAGTGGCCATTTAGGAGGCGTATTGATATTTGTTTAGTGCCGTTATCGCCTGGATAAAAGGCAACCGTTTATATAGATTGGGATTGCATCACTGCAGCGTGCACTGCGCACGCTGCGTCTCAAAGGACACGGGAGATTAATATTGTTAATTAATGTCGGAGGCGTGCCATTGTTGCGGAGGTGATGTATTACAGGCAAGAGTGGCTTGTCTGGGGTACTCACTGAAATGGGATTGAACATCCGAATAGAGGCCAGTCATCATCCCTCTTCCTCACTCCTCCACCCAGCTGACAGGCTGAAAGATTTAAGCCCCGAATGGGTGAAAGCAGAAAACGGGGGTTACTCTGCCTCCGCGCTCCGTCCTCCCAGATCTGGGATTTAGAAGAAGCTAATTTGATCTTAATGGGAGTGTTTTGCTGACAGGGTTTTGTCACACTTGCGTTTCTCATTATGTAAGAAGGCCTTAGCCAGGTTCTCATTGTGCCTCATTCATCTCGCATTAGTACAAAACCCCCAACCTCTCCAGCCGCCGTATCTCCACACTTTCGGCCTCCTCTTCTCATTGGCCCCTGATAATTCCCCCCAGAAGTGCACAAGGTGGGCCCCTGATTGATAGAGGAACGTTTGAAAGGCATTATAATTTTATTGATTCTTAATGTTGTAAATTAAGCCATGTATTTGGCAGCTAACAGAATGCACCTGCAACGTTGCCGGTATTTATTCCACCTGATGGTGCTGCGATCTGCTTTAATTGCGTTGCCACTGCACTCACTTATATTAAAAGGCCCGAGCCGCGGTAATTAATTCTTTCCAGCCGAAGTCATTTTGGCACAATTTCTGGCAATAAACACACATAAATAAAGTAAGTGGCAGTGAAAAAATAAGCCTACAGGTTTTTTGTTTTTTTTTTGCAGCTTCCTCCCCGCAGAAGCGTTATTGATAGGTTTCAAGGGGCCGACTAGCGCAGATGGTCCCAAATGAGCCCCGGCCACGGGAGAAACATTAAGTGGATTATTTTGCATAAAAAATAGACAATGTTTGAAGTTGCGCAATTAACCTGTGTTTAGAAAATAGCTGTGATTGATGCACTCCTGTGTGTTTAAGATGCATGCATTATGGAAATGCTCTAGATTTATAATCCATTTAGCTGATGCGGTCAGGGTTTTTAGCGCTATCATTTATAAGGACCTGTATATTTTAGTGCCTCCAACAGGCTCCTTTTCGGACTATTCCAGTACATTAGCTTCGCGGCTGATGAGTCACCTGGATGATTGTGGCTCTTGATGTCATTTGGGGTCAAGGTGAAATTTGGCATTTGTGAAGTTGAAGGCGGGCGGAGCAGCAGCCTCCAGGCCGCACATCCATCACAGACTGCTGTCAGTCTCTCTGATGTAACCAGATGTTGTCACTCCATGCTTTAATATAGTAGTATTTGGCAAATCTAATGTGTTTATTATGTCCTTTACTCATTACCGACAGGCCATCTTGGCTATCAAATGCTCATGCTTTATTGTGTGGTTTTAATGCCACAAGCGCTTCCTCTCAGAGCTCATCCTTCAGATGACCTCTGGTGTGTTTCTGCAGGCGCTGTATGAGAACATGCTGGTGGAGTTGCCCTTCGCCAGCTTCTTTCTCTCTAAACTTCTGGGCACCAGCGCAGATGTGGACATCCACCACCTGGCGTCACTGGACCCAGAGATGTATCGCAACCTTCTTTTCCTCAAGAGCTATGAAGGCGACGTGGAGGAGCTGGGCCTCAACTTCACCGTGGTCAACAACGACCTGGGAGAAGCTCAGGTGACGACCCTCTGGGTTTTCCCCCATTCTCTTTGAATTCTTTCAGCACAGTGAGGGTTTTTTTTCATCCTCCTCTTTTTCCTATTAGTAACCGTTTTGCTGCAGCTCAGAAAGCGGCGTCTCTGTTGACCGTTCCACCGAACAGTCGGTGAACACGCATGAGAGAAGCAGCCCGCTGCTCTGAAGCACGTCTCTTCCCGAGCTGCAGGCTTGGCCAGGCTGTGTTGCCACCACAGCTGCTCTCAGCGATGCACTCACCCCAGATCCCCTGTTTGCTCAGGGCTTTAACATGTATTATTAGCTCTCCTCAAACAACACCTGAAATGGTCAAGTTACATTGTAGCCCCGCTGGTCACAAATAGGCCATCGCAAACACGATAGAGAAAACAATTTGTGGAAGATTAGGCACACACCCGGGAGCAGCCTGCCCTGCATTTGCCCCCGTGAGATAGGCAAAGCAACGGAGATAAGAGGAGTAATTCTCATACATTAGCACATAATCAGAATCTATTGTGAGAGGTTTTTTAGAAAAGCTGAAATGATTAGCTGCAGTGGCAGAATGAGGGTTGAAGGAAAGACGTTGAAGCTTATCAGCTTTGGTTCTGCGTCAGAGAGGAAGTGCTCCATCTGCATCAGTTTGAAGTGAGGTTTGTGCAAATATCCTGTTTTTGTGTGAAAAGGGCAGCCTCTCTTAGATGTCTACCACCTTTATTTTTCCCAATATTTTACCCAGAATGGTTACTTTTCTGTAGATAAAACAACTCTTCACAGTTGCAGTCTTTACTTTTACTTAAAATGAAGTCAAGATGTTAAATTTGATCTCAAAGTTGTGGAATTATTATTTTTTGTACCCCCAGGATCATATAAACCAGGTGCAGAAATCCTGCACTGGGAAAGGATGACCCCCAACCCGTCTGTGGAGGCTGTGATGGCATCATTCATTCAGCTTTATGAACAGAGATGAGCACATCCTATCAAGTGCTAACTGCTTTATAGCTAATGAAAAGAGAACTTGGGGCCAAATTGTGCTGGAGCAGACATCCACCGGCCACTCGCTATATTTAGAAACACTAAAAACGCTCTCAAGCTACACTGACATTGAACCACACTGATCTGGGGTCTGTTGGGAAATGTTTTCTGAGACTCGACGATGACCATGATAAAGTTCTATGGAGGAGAAACAAATGTCTGCTGCTGTGTTGACCCAGGTGGTGGAACTGAAGCCTGGAGGCAAAGACATTCCTGTGACCACAGCAAACCGCATCGCTTACATCCACTTGGTGGCCGACTACAGGCTGAACAAACAGATCCGGCCTCACTGCCTGGCCTTCAGGCAGGGGCTGGCCAACGTGGTCAACCTGGAGTGGCTGCGCATGTTTGACCAGCAGGAGCTGCAGGTAGGCTGCACGTCTGGACACAACACACACACAGACACACAAAGACACACCTCTCCACCTTCAACAGGTGCTGATATCAGGAGCGCATGTGCCCATTTGTCTGGATGACCTCAAAAAGTTCACAAACTACTCAGGTAAGCGCTGATGACACAAAGCGACAAGATGTACCAGCCGGTGACATCTGGAAATAGCTCAGATATAAGACCTATTTACACAAGGGGTTCTTCATTTTCTCCATGTGGTGGCCTTCAGGTGGGTACACAGCCACCCATCCGGTTATCCAGACCTTTTGGGAGGTAGTCGAAGGCTTCACAAAGGAGGAAAAGCGCAAATTGCTGAAGTTCGTCACCAGCTGCTCCAGACCTCCCCTGCTGGGCTTCAAGGTGAGGCCAGACTGATCCTCACCTCACTGATAATCTTTCTTTTTCAAGAAATGTCAAACCTCCTAACAGCAGCCTGGTAATGGAAAGAACCAGGCGCTAACGTTCTCCTGATTGTTAAACGAGCCCACATGGTCACCACAGCCCACAGGTGTTATCGCCCCCCCCCCCCGGCCTTTGTTGCATAGTTCATGACCTCCCCCCGTCGGAGAAATCTGTTCTGTTTGGGCACGGCCAGAGAATCCGTCTGGGCAAACAGGGCCATTCAGAAGCAGGTAGCAAGTTGAACTTTTGAACGTTTGCCTTCTGCGTGACACGGCAGAAAGCAGCAATTTCCTGTTTAATGAACATTTAAGGAAAGTGCACCCCCCACCCCCGATTCTTGCCCCCTCACTTCCAAACACGGGCTCCGTGGTGCTGAATCATTATCACTAACCTATTTTCTGAAATGATTCCTAATTGGAAGCTGTTTCACTTTCTTGCAGATGTGATTTGTGGGACACTTAAGGTACTTTAAAATAAGAAGCGGGGGAGGAGGGGGGGGCAGCAAGTGTTGCGCCCACCCATTAAAGAGTTTTTATGTGTCTTACTTAATCTAACTTGAAGCTGTAATCATCATATGATTGGTTTTATTATTCTTTATGACTGTCATTAGTTATGAAAAGCTAATTGCGTCTTCGGTGGAGTGAGGCAACAACATTCTTCCTCAAATCCTTCACTGCTCCTCCAGACCAGGACGTCCCTTCACTTTGACTTTGTCCGCCGTGCGCATCACCCGCCTCCGAGCGAATCCTTCCTCATCTCTCCTCCAAGCCGGGGAGGGCGGTAATTTGTGAGGGGGCGGCCTCTGACCCGGTCCTCAGCCTGAGCCAGCAGAGGCTTAATTAGCTGTCGTTGGAAGGGCCCAGGATTCATTAGAGGAGGAATGGCTCTGTCAGGAGGAGCCCTTTCAGAAAGATGATGGAAACGCTCTTTTTTTCCCGCAAAATGATGGCCGCTGTAATGGCACTTTCTCAATAAGCAACGATAGTTTAATACGGTAATTGTCAGAAAAATGGGGTCGTTACGGCCGAGCCCCCAAAGGGCCATTTAATCGAGCAGGTGTGGCCGCCAGAGCGTGCACGCCAACTTTGAAAAGTGGGATAAGATGGCGGCGGAGGAGACGGCTCATCGGCGGCGGGCCGTGATGGAAGCGGTCAGTGTCACAGTTTAGAGATGAGGCTGGATTTTAAAAAAGGCCACCTAGACAACATGAAAGGACCATTTGTCCACGCCTCGTCCAGGGGTCACCCCGCGGGCCAGCCTCCCCATTCAGGACCTCTCAGGCTCCACAGAAATTTGCGCTGCCACAGTATTAACTTAACCCCTCATGTCCGTCTTTTAACATTTATCCCTTTGCTGTGTTTGACGTTATTGCCTAATCGGGATGGCTTTGGACACCGCAATCATCAGTTGAATTACGGCCATTGTTTTGGTCTACTCTTTGAACGTCTCAGAACCTTCCTATATTTTGCCACTGCAGCCAATTTCTTTTAATGCAAACTTTTTTTTTTGGGGGGGGGATGACCCAGGAGCTTTACCCGGTCTTCTGCATCCACAACGGCGGCAGCGACCTGGAGCGCCTGCCCACCGCCAGCACCTGCATGAACCTGCTCAAGCTGCCGGAGTTCTGCGACCAGAACCTGATGAGGAACAAACTGTTGTACGCCATCGAGTCCTCCTCCGGGTTTGAGCTAAGCTGAGGGGCGGAGGAAATGGGTTTGGACGAAAGGGACAGAGGAAAAAAGGAGCGGAAGGAAGGCGACAGCTGCACTGATACTTGTGTGTTTGAGTGACTGCAGCGTGGAATCGGTCCACAGAACAAGGAGAAAGTGGCACAAGGACGAGGCAGGGTTAGAAGTTTTTACCGCGCTTTAAAATGTTGAAAGGTTTGAAGTATCTCAGAAGAGAAACGCAGAAAATAACAGTCAAAAAACAGCACCTGCTCTCCATTTTGTTATATTTCACCAAAGATTTCATGGCATTCTTATAAAAAAAGGCAATATAGGAGACAGGCGGAGACGGACTCAGGCTGCCCAAGATGTTACGAGGGTGGGCGGGACTTTTCTTTGTGGCCATCAATCATTAGAACCAGTTGTTGGGTCTCCCGTTTCTCCGATGATGAGTAGTAGTAATAATGATCATGTGTGTTGATCGCGCCACCGAGCCGCTAATGCTAGGAAAACCCAGCATTAGGGATATTGTGAATATGTCTTCTCTTATAGGCTCAGTTTACTCGTTTGTACAGGTTTTTTTCTTGGCCTCTGGCCTTCGGGCCTCAAGCACCAAACCACAGCCAACAATTTTTTCTGGCTTAATCCCACAACATCTGTGCTACCCTAACAAGGCTCGAAACAGCCTGTGTACCAACTAAGCAATGAAAAAAGTTGGTTGGGGAATTAATAAACCTACTCTTCCTGCTGCGTTTTCATCCATAAATCCTGTTGCTTCTAATTTACAGTAATGACCCAGACATAAAACAGTCCTTTGTGGGAAAATCTGCAGAGTTTTATGGCCTCTGACATATAATTAAGGAAACATCCAGTTAAGAAACAGTGAGCAGAACTATTCTGGCCTTGAGATGCATTATCGGGCTAAGCACAAATTAAGATTGTGTGCGTTTGTCATAAATCCAGCTGCCCTCTGATGCAGGACAGCCCAGGAGCCGATCCATCTGTGTTTGGATGGAGTCCATCTCTCCATCCTCTCCTCCCTGCTGAGACAGCCAACTCGCTGCCCCCTCTTCTCCTCTCAGAGCCCAAACTGCCCAGATCTGCTGGACCAGGGAGCTCCAAGTGATAATTGGGTCTTAAAAAGCAGGTGTGTCATTGAAATGAGGGATTCATCTCAATTACTATGAGATTTATTTAAGACTATTACCTTGTGATGGATGATAACTGACAAAGTTAATGCAGGATGTTATGAATCATCTGCAGTGTGGTAATATACTTTAGCATCTTCATGGGCCTTTTAGAGGCTAAGTGAAGCTTTTAGGCTTGTTTATCTTAATGCTCTGCAACGAAACATCAGAAATCACTTGCGGTCGATTGCAGATTGTAGTCTGCTTCGCTTCCATTTAAAATGCCGTCAGCGTGTGCATGTGGACAAAGTGAAAACTCAAATTAAAGTGTCCAAGATGGGTTTATGTTTGAGTTCATTAAAACAGTCAACTGCAGCCATTTAACGTGGGGAAAAAAATCTAACCAAACTATTAGATTTTACTTTATTGCAACAAGAGTGACATCTGGTGGTCAGCGCCTGCAGCTACACCCTTGAAACTGCCTTTATTTTATATTGCAGGTTCTTTCTTGTAAAATTAGAGCCTCCTTTTGCCAAAATCCACCGACAGGCCCAGATCTGGGTGTATATTTGGCATGCCCTGACGTAAAATGCAGCAAACCGAGCAAATATTTATCGTATCTAAGTTTCCATTTGCATATGGACTATCTGAGCAACCTCACTGAAGTTTTCTTTCCATCCCTTTATTTTGGAAGTGCAAACCTAGTTGTAGCTTTGACTAAAAAAAAAAAAAGAAAGAAAGAAAAGTCGATGTCAGTGTTTCAGATAAAGCTATCGACTGCATAAAAAAATGGCCCGCACATGATATTTATGACTGCAATCCTTCCTGCTCAATGAGTGTAATTAGATAGTGACTGCCTATAATGTCCAGTGTAATTAAGAGCTATCTGTCATCTTCATTGGGTGTTCCTTATCTGGCAAGAACTCGAGCTGCCTTTAACTGCTAGAACGACCTTCCTGTTCCATTTAAAACCAACGTGAATTTGTGATTTCAGAGTTGGGTTGGTCAAAACTGCAATAATGTGCACTGCTTCGTTCTGTTCCTGAGGTTAATGTTCAGTTCATTCTTGTTTTTTTATCCACCTATTCTGTTTCTTCTTTTCTTTTAGTACTTTTTAGTACATTGGTATCCTCTCAATTGAAGCTGTAGCAGTGGTGCATGATTTTGCTGACAATATCAACACAATCATGTGTTTAGATGTCTGTTTTACATTTATTCATCTTCAGTCTGCCAATGAAAATGCAATTTACAGCTTCCACATATAAAATATCTGAGGGGCTCATCAATAACAACAAAAACCACAGCAACAAAAACAGCCTGTTTTTGTTGCTGTCGTTTTTGTGCAGTCCATGTATTTTTATTCATATTATCCAAATGATTTTCCCCTGTTGCAATATTTTGACATACAACTTTTTTAAAGTTTTGTACTTGTCCTGTGCACTTTACTAATTGTTTGCCACATTTTCTTTTCTGCTGGTCAGGGAAAAAACGGATTACTCTTTCACGTTTTACACGACAGGTGGCGCAAGAAGATGGGTGTCTCTTGTTGTTACTTGTGTTGCTGGGTGAAGGTTCAAAAACAAAAAGATGAAGTTTGACTCATTATGTCTCAGCTCCTGCAGGATGTCAGCTGTTCTGGTGCCGTAAAGCAGGGTGGTGCTGCCGGCCACGCTCAAAGGCGTGCTGCGTTCACCTACCCTTCGGTGAAACCAGAATTCCTAATCCACAAAATGGTAACGAGCCAATTTAATCTGATGTTTTCCAGCTGGTGTTGCCATCTTTTACCGAATTACCCTCGTTTGCGCGTTCTCTGTTATTTATCATAAAGCTTTAAATGCTAGATCTTTATGTGGAGACAATCTCACCTGTTAATTTTACAATCTGATTGGCAGATTAGACTGGATTAGTAGACGCTAATGGTAAATCAAAAAATTATGGTGCCATGGGGCAATTTTAATTTAAAATGTACATTTTGTCAACTATTTTTGCCACTCTCGGCCATTTATTTATAAATATTCAGTGTAACAATACAACTAGAAGTAGAAATATTTAGTGGTTTTTGTACCGTTTTAAAACGAGTCGTAAGTCAATCCATCTGTTTTTTTTTAACATTTAAAACATTTTCTTTTACCATCTGCTACATTAACTTATTACGTTTGTGGGTCCAGTCATCACTTTTTATTTAACTCTGTTCATACAACTAATCGATTGCCACTAATTTCCTTAAAAAATATTATTCTTGGAAACCAATAGAAGCGAAATTTTAAGTAACGAAGTAAATAAATGTGTCAGCCAGGAACGCACAAAACAGTAGGTAAGTTCAGCATTTTTTAGTTTTAAAGAGGTGAAGATGGTTTTTATAATACAGTTGTTTTTTTTTTTTTTAAATCACTAAAAGAAGAGCATCCGACGTCGTCCTTTTATAGCCGCCTACTGGAGGATCGTGTTGAAACTCCGACAGTCTTTGAAAGCAGCACAAGAGGAGTGGGGAGGTCGGCGGCCGCTCATCAGCGAACAGCCGTCTGGGGCATCGTGGTTTCCGCACTCGGACAAGAACCGGTCGACAACAGCGGCAGAGAGGGAGGCTGCGGCGAACCTTCGCTTCACCCAGGTGAGTGTTTAATTCTTTAACTGGCTGAGATGTGCTGAGAAATGTGTCTGCGCTGGAGTGCTTTAAGGAAGGAGGCTAGTTATCCGAGAGCTGGTGATGCTGGGGGTGTCGCAACCTGACGTGCCCCCCGCAGTCGGTGTCCTAAACTGTGCGTTTTAACACAGGTGCTGATTTCAACACGCGTGTCCCGCCACAGTTTAGCTACACCAATTCAGAGCTGAGCGATTTAGTTAAACCTCCCGTATTTTTGCGTCTGACTGCAGCTGTAACCTAAAAAACCGGTACCGAATAATTTAGCAACAGTTAGCGTTAGCTTTAATACTAGCGCGCTAATAAAAGTGGCCTTGTTTTGGGGTTACACGTTTAAGATCGGGTCATGTTTTCCTCGTACATCGTTCCTCTGTGCCCAAACATTTTGAGACGTCACAGTTTTTACAGACTGTTTGTGTCGTTACGTAACTTTTTGAGGGGGCTTTTATTCCACCCTTGTCGCGTTTATCTGTGGGAGAAGTTAACCAGAAGTTTCCGGACGTTTCTGATTATCGGTTTGGTCACGTGACACGCCGTCAACAACGTTTACCATTGTCACTGAAAAAAAGTTTATTATTGTTTATAATATAAAATTCTTTACTTTTTTGTCGTGTTTGGACTCAAACCCTCTGAGAGAGTATCGAGTTGTTTTTGCGGGTTTATAAGCATAGCTTTTTATTGCAAACCAATCATTTTTTCACCTTTTCGCATTTTACCAAAATCTACTTAATTCCGTTATTATTCGTTCCTGTAGCCATAAGCATATTAGTAGAGAAGTGTTTTATGTTGTGGTTTGCAAAACGCATTCAAACTCAATTCCATGTAAAGTAATACAGTGTTATCATCCCGTATGAATATTGTTTCTATCCACATGACATCACAATTTTTTGTGCAAGAGTTCACCTTTAATTTTCCATTAACCTATTTATTTCCACTTGGTAGGCTGGAGGCTGTTCTAAATTTCTCTCTCTAGATTTAGAATCCCTCCAGTGGGCTCGGACTCTATCCTGCGCCATCTAAACCATCTCAGCTGTCTTTTTTTCACCCCAGCAGTTCCCTAGCAGATACTGAGTGTAATGACTGATGGGCGGTCGGTGACACACTCCACGACCCGTCCAGGCCTTCCCTGGACCAGAGCAACACGACATGAATTCCACTAACCCAGTCCATCCAGCAGGTTTAGAACTGGGCTCTTTCCAGTGAAACGATAACGTGAAATTTATTTTTATATTTCAAAATATGCTGTCTGTAGCTGGAGGCTAGCATCCCCAGTCTCCAGTATCAGCTCTGGTGAAATATCCTCTGGGTATTTTGGAAATATTTTTCCCTTTACTTAGCTGCCTGTTTAACATGTATATTCTTAGATAAGGAAATTGTTTATGGAACGTGCACTTTGAGAAGACTATCCCACAATCTGAAAGTCCAGAAATGCTCCACCTTTCAGTGCTACTCCTTTTTCAATTATTCCTATCTTACGCCGCTGTCGCCTGTTGCTTTTCGTCACGTGTGTCAGGTACGTTTTCCCCAGCGTTCTTTCTCCTGTCAACTTCACATATAGTTGCTCGCTAGTGTTGTACTTGATGACTGCAGTCTGCAGGAGCGCCTGTAATCTGCCTAAAGACAGAGAGCTGGTAAAGAAATGAGATCTAAGGAATCGTAATCAGAGATCTGAATCAGGAGATCAGTTTGCTGCTGGGGCAGTGATGCGGAAGGTAGCTCCACAGACTTGGAACCTTCTTTTATCAGGACAGGATGTGTTTTTATTGGCTGATAGTCTCCGTTGGTGCCACAATGTTGCTTTCTTCAATGCTGATGACGTCTGTCTGGGAGTTGGTATTGTTTTAGGAAGCCTGGGTCCCCTTTAAGCTAAAGTCAGAACACCTGGAGAGCAGGAGAGACCAGTTTGACAGCAGAGCTAGAAAACAAGTGAGGCAGCTCGATCTGAACTGGTGTGGACGAAGACGCAGCGCTCCTTTGTTTCAAAGGAACCTTTGAATTCAGATTCTATCCCGTTCTGAAGCGGGAGAGTCAGCCGCCTGGTCAGGTTCGCAGCAGTCGTGCAGCGACTTGCCCTTCCTGTCTCCTGCTGCTGATGAGCCATGACATTATTTATGGGCCAGTTTAGATCTCACATGCCACAGCAACAGTCCAGGTCTGTTCTGTGACCCACATCTGTGGCGTCCCACTCTTCCCAGTAAGAAGTGCAAATCTGGGTTAGCCGTGCATCAACGTGCACAGGACGCGCATGTGTCCATGCGCGGCGCAGAACCGTGAGTGACCTGCATCCACGAGGGTCCGTTAGCGCCCATCTGCTGCTGCTGGGGGGTGATCGCTGAGTGGAACCAGGAAAATGTCAGAGGACGAGTCAGTGCTGAGCTTTAATGAATATCTGGGTCATTTTTAACGTCCTGACCTTTGCAGAGCTACTAAAGAAACTGTTTTCGGTCTCCCTCAGGCATCTGAAAGCTGAGTAATGCCAAATATTACTCACAAATGCAGTTTATAGCCACGCCGTCCAACAATAACAGAAACCTGAGCAGCAAACTAAACAGGACAGCAGAAACGGAGAAGTGTTGGGGAGGAATGATCTTTACCTGTCCGGGCCAGTAGCCGGAGGATGATGGTTTTAAAGGTTCGAAAGGGTTGTAAACAGGTCTCTAGGATGTGGAAAGTTACAGGTATTTCAGTTCTGTAAAGTTGCTTTCTCTATTGAAATGAGCTTTTCTGTGTGAAAACAGGAAGAGTCCGAATTAGAACTCTGCTGTGCGGCTTCAGTGTGGGAGATAAACCAGATCTGTACACAGATGTCGGCGCAGAAGCTGCTCTTTGGCCATAAAGCTCATCCAAACACGTCAGATCTGCAGGCTAGCTTCTCTCAGCGGTGGTGCACTGAGACGTTTCTATGTTGGTGGGAAAATGGTTTCACAGAAATCACTTTTTCTGGGGGGTTGAAAAATTAAAACTGGGAAAGACCCGTTTTTAATTTGTCACAGAGAGACGCTTTGATGTCTTGAAAGGATCAATGACACTTTGTCTTCGATTCAAAGCAACATACAGCTCAACACAGTGTTGCCCTGGATTGCGACTGCCCTCCATTCTACTGGTATCCATTAAATTCAAAACAGTTAGCAGCTATAAAAAGAAATCCCAAAGTAAGACATTGATAAAAAGAACCCAAGTGTTTTACTTTGTGTAATTAAATCTTTTTATCTAAAACATGGTAGTGACGGGTGGGCTATGCTGTTAATGGGGACTGATGGGCCAGAGGCACAGTCAGTGTTTACTGAGGATTTGCCCAGTCTTCTTATGTAATTTTAGCCAGGCGTGGATTAGCATAACCGTCCTCTTCTGGTAATTGCTGCTTTGCTGCCGTTAATCAGCACATTCCCCACCCTGGCAGATGCCTCCTCTTCCTAGAATCACCCCTGGGTTCGTTAAGAGGCACGCGGCTACGCTAAGGTCTGTACCGGCTAACGGCCCCTGACTCTGTTCCACAGCACGGGGCCCTTCACCGAGGACAGGAACTGCAGCCGAGCACAGACGGAACCATGGTGGATTACTACAGGGTGTTAGGAGTGCACAAAAGTGCAACGCAGGAGGACATCAAAAAAGCGTAAGTGCCTGTGTGGCAGCCTCCTGTAATCTGCTTTCTGTAGCACTTTTACACCACCGTGAAGCAGGTTCCACCTGCTAGAATACAGGCTTAACTGTCCCCATGCCTCTAAGTGGGGCAGTTGAATCGAGCTAGCTCCGGCGGAGGCCAAACCCTACAGATCCATTCAGGAGGCCGTCCCTTTGTTTTTGCTCTTTTCACCGGCCTGTCCATCCAAACAGCTGAGACAGCGCCAGCGGGCGTCTGGGCCTGGGCGCGCGTCATGGGAGCTTCACGCCGCCTTTGTTATTTCTGCTCGGGTGAAGAGGAGGACAGTGTGCGTGCTCGCGGCGCGGTGTCCGGTGTTTGTGGTGTTTGCGTTGGCATGGCGGCCGTCCTAAAAACAGAACAGAATGTGGATGCTGCACAAACACAAACGCATCCACATTTCCATCCTCCCGCTCCTGGTTTCATACTTCCTGTCATACACGTCACCCCCTCAGCGTCTGTGTGTTTCATTTTAATGATCAGCTACAGAAAACTGGCGTTAAAATGGCACCCAGACAAGAACCCCGAGAACAAGGAGGAGGCTGAGAAAAGGTTCAAGGAGCTGTCGGAGGCGTACGAGGTGCTGTCCGATGGTAAGGCTGCTGAGATGTGCAGAAAACAACTTTGGAGCCGCGTACGTATTAATAAAAAACGCATAAGTGAGGAATAACTGTCCCCGCAACAGAAAACAAGAGGAATACTTATGACCGCTACGGCAAAGAAGGGCTTTCAGGAGCAGCAGGAGGTAAGAGACGGATTTCAGCTGCGTTAAAAGGTTGCTGGTGCAGCTAACGAGGCCTGTCCCGTTTCACAGGAGGACACTTTGATCACTTCGGAGGAGGCGGCTTCACATTCCGGAATCCTGACGATGTTTTCAGGGAATTCTTTGGTGGCAGAGACCCGTTTGCAAATTTCTTTGGTAGGTGTTGGGAGACCAAGGGGGGGCTACCGTCGATAAACTGGACTTTTATCTGAGCAGAGGTTAAAGCCAGGGGGGGATGTTTGACGGGAAGCCTTCGGTTCCGACCCCCCACCGCAACAATCCAGTGACGTGGGACACCTCAGAGGGCCCGATGCTGCTTGAATGTCACAGCGGAACCCCCCACCCCCGAGGGGCTCAACTGGATGCTGACCTTCACTCCCATTCTGGAATAATGTAAACGGTTGATGAGGCTCGGGCTGGCTGCTGATTGGTGCCGGGGTCAGGGTGTGGGACCCGTCCGAGGCTGAAGGGAAGGCGTGCGCTCTTCACCCCGCGCATCTCTAAATATGGAGCTCAGACGGAGGCAGAGGATAGATTTGTGCATCTACATCACAGGACTGGAATGCTTTCCGAAATAGCTCCCATAATGAAACAAAAGCAGACGTAATAGCGCCGAGCGCTCGCTCTCAGCGTCTGCGCCGCGCTCGCTCGCTCGCAGCAGCTTGTGTTTAACACTCTAGATCAGCTTGTTTATCTCAGCTGACTGGGGTGACCGTTGTCAGAGCCGCCGCCGCTGCCGTTTTTAAACACAGATCAGCCATAAAACCGCCACAGAAGAGCCAAGGCAGCTTTGATTTCGGCCTCCGCTGACCTTTATTCTGCTCTAATACGGTGA
Source organism: Tetraodon nigroviridis (assembly GCA_000180735.1). Lineage (NCBI taxonomy): Eukaryota > Metazoa > Chordata > Actinopteri > Tetraodontiformes > Tetraodontidae > Tetraodon > Tetraodon nigroviridis. The sequence goes on from CAAE01014737.1 coordinate 1,616,928, forward strand.
AACCGAATACGCGGAAGCATCAGGAGTATATTTAGTCTTTCCTTGG
>CAAE01014738.1:7404-17949 GCA_000180735.1 Tetraodon nigroviridis
ATATACCAATGACATCACTATTGTGAGTTTTAAAATGCCCATATGTACCTTTATTCATTAGTCTGTTACCCACAGTGGTTTCAGGATTTCTTCTTTAGCTTTTAGCCTATTTTTACATAACTCCAAACTGCAGTCTATAATCATCTCAGTCAAGACTTTAAACATGTTTTCCTTGGTGAAGGTTATACATTTGTCTGGTTTTCAGAGGGCAGAGTGGAAAAAAAGGATTCAATTTTAGCCCAGACATCCAAAATGTAGGTGCTGCACATCCAGCAGAGGGTGTTAAAATTCAAAGCTGGAGGTGCTGCCCTCATCTTCTGTGCCACCTTAATAGGTAGCACATGGGACTCAGTTTAATTAAACCATTTTTATTGTATTTCTTAATCGGATTCAATCAAACTGTTAATTAGGATCACTGAAAATGTGAGAAAAATTGCACCGAGCAGCTTCTTCTAGGCGGTAGAGTCACCGTGCCTGAGAAAATCTCCGAGAGGACATAACCAACACGTCCAAAAGAGGTGCTGACAACATTAGCACCAAAAAACTGCCAAGTGCATATTTTAACTCAACACACAAATATGCATCCTACAACATTTACCAATTAAAAAAAGGACAACGATCAAATTTTTCCATTAAAGGTGTGACCGTTTAAGAAATAAAGTAAAACAAACTGCCTTTTTCTGCGACTTGTCTCACCTGGTGAGTCTGGAGGAAGCTTTGGTAGGGTCTACTCTCAAAGGTCTCTGTCATGAGAGCTTTGAATCTTGGACAGTCTTTGCCTGGAGATCTCAACAGCTTGAGAAAATAACAAATACGGAAAAAAAAGTCATTTAAAAGGCTTTAAATCAGCAGGAATGATGCAAAGCTTCTGGGCTCAATCATATGTTTATTTTACACTTTAGTATTCATCAGCGGGGAATATTAAAAAGTTCACACTGAGGTGCAAAAAAAGAGAAACTAGATGCTACAAAGAGGGGAAAAAAAAAATCAAGATTTCTGTTTAAGGCTGCTGCATAAAAGGCAATATTTCTGTGTCTCTATAGCCTACCTTGTCCTGGTCCCGTGGGGTGGTGTGAACGGGAATAGGCCTCCACTCTAACTGGGCCATGATGGGAGCTGGACGCCTGACTGGAGGGAACATTCCAGCTAGACAGGCCTGGGCACTCATCAAAGTTCGGTCATAGTCAGTGCTCTGCACATACAGCTGTTAGGAGCATGATATTAAAATGCGTGCATATGACAACACCATTCCATGTTAGAATTTCTTTACTTTTTTGTGGAAAGTGGAATACATTTAAAAACTCAGAAGACTTTCATTTGCATTAGCAAAGTGCAAATGCAAACGCTCCCTTTTTCTATTTTCACTTGATTAATATGCAAACTAAACACACTCAAAAAGGAGGCTCTGTACCAGAGTTGTATTTATCCCAAGTCAACTGAGCTTTTCCCTTGACATGAAGAGGGGAGTCAGAGGAGATCCAGGCAGATAGGAGATAGAGTGGGGGGAGAAAAGATCCCTCTTACTGTGATCCCCTGTGACATCAGCCTTCGCTCGTCTATATCCCTCTGTCACCCCGTGTCAGGTTTTTGCACACAGTAAATCACACTGATAAGGTTGGATGTTCCTGTGATGCCAAGAACATTTCTTGGCTTTAGCCTCTCTCTTTTTGTTAAATTAAAATGGACGTGGCGGCACAGGCAAAGGTAAGGCACAAGTTGACTGAGACTCGGGCAACAAATCACCAGTGACAGGTGCTGAGGAGAGTTGTTATTTTTGTGGTAATTGCATTTCATTTATGAGGCCTGAATGCCGAGATAGCGATGGCAGAGGCGTGAACAGAGAGAAGGAAAGGAGAACACAAAGATCAGGAGAACAACAAAGGATTAGGAAACAGACAGAATGCTGAGTGTGCAACCCATATACCCACTGAAACAACATGTGTGCTGCACTCTGCTGTGTTATACATGAAGATGGTGGGGAAATTACTGCCATGTTTCAAGGCAATGGCTTTGATATCTATCACCAGTGAGTCACGCTCATTATCTGTGTTGTTACAGTCATTACAGTTGGTGCTGGGCCACACACAAGCCTGATTTCATGTGTGAGGTGACATTATCGCCCCACATCTGAATGTTTCCCCAAGCTAACACGCAAACACAAACCTCTCTGCTGTCGTAGTCCTCGCTGAGAAAGTCCCTGTAACGCCTCCTCAGAAACCTGCCCAGCTCAAACTGTTGTTTCATGCCCAGCTGAAAGGAAAATTACCATTAATTTCATTTTGGTTGACCCCCACAGATTCAGGGTCGAATTTAGTGTATTTACATAAAACAACGCACCACACCCTCTTTCTTAACGTTTCCAAAGTCAAAAAGAAGATTTTTATCCACTGTAACCTAGTCATTTCCAGAGAGCAAAACAGAACTTTGCCGTTGATGTTTACAGGCTTGCTTTTATCTGGAGAGTTCCTTTTCAGAGGAAAACTTTAAACTTGCTGAGAATTTGGTGTTGGTAAATTTGGATGAACCTACCCTCTTTAAAACTCCCATGAGAGTTTTAGATATTTCTAAGATTCTTTAATGAAATGCATTTATACTTCTCTACGGAAGACAGCCTCAAGTTTATGCTGGTTTTGTTGCCCCCAAGGTGCAAAACACATCAACATCTCCAGAGTCCCAGAAACCAAAATAATGTTTTAAATTGTTGCTGCTTTTTTGTTTTCTGCAACACTGTCATATTTTCTGAGATGATTGATCTTTTTGTATAGGGTTGCTTTTAGACCCTCAGGGCCGGCATACTTCACCCCTGTCAAAAATGAATGTACAGTAAGAATGTTTGCCAACAGTATCAACACACTACATGTTACCAAAAAAAGTAATTTTCGGAAAAATTCTGCAGTCATAGTCGATAAAGGCCACAAGAAAAGATGTGATTGTGTTCATCAGAGTTATTAAAATCAGATATGAATTAGCAAAGGTAAAATGAATTTATTTATCCTTTATTTTGTGATTTAGAACCATGGCACTAAAGACATGGTCATTAAACCTTCAACCTCATGGCAAATAGGTTTATGTGTCAAAAGTCTCTAGTCACAAGTCTTACAAGGCACTTTGGTTTCTTCCCAAGTCCAAACACACGCAGGGCGGCTGGAAACTCTAAAAAGCCTGTAGGTGTGATGGTGAGTGTGAATGTGGTGAGTGTCCCAAAACAAGCAGGCTGTGTTCCTGCCACCTTATATAAAGTTCTGCACCCCTGACCCTGATATGGGACGAGCGTCAGTCATTATAAAAAGCCCTATGTGTCTGTGTTTGTGTCATGTTCCTTTGAGGGCCCCTGATAGGTTCCTTTTGTTGACATCACATGTTTCTAATTGGTGTTTGGACTAATTGCACACTGTTCTTTGTGGCGATGTGTTGAACTCTCAGCCACCTTATAATCAACACCCCATACCTCCGTCAGCTGTCCGAATCCCTGGGCCCACACATCTTCCCCATGAGGATCCCTGGGGTAAGACTCAACAGGAGATCGATCGCCGTGTCTAAAAACCTTAACAGTTAGAGGAGACGTCGTTATATTGACGAAGAGGTCTTCTTGATTTAAATCAAGGTGTTACCAGTGTCTGGAGATTTTAGAACTACAAACAAGGTTGTACTAAATTTGAGATGCAGGAACTATTAAATTACTCTGTTCGCATCTTACCTCAGGACTCACTCTGTGAGCTGTGACAAGACACACTTGCGAAAACAACTGAATTACAGGATTATATCTGAATCACTGCAGTAAAACTTCAAGAAAGAGCCAAGCCACATATTGTCAATGTACTGTATATCCTGCAGGTTAGGGTTAGAATTAGTTGCGAATTAAATTAAACCAAATACTAGAAAACAAACTGCAAATGTTTATCTGCACATACCTAGCAAATGAAGATTAAAAACACACAATAATGGTGCTGCTAATAGCCAGAGCAGGCACTCTCAAACTACACTTAAGGTTGAATTGAAAATTCCCGGTAACGACATAATGACTAGTCATTTGAACTGATCGTGCTAATGTAATATGTAATAGACTTAAGCAACCTGAATGGAAACTGACCTCTTTATGGAAGGAAGCATTTGTGACTTGAGTCTTAAATCCTCAAATCGCATTTCACTGTATTTCCATTGTTGAACTAATATAACAGAGAGATGTGCAAAGAGGTTTATGAACAAAATGTCTGTCAGAGATATGGCTGGCGGTGTTGGGGGCTCAAAGTAATCCTTTGTGGTGTAAATGTGTAAATGTAACAATGCTCAGTGAGCAGAAAAATCTAGTGTAATCAGCAACAATGCACAGTAATGCCACTGTCATCTGATGTGAAGTGGCTCAGATGATGGCTCGGTGAATGAGTCGCGCAGATGCAAAAAGCGTAAGACTTACAGCCACGACAAACTTCAGCACCCGACACTCAGTCAAAAAGAGGCAGCAGAGAAGAATCAAACTGCCTAGAGTTTTCTTGGAGCCGCACATCTTTCTTTGAATTGGAAACTTTTGCTTCAAGCAGGAAAACGCCAGCCCTGAAGTTTAACAACACACATGAAAGGTCATGAAAGGGACAAAAGAGTTGTTCTGTAGGACACAACTGCGCTTACCTCAGCACACTTGTTCACTCCTTTTTTTAATGAGTTAGAGACAGCAACATCCTGAATCTTCAGTCAAGTCCAGTAAAGATGAGAATGTTTTTATACCCCTCCTGCCTGACCTTTCTCTCTCTCTGTCTCTGTTTCTCTCTCACTTTTTATCTGTCTGTATGTCTCTCTCTCTCTCTCTCTCTCTCTCTCTCTCTCTCTCTCTCTCTCTCTCTCTCTTGCTTTCTGTCTGCCTGTCTGTCTTTCTCTCTGCAGGAATTTATGGTCCAATTCGTCTTCCTCCCCAACTGGAGTCCGAATCACTGTCTCAGCCAATTCCCCGCTGTGCAGTGACGAGACCACTCGCAGACAGATTTGAGTCAGCTTTTGAACTTAAGAACACGTTTGGCTGCTCAGTGTCGACAGCTCTGCTTCAAATCCACAGCCATGCGTATTGTTGAGCACAGTCTGGCTTTTGAATAACAATGTGACCAAGAAAAGGGGATCATTTAGGATGCAGCCATGTAGGTTTCCGAAATTGCACTCCTACATGTATAAATACACACGTACACGCTGGCCAGCAGCTGCAAACATTCATTATAACCGGCTCTGTCACTCGTCATGGGTTTGTCCTCAAAATGATAGGGCCTGGAGTGTTTTCCCTGAATGCCCACATGTGTAATTATCTGTTGGTATCAAAGCAGCTTTGTGGGCTACAATGGGATTAGCGAGTGTGAAGATGTGGAGCTACACAACATTGACATCATGTTTGATAAGTATTCTAAGATCTAATCTGCTATGGATCTACAGTACGCAGAACTTTGGTAGAGCCAAATGATGTCATTGCTGTGGTACATGCTGGCAGCCAGGCAGGTGCTGCAGGATTGATCAAGTCAAAAATGGCTTTTGTTGATTTTGAAAGTCCAAATCCTTTGTTAAAGCAAAGCTGTTTGTTGTTCACCAGTACGTCCTGGCATTTTAGTCACAGGCGACATTATGGTTTTAAATTAAATGTTAAATTAAAGAGTCATACTTATAATCTAAATAATTTGCTGTGAACCTTTGGAAAAGTCATGAGGTTTTTCAGTAAGGCCCACAATAAGTTTAGAATTAGAAAAAAAGGAAAACAACAACAACAACAACAACAACAACAACACCTAGTAGTTGTTTGCTTCTGCTCCCACACAGCTTAAACATGAGCAGTTGGCTAACAATCAGACTAATTATACGCTGTCACAGTAAAAGTAACTTTGTAAATTGTATCTGTCTCTTTTACTGAGGCAGCAGGTTACTGCAATACTATCATTTTTTGACAGTAATTACAAGAATATTTTATTTAAGAAAGATGTTAACAATCTGTGTTAACATTTTAACAGTTATGTGGCAAATTTAAACGTCTGCTTTCAAAACAATACCCCAACTGTGCAAAAGAGTATTATTTTTCAAATGTTTTGTTGTTGTTGTTTTAATCACTCAACAAAAAAGGATTCATATTTAGAACTGCAAGTAAAGATTTTTATGATTGGACAGTAATTTTTCACACAGTAATGCTGATTTAGGCAAACTTAAACTGCAGAACATGACATAAGAGAACAAGCAGTAACACTGCTCACCACATCAGTCAGCTCACTGTCCAACACACTTACACACACACACACACATACACACACAAACACATACGCACACACACACACACACACACACACACACACACACACACACACACACACACACACTTGGGCAGCACAGCGGTACTGTAACAGGTACAAGAGCTCTACCAGGACTGATAAACAGCACCACATATGCAGTCATGAGGGTGTGAGCAAAGAAAACCAAAGAAGTTTTTAACCATATGAGGCCAAGAGACACATCTGAACAGTATCTCATGGCTTAATATGTTGCGTACTGAACATATACACCAACAGACGCACACGTGGTACAGAAAACAGTCGATAAACACTAGTTCATCAAAGGGTCCCTCTCTCTCTCTCTCTCTCTCTCTCTCTCTCTTTCTATTACTCCCTCTCTTTTTCTCTCTCTCTGTGTCAAGTGGCTGTAGTGTTTTTGTCTTTGTTGAAATAATTGCAGTGATTTCAAGACTGTTGTCATGGCGATGCTGAGGTTGATGCACGTTGACAGAATTTGTTGCAAGGGGACTGAATAGACTGAAAATGTAAGATAAATAAAAGGTGAAAGGAGATTAGCGCATGTGTTTTTCTGTTTGTGCGTGTGTGTGTGTGTGTGTGTGTGGGGATGGAAGATGGTTCAATCCATATGATGAATGAAGATGATGAGCAGTATGGGACATCTCAGCCTGATAAAACGAAGGCCAAGGAATGAACAGTTATGAGTGTATATTGTCAGCAGAGAGAGAGACAGACAGAGAGAGAGGAAGAGAGAGGGCAAAGAAAGCAGGGGTGCTATTTTTGTCCAGGCGTTGTCATGGAAACTGCAGCCTCACTACAAATGGAGACATCCAGAAAACACATGGATCGTCAAGCAAATGGCATGCGTAAGGCCCAGCATGAAGCTACGCCACGGCTGTGCGACCGTGTGCACCACCCACACTGGCACCCACGTCTCCAGTCAGATGACAGCGGTGTCCTATCAATGGAAGGGTGATTTTTTTTCTTTAGGATGCAAAGTGTGGAGGAGGGAGATACTCAGAGTCAAGGGCTGCATGACAGGGAATGGCATCCATTCAGCCAGTGAGTCACCGCTGCTCTCACTGTCCTTCATTAACAGTTTTTTCTACACCTTTTCTTGTCTCTTCTGCTGTCCACTGCTTTATTCTCAGTCTGTCTCCCATCCTAGAACCCTCCTCCCTTTCCTGCATTCTGAAGGACAGAGGTATTCCCACATTTCTCCGTTGCTATAGCAACACTGCAGCGAGACCAGGAGAGAGGGAGAGGAGTCAGGAGGCGGAGGAAAGAAGGGAAGATGGAGACATGGTGTTTGGGGTTGGGGGAGTGGGGTGGGGGTGATGCCAGTGAAGACGGGATGTGTGAGCTTTGCTAATGCTAATTGTGGCATCGGTGGCAGAGCTTCCCAGGGTCGGCAAGTTCCCCTCTCGCTGCATCACACAGGGTGCAGAATTGCATGTCATATTCACATTAGCATAATTGCCAGAGGATATACATTTCCCCTCTGTGTTTCTGCGGATATCTTTTTTTTTCCACAAACGTGATACGTAGGACACATCTCTACTCAGCAACTCTTTTGTTTTATTTTTTCCCCTCTTTGACATTGACCGACACTGCGGTGCTCGCATCCGATTCCAGTCATTTCCTTAGCATCATTAAGAGATTAAAGGAAAGAGAGCAGACATGTGGTGGGCTAAACTGCTGTGTGCTTTAGATGGATCGAATCATATCCTTCAATGATCCAATCACGGCAAATAAATAAATAAATAAATAAATAAATAAATAAATAAATCACAGGTCAAATGACCCACTAGACAAGAAAAACTATCTTTGTCAAATCCACGGGAAGACCAAAGCTATTTCATATTGATGTCATCATCTGGTTCAATCAGGATGGAACTCAATCTCATTATCTCTGCACATATATCGCAAGGCTGTGCAACAAAGCAGGGTTGCATCAATTTTCCGCCATGTGCAGATTTGTAGTGAACAGCAAAGCTCAAGTGGCCTGCAGAGGCGATGATCGTCCATCCCTCTCTTTCCTCTGGCTGGTTGGGATGACGCATTAGAAAAAAACTTTAACAGAACCATTCAGACAGGCTAGTATGATTTTTCTTCGGGATATGTCAAACACATGTTTCGCTGCTGACACGGCTTGGTATGGCACACTGCACGTAAACTGTCTCACTTGTCCTCTCCACTCAATCAATAACTCATCTCTTGACATCAATATTGTCATTCCCCAAGGGACCAAAATGTCCTTCTTTAGGACAAAAGGGGAATGCACATGATGAGAGGATGGAGACATGTGGAATGAAAGATTAGTGCATTTGCTGTTATACAATTTTTGCCTGTTGACTGTGCTTTCCTTTTCTGGTTGATGTCCAGAGAAGGGTTCTAGGGAATGCGAAAGTTAACAGGACACAACTTTTCAGCAAACTGCTTTTTGCATTAAAAAAACAAAACAAAACAAAAAAAAACTTGTATGTGTAGCATTGGCTAAATTCACTGACAAAAAATACTGTAAAAACATTGTTTTTTTTAAATTACCAAGGATTTGTAAAGAGGTCACTGCTTCGCACCGTGGGGATTCTGCTGAGGTGTTGAAAAGCATAATGAATTCGAAATAAGAGCAGAGGTTTCTGCAGACTCAGATGGAGTGAAAACGCTGCACAGAAGCGAGTGCGCAGAGACCTCTGTTTTAACTTTGGCTTTTGTTTAATGATTTAGGAAACATGCCTATTTGCTTTCCCGCCAAGAGGCGGAAAAGATCAATGGCAATCAGGATTGGACAGAAAATGAAGATGCAGCCAGGTCCCAGCTCCTTTTTGCATTAAACTTGAAAATGGGGCAAAACAGCTTCAATGTTATTCAAATAAAAAAATATTATCTCTGGTAATATATATAAAAGAATGAACAAAGACTTGAGGTGCTGGTAATTAAATTCTCCTGCTTTGGTTTGCATTGCCTCAAAAAGTCCAGTTTAACTTACCAAGTTTGGTAAAGAAGTAGTTACACGCTTTCCACAATATCATATCACATTGGGTGAGTTGAACGTAATTATGACCCAATAATCAATGAAGTGAGTAAAATCACTGCTGGTACATATTTCAGATATTCATAAAGCCATGAAGAGCAAAGGGCATCACAGGATCAGCCTCAGTTGTACAACTCACTTCTCTTTGGTTTACTTGACAGATCCATCCCTAAACTGGTGCAAAAATACTGCTGTCTGCTGCATCATTGCTTGAAGCCCCCAGCAACAAAAGCCCCTTCAGCAACAACTCCACCATCAAAAAGTAGATATTCTTTTAAGGATTTTGCTTCTTAATTTCAAAATCTATTATTAGCCTAGCTCCTTAGTATTTTGATTGAGCTCCTTCATAACAAAATACCCATCCATAGTCTCAGATTCTTCATTTCTCATCCACCCAATTCACACTCCAACCTGTTCGCTTGACCAGTCTAAAGCCCTCAGTCACCTATTATTGTTGTAAGATGACTTTGAAATATTAAATATTATTATTATTATATTGTTGTGATTAATATTATTATTATTATTAATAAATTAAAAAATATTATTATTATTATTATTATTATTATTAAGTAAGCAGTATGCTCCTATCTGCACTTTAGGTAAATCAATACTTCAGTAGTGTAATAATTTTACATCAACATAGAGCCTGAAGTGTGTTTGTTATGTAAAAGTGTGTTAGCTTGAGAACTGTTTATAACACGCATTGCTCTAGTAATTACATGTGACGGGTGTATTCATAGTTTTGTAGTGTCAGAAAAAATTCAGAGGCAAATGGATTATTTTAAACCTTGTCTTTCACCATTGGCATAAATGGTAACAAGCATCACTGAGGCATTTATTAAAAAAAAACATTTTCTTTTCTGTTATTTTTTCAGACTTTTAATATAGCATAATAAAATATTCTTTGTGGGCTGACATATTCTTTTATATAGTAATTAAGATTCTAAGTAAACCTTAAAAAACAGGGATATTTCTCTCCTTGACCTATTACAGTAAATTACAGACGGCAATAAAAATTTGGCCAATTCCACCTTAATTTGCGGCCTTTGTGACATTATTGTGACTTTAATTTTTCTGTAGGCTAATGCCTTAAGAAGCAGAGGTAGGATCAAATATTATTTTATTTTCTTAAGTGATATAATGTGTTTCTCTTCTTGAGTGTTATATTTCAGTAGAGGTGAACTGTCGTGGGTTTGGCATATGGCTGAAATTCTAAATTCAAGGCTACCATGTTGGCCTCCCTACAGTCTGTTTGGTCTCCAG
>CAAE01014738.1:26704-127277 GCA_000180735.1 Tetraodon nigroviridis
AATGAAGGTCTCGTTCACGTACTGTCTTGCCTCATCTCCTCTGACTGTCTCCACTGTTTCCACAGTGACCGTAGTGAAATAGCTGTAGCTGTTGCTGGGGTCTGAAGCTGACACATTGAGGACAGCAGATGCTGTGGTGTTTCCGGCAGAGTTGGTTACCATGCAAGTGTACTGGCCAGTGTCTTGCATGGTCACATTTGTGAAGTTCAGTGTTCCATCATGCAGCACTGAGATCCTGACTCGGTATGATCCATGGGTCATCAGGGTGCCGTTTGGAGTGAACCAATTCACAGAGGTCATTGAGGTTCCAGTGCGACATTTGAGCTCAGCGGCCATGCCCTCAGTGACATTAAGGTCAGTGGGTGGTTCAACAATCACAGGGGCATAACAGACAAAGTGGCTCTGGTCCAGTTCCCCAATGTATTTTCCCTTGAGTCCAGGTGGCGCATGGCAACGAGCACAACATGTGGTATTGCTGGGAACCGTTTCTTTGAGCCACCAGCTGAGCCACAAAACATCGCAGTTGCATACCCAGGGGTTGTGGTTGAGATGAACCCTCTCTAACTGGTGCAAAGGAGTGAACAGATCATGGGGCAAAGAATGCAAAGAATTGTGAGAGAGGTTGAGCTCCTCTAAGTTTTTGAGGTCATCAAAAGCGTTGCGTTCAATAACTGACACTCTGGAGTGCATTAGCCATAGTTTGCGTAGAGACACTAAGCCCTGAAAAGACCCAGGCCTGACTATCCCCAGTTGGTTCCCTGACAGCTCTAACTCCTCTAGTCGCACTAGTGGGGTGAGATTAGGGATGTCCTTCAAGCCGCACATGCCAAGATTCAAGAAACGTAAGTTGACCAGACCTTCAAAGGCAGCCTCTGAGATGAAATCCAGCTTCCTGAGTTCCCCTAGATCAAGACGCCGTAAAGAGGGAACACGATGAAAGGCAAAGGCCGGCAAAGTCTCGATGGGGTTGTTTCGTAGCCATAGTTCCCTTAGCTTGCTGAGGTACTCGAAGGCTTGAGACGGCACCACTGTGAGACGGTTGTCAAAGAGCTCCAATGTGTTGAGGTTAGGAAGACCATTAAAAGCTCCCACCTCAATTTGCCGGATCTGGTTTTTGGAAAGCTGGAGGATTTCCAAATGCCGCAGGTGCTTGAACGTGTCGGACTTGATCACCTGGTGGGGAAACAAAAGGACGGAGGCATGTTGTAGCAACAACCAAATTACACTTGTCAACATGAATAAAAAAAAAATTACAGTAGACTCAGTGGGAAAATTTTATGAGTTGCTCTTTTAACAGAAATACATCACAGAAAACACCCAAGGTACTCTCCTTTAAAACAGATAATGACTTTAACTGTCCTGGACATACAGTATTTAAAATGGAAAAAAAAAATATCATCTTTCAAGCAGGTTACTGCAATTAATTTAGGGTTTAACACAATAACAATACCAATAATATGATTTTAATTTTAAAAAACGTACTAACTTGCTTTAATCTGTATTTTGTTTACTGTTGTTCACATGGGTGATATTGAACCAACCTGAATTGTGTTCTCCTGTAGGTTGAGGTATCTCGTGTTCTCTGATATACTGTCAGGGACCTGATCCAGGCTCTTTCTTGTACAGATGACCCGGCTCGCCTGGTTGGAGCATGTACAGAGGGAGGGGCATGGGGGCGCTGCCCCTGTCAGCTGAGGCCCATGGCTGTGGAACCACAACAAAACCTGGACCAACCAAAGGAGAAGGGAAGGGGTGCAGGGGCTGGTCACCATGACAAGACGCATGGCAACTGAGTCATGACCCACCCCTACTACTGTGATGTGGATAAGTCACCTCCGAGCAGAGGAAATTTATGTGCTGATATTGACGTTCATTTTGTGAAATGTCCTTTTTTAAACTGTTCTCTTTGAAAATAGATAGACTCAAGTGTTAATTTTGTTTCCCTTGATTTTGTTTTTGTTTACTTGAGGGCCCTCTCTATCAAAAACGGCTTCCTTTTCCTGCGTTGCTCATGTTTCCTTCAGCATTACACAAGTTGACTGCTTCACTGTGTAATTTTAGATGCCGGTGTGGTTTTTGCTCCCATGTCAAACGTCAGAATAAAAAATTGTTTTGGTGTGAAGGTTGCTCCTGGAAGTGTTGAGTTCGAAGAGGCTGTTTCTTCTCACTGCAGGGGGGAGAGAGAGAAGGCAGAAAAAGGGAAGCAGGTCAAGCAAGAACAGAAGCTTTCTGATGCACACAGGCATATATCCATAACTACATTTATATTGCAAAATGTTACTAATACCCCATCGCTAGATTGCATGACAACTCTCAAAGTGCACTCTGTAGATTTAACAATGTGAGTCACCTGCCATTTTCTTTGAACTTAGTATCTTGGTAAAGGCAGGAACACTCCACACTACCATCACCCACATTTTCATGAGATATCAGGCAAAAGCCTAATTTTGCAGCTGCACGGAGAAGAATGCACAAATGACCAAACACTATAGTGAATGAATTAAATGTGAAAATAATGGCCAGAGGGGAAAAAAACCCAAAATACACTACCAGAGTTTGTCATACAGTACATGCATTTGTGTCTCCTCAAGGTGTAATATTCATCACACAGAAGTGGCTGTGAGCATCAACACTCACTAAATATAAAAAAGATTGGGCCGGGTCTTCAACAATGATTCCACCAAAACAGATAATAAGTGTTCATTGTTTCTTCAGGCACCTGATGCCTAACTATGACCCAGGCAGTCATGAGCTGTTTTGTTCATTTAAATCACACATAAAAAGGACACTGTGATGTATACAGTACCGCCATTGTCCCATCGACACATACTGGCTCTTTGCAGCAGATGCACTTGTATTTTACAAATGCCTTTCCTCTCAAATCATCATGTTTTCGTTTCAGTCCTCAGCATCTCATCTTCAATGCAGCGACGAAGCATGCGCTCCTAGAAACACAGTTGCTGTGGCAACCTGCTCACTCACCATCTTGTGTTTTTTTCTTTTCTTTTTTTTTTTTTTGCTGTCCACTGCTCCATTCCATATTACTGTGTATAGATGAGCTTGATCAACAATCACAGTTAGGCAAAAACATGGTAGTAAATGCTTTCTCTCTTCTCTTTGTTCAAACAGAGTCAACAGTAACACTCCTTTATGCAAACTTGCAACCGATTTAGCTCCATGTAGGTGTATAAATATATGTTTGTCTAGTGTTGAGAAGCCCGAAGACAGCGCCCAGACGAATCCTGGCTTTCAATATTTGACGATGAGGTCAACATTGGGTTAAACACCTTAGCAGCTATTAAGACAGCTCATAAGGGACAGCATACTAAAAATAGACTTTTTCTAATTCTTTGCACATCCCACAGTTTCTAGAACAAACACACGCAGAGACAGAAAGGGCAAGGGAGAGATTCACACATCTAGCTGTCCCACCACCTGCGACAAAGAAAAATCAATGCATCTAGCTGCATTTAGTTACAAAAATGAAAAGGTATGACTGCTCAGGCTGGAGCTTAATGTTTTTACATGCAGGTCAACTGTGGCAATACTTTTTTCCCTCTTTTTTAAAGAGTCTCTCTCCAATCCTGCCATAATTACGCCTTCTAATATTTTGCCTAAGTTAAATACACCTGTCCCAGACTTGCATATGATGCACATAAGATGGTTTTACAGCTGAAGACCACATTATCATCACATACTTGTGTCTGTGAGCACACCAGCAGATTAAGCAGTTCCTTTTTTTACTGATCGTCATGATAAATGAAATACTTCTTAGGAGGAATAGAGAGTGTCATTTGGTAGTTTACCTTTCTACTTCCATTCTTTAAATGTACACACACAACCAACCAGTCTGCTTGATCTCTTTTAAATATCAGAAGTATTTATTGTAGCTAAAATCTATTCTGTTGTTGGTCCAAGTAGAAAAACATGTGAACATTTCAGCAAACACCAACCATTTCTTTATCAAACCACCTTTTTACGCACGAGTCACTAAATTAATCTCTGTGAAAGTCACAGACTGAGATTATAATAAGGATGAGACCTTGAATCTGCAAGCGGGATGATGTTTCTCCCTTTGACCTTTCCTCTCAACTTCTTCAGCGCATTAGAACATAAGTACACCGGCCACAGTCGCCTCTAATTTGCTCTTTTAATCACCCATGATACTTAATTAAGATCTGTTTTCTTGGGTGGATTTATGTTTCCCCCTCACCAGTTGAACCCAGGTATTTTTCTGTCTTGATCTTAACCGTTTTTCCATGTCAAGAGCAGATTGGAGCCATGTAGATATCGATTATTCGATCAGGCTGGAGAAAGCAGCTCAGTTGTGAAAAGACAAATTAGCTGCAAACTGCTGACCAATTGCTACAAAACAATCACATCATGGTAAGCGCCTGACTGTGTCCAAGCCCCCTCCTCACAACAGATTCATTTAGGTTTATGAAGAGACAGAAACTGGCTTTCCTAACAAACACAGAGCCCAGTTGCTTTTCATGCAGGCTGATGGTCTGGGAGGAACACAAAGCGACACAGGTGCAGCAGGGCCGCACAATCTGCTGTAACTATGACAACACTTGATTGATTCAGGACGTGGGAATCGGGGTAGGAAGGGACCCATTTCAGCACTATAGTAACAAGCACATCTTTAACAGAGAGACAGTTGTGGTTCCAAGCCGAATATTTTCGCAGCCTTTAATTGACAACATTCAGATATTTAATTCCCCATCAAATAAAGTGTTAAAGAGGGGTGCAATAAACAGCACTTGTCCTGCATCCTCTCGTCATCATATAGCCTGTGGCATGATATCTCCTACAATCAAACAGAATGGCCTTATTCATCTATGCAGCTGCGCTCACTACGGCGCACCTTCTCGGGAACGCAATTGAAATTCTGAATAGGCCTAATTCTGCACATGCTGCATTACAAAATGGCTTGCATCCATCCTCTCTTCTGGCTAATGACAACACCACTGCACCCTCAAATAACCCATAAAGCCTGCATTATTATTTTTTTGGTCATTTTAGAAGACATGAGGGGAAAAAGGCACAAAAACGAAGTTCTTTTAGTCCGCCACAGCTTTTCTCCCCGCTGACATCGACTGGACTTTGGAATATTTACTTAAATCAAGTGATTTGTCCTCAACCTTTACATGATTCACAGTCCAATCCTTCTGATCCGGTGGCTGATCTCAGCGTTTATGGAGATGAGATAACAAGCAATAATTACGCCGGCCATTTCAGCATCTCCTACCTGATAGAATCACGTACCTTAATGCCGCGGAAGCTGCGGCGTAAGGTCGACGTTTTCGCCTCCGTCGTCTTTTCTCCCTGTCCTCAATCCTCCAGCCTCTTCTTTCTCCCTGTCCCTAAATTGATTCTCCTGTTTCCACGGCTGTGAACGGGCTCTGGTTCTTGTCGTCTATTCCGCAGCGCCAACGCAACGCAACGCAACGCGGGGAGCTGCCTGGATGGCAGGTTCAAAAAGGAACACAATCCACTCGCACTCGTGGGGGGGAGGGCGAAAAAAGTGGGATCAGATTAGGCGGTCGTCGGAAAGATCGACGTTGGTATTATCACATTTGGGAATGAAGTCTGGGACGAGCGCGTCCATGCGCGGTAGCATCCTCGGAGAGGGACGCAGCAAACGCGACGGCGCGCGGTGGGCAGAGCGTTTTGCGTCCGGCTCAGGCGGCTCTTTACGCAGATTTCGTATGTTCCGGCGTGAATCCCACTAGGAAAGGCAAGGTGAAGGACCAATTATGCGCGTACCTGCGCTCCTCCGGGTTTGGGCTCTGCAGCTACGCGTGACGGCTGCGGGTTGTGTTCCCACATATTTATTTAGTTCAGTCTGCGGGCTGCGCGTCGTGGGTGTTTGCGCTATACGTGCATGCAAATGATAACCCACGAAGTCACAGTTCCAGTCAAATATTTAAAATACGCTCAGTGTTACACAAACTGAGAAGAGGGTGGGAATGACTAAACCGAGGACCCCGCACTGATGACCTAGTGCACGCAGCACACGCACACTTCTTTTTTAATTTCACCCTGCTTGCATGAAGAAGGTTAAAGGCCTCGGACTTTTTTTTCTTTCTTTCAGCCTTGGATATGTTTCTTCCTGGGAAACGTTGAAAACGCATTTTGAAGTGTTGTTTGTCAGAGTTACCGTTTAAGCACGAACCAAACACACATTTTATTCACTGAATTTAATCCACATACGACGTCACCTAATTGTACACAACCTCAGCAATAAGAAACCGTTCTGCTCTACGGAGTTTTGCAGGCCTACTAATGTCTGTATAATGAATGTGCGGCAGCAGCGCGGCCATTTTAGTCATGGCCGGCTAAGATTAAATCTAGCAAACTAACGAGGTCTGTTTTCTGCAGGCTTTGCATGTGTTTTTTTTTCTTCTCTGTAAGGCAGAAGTGCTGATTTATAGCTCTATAAGGAGTCTTGCACTGCTCGGTTGCATTGCAGCGCGTACATGTAGAGCGCACGCTCGCTGCGGTGCAGCGCTACAGTCCAGGTGTGTGTGAAGGTGTTTCATCCTGTTAATGTGCTTCAGTCTCAGCACTTGAGTTCTGACTTGTGGCTGAGGGCTGCAAAGAGAAGGCCGGCAGGTTATTAGCCCATAAAGGAGCCAGTTCAGACGTGGCAGCTTTAGCCGAGGCTGAGGGACCATCCCTTTATTGATCTATGTCAGGTGTACTCCCATCATCATCGTCATCATCATCATCATCATCATCATCATCATCATCATCGTTACCAGCCCCCTGCCCACCACCTTAATGAGGCAATGGTCATTTCTCCACATCCACAACTTAAGGTAGAGGAAAAAATGGATCCCAGTGAATCTTTGTCAACACTAAAGGTCGGAGGACAGAAAAGGCCGGTCGCGCTTCAGAGAGACCCCCGAGATCGATGCCCTCTGCCCCCCCTCCCCCCCTCCCCGATGCCATAGTGAGCATTGTTCACTGGCTGTTGCTGGAAGCTGCACAGCAATGAGGTCTCTGTGCCTTTTGCCACTTTCTCATGCTCTCCCCTCCCCCTCATCGGCCTCTCTCTCTTTCTCTCTCTCTCTCTCCCTCTCTTTCTCTTTCTCTCTTTTTCTCCCACTCACACACACACACACACTCTTCCCCCCTTCCACCTCTCTCTCTCTTCCTCTTTCTCCCTCCATCGCAACCCCTCCATTACATTTCCAGTCACACAGCGGTGCAGAGGATATTCCTCCCTTTTCCCTCTTCCCCCTCTTCCTTCGGTCCTCATCATTCATGCTGAAATCTTAGCCCACATCCCGTCTCTGCCCCCTTCTCATCGTCGCCTCCATCCACGCATCTTTTTTTTTTTTTTTTCTGCCTTCCAACCCCCACGCCACTTAAATGATTCCACATTGCCAAGCCCACCCCGTGGTTGTGCTCTCATTCCTTCCCCCTCTATCCGTGTCCTCACAGTGTCATTGCACATTGAATCTGATACCCCCCTTATGTGACTGTGGTGTGTGTGGGTGAAGGGTCTGCAGGCAGGGAGACGGACATGCATTGGTGCCCAGCAAATGAACAAACACTCATCGCTGTATTGCTTGTGTCATCAGTAAAGGAGGGAGAAGAACAGCAGCGAGGACTAATCCTGTGATGCAGAGGACGAGTGCATGGCATTTCCAATATAAACTCCTAATGCTGTGTTAGCAGCCACAGGGGAGGAGAAGAGGAGGGCGATGAGGATTTGGCAGCCACATGCTATTGCCAAGACATATGTGGCATGCTGATAGCACCAGAGAGGTGTCGCTCACGCTTTAAAGAAGCTTTGGAAAGGGGTGCTGATACACATCCATCACTTGCTTTTTTCTTTTTCCTCTTTTTTTTTTGCCAGTGTGGTAGTAGGTGATTGGATAATGGAGTTCAAAGTAAGGAATAAAGATGCAGATGGGTTTTGTAACAGTGGCACTGAAGTAATATTTTGGCTGAGGAGAACCAGTCATCTTTTTAATGGCCCCTAGCATTTCATCAGCCCTGTGCATTAAGTGTTTGTGGTTTTAACTTTGGACGCAGAACTTTCAAAACCAAAAAATTAAAAAAAAAGTTGGACTAGTGTTTCACGCCATCTGTGCACTACAGTCAGAGAGATACATGGGATAGTTTCAAGTTATTCATGGTGACATTGTGTGTGTGTGTGTGTGTATATCTGTCTGTGTGTTTGTGTGTCATGGAGACAGAAAGGGAGAGAAAATAGAGGGAAAAATCCTTGTGTCACAGTATCTTAGCAACTGCCTCCCTCTCCTTGGAGACAAGAACTGACATCATTTCCTGTCTATGAGAACTCACTTTTGCTTTGTTCATGCTGTGTTATGTGAGAGGGCATGTGTGTGTGCGAGTGAGTGTTTGTTAGTCTGCTTGTGTGTGTGTTTTTTGTAAGCAGAACTAGGCACCAATGCAAAAAAAGAACGAATTGCTTTTTTGAGTCAGGAAGTGCTGGGGGAAAATAAATAAAATTATCAACTAAACATTTTATCTTCTGTAATGCAAAATAAATTGGGTTTTATTTAGATTTAAATTAATTAAATTTAGATTTAATTCTTACAAAAAGCGGGATTTAGCCAGAGAGTTTACATTTATGCTCATGTGGTTTTTTTTCATTTGAATATATTTTCGTATTAAGTAAGCTAACAACAACAACAACAATTTCTTCTTTATGTGTGTACTTTAATTTTTTGTTTGCCAAAGCTATCTTCAGTGTTGTATTTTACTATCATCTAGTGGATTTAGGTGAGAACTGCAGTAGAAAACAAGGTCAGCTTTTTATCACGCTACGTATATTTAGCTATCATTTAGGTGACCTTTGTAGCAAAAAAAGCGTTTATCTGTAAAATATTATTACATTAAAATGTAAAAAACATTTTAATTTAAATTTACTTTGCTTCTATTGTTTAAATACGTAAAGGCAGTGCAAGAGTTTATCAAAATCCAGTATAAATGCATCAAAAGTGTTTCGACCATGTTCTATATTCCTAAAGGGAAACGTAAAATGTGTTGTGTCAGCACAGAATGGTATCTATGATATTTCTTATTCCAGATCTATTAAATTTGGGAGATGTGTGCTGTTGTTTTCAATAAAACACAATGATGAAAACAACAATAAAACTAAAAATGGGCCTTCTGAGAACATATTGGGTTAGTCGAGTTAATTCTTTAGAGAGCTTTTCTGTGCAAACTGTCACTAAGCACCAGGACGTGCAACAAAAACATAGTTATTCATTTATATTTTGTAATGAAATGCTAAAAACTAAATGTATCTATTTAATATAAAAGGTTTTACATTTAAGGGTGTTTTGCTTAATGGGCAAATTTAGAAAGTGAAAGTGTAAATCTGTAGATGTACAGGTATTTACATCTTAGACCATTATTCCAGGCTTTATAGACTACAAGAGTCAATCAGAGAGAAAGTCATTTTAATAAGGAATCAGTAAACAACTGACATTACATCTCAGAAGAACAAAACACAAACACAAACCCAATCTGGTGAATCAGCAACTATTCCTACACACATAACTGCATTATTAGAGCGCCCTCAGCCACATAGTTGCAGTGGGCACTTAGGCAGCTGTAGCACGAGCCAAAGACAGCCAAGCACCACCGCAGACACCGCAGCGCTGTGAGCACTTGAGCATGCTGACATCAGCTCCCGGCATCAATGCGTCTATAAGTCCTGCCTCAAGGAGCCATAAACATGGCCGAGGACATTTAGTCATTAGTGCTTTTGCTGCATTTTCTTACACACTGACAGCAGCATCTGCATCCATCACAAAGGTGCAGGACATTGATGCTCGTAAATAACATGAGCAACAGTGAGCTACCGAGATGAGTAGCAGCCCCAGTGCGCTTGCCGGGGATTGGACTGTGCAGTTTGGTGGAAACAAGACACAACGACCAGACTGTGGGCGTCACACTGCTCGTCTCTGGGTTGTACAACCTGGCACCGGAACTGCCAACATACCAGTCGGCTAACTGGTTCACTATAAACAGTAACATTACACAAACAGAAGAAATATACTAAAATGTAGTAATACTAAGAAATATTCATATATTGTGACCTGAGGGCAACACTGTTCCATCATCACACTACGAAATGTTTAATGGTTGGAAGCATTTCCAGAGTTTGAGGAATAAGTTCTCTTCACCTCCAGAAAACAATATTAACTTTTTTGTAAGCAATACACTGTCTTCTAAAGTGACCTAATGTTACTTTAAGGTGATCATATACTAAAATATTCAAAAAATAAATAAAAATGTATCATATAAATAATTTAGAGTTTTAGTGTTTATCACAGAACAGTTTCAGCTCATCTGAAGCAGACTCTAAATTTTACAAGCAAGATTCTGAAATTGCCTATTTTTACATTTTAGATCAACTATTAGGCTAGAAATACTCACATTCCTGCATTTTGTACATTATAAGAAAAGGTTATATGATTATTTGCCAAAGTGTGGTTTAATTTTAACACATTTCAGCATTTGTCACTAAAAGAGAAGACATATTTTCCATCCAACTCAACACCTGTAGTGCGAGGTTCCTGTTTCATTTTCCCAAATGGCCTTTTTATTGTCTTCCTTGTCCTCTGGGACTTCAGACAAAGGTCGTGGAGGCTCCGAGGGTTCGCTCAGCCGTCTGACTGGCCTGTGGTGCAGCGCTCTCACCAGTAGGGGGCAGTACCGTGTGGGTTTTCTTTAACGTCTTAATAATAACACTTCAATAGACGCGAGTAAACACAAGTGTGTTGTGCTTCGCTTTTTTGTGTGTCTATCCTTTCTTATACAGCCGTTGCTTACATTAAAAAACTATAATGAATACATTTGATTGGGATTATGGGATCCCAAACCTGCCAGGGTAAAGCTCCTTGACTCTAATGCAACATGTGTTGTATTTCGTTGATTATATTTAGGCGATATATATGTGACTAACATTACTTTTTTTTAACTTTTTGTATCCAACCACAATAATAATACAATGGGATGTGTGCAGCTGAGGTCTGAACTGACAATGTGTATCAGCATTCTGTGTAAGAAACACAAGTGAGCCGCACAAGCTGCACACTCAGCACAGGCGATTATAACATTTAATCACTGAACTCTGTCTCAAGCTTTGCAGGGCTCCTCGCACCCCAGTTTAGATTTACCCGCCCTCTTCCTGAGGAAAAGAAAAATCTCATTCACTAGACAGATTGCTGAGCAGGCCTCTCCAACCATCCCCTATAAATCATTCTTTAATCAGAGGCCTCTGAGATTGGGCGCAGCTACCCCTCGGGAGCACCGCCGTTGCACCTCGACTCCTCCTAACACATCTCTGAGTTTTTATCCACCTCTCTTTTGCTCCTCAGCCTCTTCTGCATTTGTGTTGGTCATCAACAGACTGAAAGCAACGACCCACTCTGCTCACAGCCCCACCTGGACACCCGGACAGCTGAGATGTCAAGTAGGAGGCTGGAAAAAAAGATCTTTAGCCGAGAAGAGAGGTCAAGATAATTATGAACTGCTTCCTTAACCCATTAAAGGGCACCAGAAGGGTCAGGTGGACACTCGGGTCTTCTGACGTTGGCTGGGTTAAGAACCCTCACTAACAAATCTGCTTTTCTGAACCTGGGTTTACGTGCAGCTTATGAAGAGGAAGAGGGTGCCAGAGGTTTTTTGTCATCTCTGCTCACTCACAAGAACACAGAACATGTTGATCAGCTCTTAGGAGTAGATGCACACTGCCAAAGATGGTCCAAAGATGTGGCCACAGTTAAACATTCCGTCACACCTGCCGAAGAATCTGATGGAGGCTGATGTGGCTAAACGGCTGCTGCTGAAGTTAGATGCAGCCAGCAACTGTTGGAGAAACAATTCAATGTCAGAAAACATGAAAAAGCTGTAATAATCTCTTAGAAGCATTTAACAGTTTCAAAACCCAGCTTCCTGTGAGGGTTGGCCTTCAAGTAGGGGTTCATGACGTTAACTTCGGCGTTTAAATATGAATTTGACCTGTTGTTGACTTTTAGAGGTTTTCAGACTTTAGGGACCACAATAACTAGTTCAAGCTTTATATTCGTGGAGCAGCAACGAAGAGGCAGCCTAAAGTCTGGCCGGTGAGGGGAGAGACGAGCCCTTTTTTTTTAAAGATGCAAAGATGCTCTGACGTCACCGAGCCGAAGCCTTTTCCGTGGCTGAGCCGCGGCGCGGAGCTTGCCAGAGAGCGCGCGTCCTCCGCAGCCCCGGCAGCTGCGCGCAACGATGACACGCACGAGGTCCTGCAAGAAGGTGCGATAAGATGGGCCCGAAGTGATGGAAGCCCCGAGTGTGAAATGACAAGGGCCGGAAGGTTTGGGTTGAGGAGACAAACAGAACAACCAACAACATCCAAGGAAACCATGGCTCTGCCCGTGGAGCGATGGCGTGCGCGCTCCTCTTCACGCGACTTCTTCCCACCTCTCATCGGCTCACAAGAACATCCCTTTGCGTCTTCTCGCTCTTCTTCTGCTTACATGTGCTACTGTCTACTTTTTCCTGCCGACACCATCACCCAGAGGTCAGCTGATGTGACTCCGAGCTGCCAGCGCGTCCCGACCGACGGAGCCAAGATGCGCATTCGGAAATCTCTGTCCTGCGTCTGGCCGCCGGACGTGAGAGCGAATAACGGTGAGGAAGCTCGGCTGAAAAGTCCCCCTCAGGTGGCCAGGAACGACACACTCAGTCCTCCCATGAGCAACTTAAAGTTCGGGAATAAAAAGTTGCCAAATGCAATTATAGTCGGCGTGAAGAAGGGCGGGACGCGAGCGGTGCTGGAGTTCATCAGGATCCACCCTGATGTGCGAGCTGCTGGCACCGAGACGCACTTCTTCGACAGGAACTACGACAGAGGACTGGAGTGGTACAGGTGAGGACTTGCGTGTGATTTGTGAAATAAAGCCACAATCACGCGTTCATGTTTAGGGAGACGTCGACGCAAAGCGCGAAGCGCGCGTTCGGTTGTGACTGTGGAGCAGGGCTGTCCAACCAAGCAACGCACGACAGACTGGACTCAGTAAATCAACTGATCTGAGTCTACAAACAGCTGATTGGTCAAACTGGGTGTGCTCGATTGGTTGAACTAATTAAAAACCTGCAGACGCACCGCCCTTGGTGGAGCAGCGTGCACGTCCCTTCACAACAAACGCCAATAAGGCACCGAAGCGATCAGGGACTAATCCGTTATTCATCACACTCACAGTTGGATGAATTTGATCAAATTCTAAATGTCTCAAGTTGTATGCAAACTTGGTAGTCAACGTCTTTGCCCCACGACAGAAGAAGAGTGACAATAACAAAGGTCATCATTTGGCCGCAGGCACCAAAGTTTGGTGGAGAGCTTGACTGAGAGCTGCTCCTCTTTTCTGTGCACCAGCACCTCCTCCTCAACCTTCTCCTGCAGAATATTCACCCACTCAGCCTTTGAAAATATTTCTCGTGTGGAATCTGAACCCTGATGATGGCTGGCCTTGTTTCCAGCTTTTTTTTTCTCCCTTTTTTTGTCCACTTTAAATTAAATCCACTTTCATTCAGACTGTTCAATGTCTCAAACCAGACATGATGTTTTTCAGCCTGTAAACAAGCTTCTGGCTGGTTCTGTGTCCTTGCTGGAAGGAAGTTTGGGATTCTGTCGTTTACGGTAATAATAACATCTCAAACTGAATTTTCTGGAAGGAATTTAACCTCTGGACAGACCTCCATCTTTAGCCTGGTTTCTATTCCACACACGTAAGATCGCTTTAAACTCCAGATTCTGAAGGTTTGTAGATCTATGGTGCACGCAAACAAATCAATGCCAAATACAGTTGCCGGTAACGACTAGCTGCCATGCAGCAACAGGAGGGATGCCGATCAGAGATATTTCATCAATAATTACGCACTGAAAATATCTCCCCTAATTGGTATTCCTCCGGACGGTTGGCAGCTGCAGCCCTTTTATCTCAGAGATGCGTCTTGGAGATTTGATCTAGATGTGAACCCTCGCCCATTAGCGCAGTTTGATTGTCAGCTGTCAACAGCCTGGACAAAAGGTCAGCTTGCTGACTGCTTTCAAAACAGGTGATTTGCAGAAAATTTCTCCAACACTCACATTAACATAGGCCAAAGGTCTGAAGGTGTGGACACTCTTAATAGATCATATCTGACATGGGTGTACACAGACTAGTGCAACGGCTGCATCTGAGCAGGAGTCAGTGTTTTTTTTCCCGCATTTAACACAAATTTATGCTTCTGTGGAGCAGCTTTGTTAAGTTTATGTGTGTGTGTGTGTGTGTGTGTTTGTCTGCGTGTCACCAGATGGTTCAAATCTGTTTCAAAAGGTCAGGAGTCCTGCTAATAAAGACAAGAGCCAGAACAGGAGCTCAGAAAGTTGCTCAACTATCAACAAATTAACAACCTGTATCCTCTTACAAAGGCAGCAGCTGCACTTTGCAATTTAAGTCACTCTTATAAAACAGCAAATGTCACTTTGCTCTGTATTTAACTTTATAAAAAACATAATGATAAATGTTCTCTGTTTTATAATAATAATACAGTCTGTTAGAAAGTGCTCAGTTGTCTCAAATCAAAGCAAATGAATTGGGTCATTATTCTGATCTTGTCTCCTTCCTTCATTAGTGGTGTTCAAACCTTCTGAAGTTTTGCCTCCTACCTGTGCAGGTTACCAGAATTCCCCGGTGTGACCCAGTTTAGGGAAGTCAGCAGTGTCCCGCATGGCTCCTGCTTGATTTATTACCATTGAGCGGTGGCGGGCTGCTGCAGGAGAGCTGTCTGAGACGGGTCTCCTGTGACACCAGGCCCACTATGTCTTTGTGTCTGCACACCCACAACCAATCACGCGGGGAAACTGGGTCCACTGCCAAACTGGAGCTCAAACTTCAGCTTGTTTGAAAATCATTTTGCCCTAAAAAGACATTTTTCTGTTGACAGAGTGAATGTAAAGACACTCGGTCCTCTGTGTTGAAACAGTCTGTCTTTTTTTTCACAGTAGCAATTTAAAGTAGCTTTAAATAAAAGAAAACTTTTTTTAAATTGGATATTTTTTCCCTTCCCTTGTTTCCTATTTTCATTCAGAGCTTTGATGCCAAGGACTCTTGAAAGCCAAATCACTATGGAGAAAACACCGAGCTACTTTGTGACAAAGGAGACGCCGCACCGGATCTCCGCTATGTCCCGAGACACCAAGCTGATCGTGGTGGTGCGGGACCCTGTCACTCGTGCCATATCTGACTACACTCAGACTTTGTCTAAAACCCCTGACCTCCCCAGTTTCCAGGAGCTGGCCTTCAGAAACCAGAGCCTGGGCGTCGTGGACATGTCCTGGAATGCCATCCGGATCGGACTCTATGTTCTACACCTGGAAAACTGGCTCCGCTACTTCCCTCTGGCTCAGATCCACTTTGTGAGCGGGGAGCGCCTTATCACCGACCCGGCAGGGGAGTTGGCACGGGTGCAGGACTTCCTGGGTTTAAAGCGCATCGTCACAGACAAGCACTTCTATTTCAATCGCACCAAAGGCTTCCCCTGCCTGAAGAAGCCGGAAAGCAGCGGCTCGCCGCGTTTGTCTCGGCAAATCCAAGGGCAGGACTCACGCGCAGATAGACAGAGACGCCATCGAGCAGCTGAGAGACTTCTACAGACCTTACAATGTCAGGTTTTATGAAATGGTGGGCCACGATTTCAAGTGGGAGTAGAAGTTTTGCCCAGCCTGCCTGTTTGAATACAGTTAGGAGAACACCTTTTGCGTGACACAGACAGTCTCTAAATAACATTCGGGCGAAACGGCAAAAGCAGCCTTGGTCTTTGATGTGACAGGAATGAACAGAGAAACGTCTCGGATGCCGTCGTTTTTCCACTTGTGACACTCACCGGCGAGCGTCGGCACCCCGTCTGTTGCTAGATTTAGCCACCATTTCATCTCCACAGCCACACAAGTTCAGTTACTGTGTGTTATTGCTGACTGGATCCCCTGTTTGCTGACTGGTTTATTAGAAATGTTCCAGGGAGGGGGATTAGTTCCTCTTAAAACCTGCTTCCCTAATCAAGGCAGGGCTTGAAAGCAAGACCTTGGAAAATGTCAGGGAAGTCTTGAGGGAGAGCAGAATTAAGCTGCGGCGCCGCAGTGCCAAATCTGAAATGTAAAGTAATAACACGAGTGTGAGCCGCTAACCGTCCGCCTCATCGCTTTCTCTGCAGAGCCATCAACCTTCCCCTGCTGTGAAGTCGGTATGTGAGCTGTATGTGTGGGTTACGAAACAGATTTCTATTTTTTTGGACACAGTGTAATCACAACTACAAACGCTTGTCTCAACGTGAAATAAAGTCCAAGCACAAACGCTTGTTTCAAGTGATGAATTCTCCCTGAAACTTTTAACTTTACTACTCACGTTTTGCAGCAGCGGCTAAAAATGACAATGTTTCCCACAAACTAAACTCTTTTGCTGAATTCTTGCCGGTTTGTTAGACGTCTCAGTGGAGGCCGGTGAATGAGTCCGTGGAGGTGTCAGGCTTTTCTTCCACGTTGTCTACCAGTAACATTAAAGTGGGCTTGATGGTGTTTCGCTGTTTACATGTTTAAATGTCACCACATGGTCAAACAAACTAAGCGGTGTGTTTACTCGGGTGGGCTTTTTAGTGACCAGGAGCTTCTAAAAGTGGTTGGGAAAAAGACAAACAGGCCAAAATGGATCAAAATGTTCCCCCAAACAATTAATTGAGACAGAAGGAAGCAACATTAGGCTGAAATAGCTGAAATAATATTATATCAGCAGAACCAGTTGAATTTTCAACATTTTAGTGATTATAATATTCAAGAAGTTGATTTTACAATCAATTTAGATTGTACACAGTGCTTAATATTTAGCTAATTAAAGACATTTCTGCTAAAATCATCTTATACGTCACTTACGGCCAGTTCTGTTCTGTTCTGTTCTGTTCACCCCACTTCAGAGCGCTGTTATTTTTGTCTCTTTGAAAACACTGTCATCCGGAGATCTTTTGAAATTTGCATGTATGACAGTATTCTTTTGAAGATTTTTAAGTGTTTGGCAGAGACAGACAGAACGCTGTCCTCGGGAAACCACAAAAATGTCCTTACTTTTACTGTGCCAGGTCATCCTTCATCCTCGAAGAGCTGTGCTGCATTGTTAAGCAGGAAAATCATCAAAATGATCCTTCTTTCTGTCCATCTGTCTGCCCACTCCTACTCCCTCCGTCCCTCTCTCCCCCTCTCTCTCTCTCTCTCTCTCTCTCTCTCTCTCTCTCTTTCATCCCACTGATGCTACTCTTGCTCATTAAACTTGTGTGACCTCTAGGGTGGGGGGGCCGGTGTGACTGCCCCGCCTCCAGCGCCCTCCCCATCATGATGTGTGCTGGCAGCTTGCTCACACACAGGTGAGCACGTGTGCAGGTGTCAGTCTGAGCAGAAGCTCTCTGGGTTGTACACATGGGTCTTAATTAGGCCTGGGGGCTGAGGAGGAGCCAGAGTCTGGTCCACACGCTGAGCAAAGGCTCCCCAGAGACTGTTGCCGGGTCAAAACTCACTTTCTTGGTCTCTCTCTTGCTTGTTCATACACACACCCACACACATGCACACGAATTCCCTCTGGGAGCAGTCCATGCAAATTGTGAAATCCTCTACATTTTGGCGCATTTTGCTGTGACCTATTTGCACTGGAGCTAATGAGATGCTCTGTAAGTTTAATGAGTATTTGTACAAACTCAAAAACATCACGGGGTTTTAAACAATCGCAAATGTACTTAGCTGAATGATTGCTCCTATTTTTTTAAAAATATGTCATATCTCACAAGATGCAAGTTGTTATCTGTCATAAAATAGCTGAAGGTCCTGAGGAGAAGCTTTCAAGCATTAGCGATAAGAGCTCAGTCACAGATGTTGTTATTTCTTATCTTCTTTATCTTTGTAAGCCCATGAGGTGTTTAAGAAAAAAGTTTAAAGTTTTAAAGCTTTTTCGATCACCTATTGGTGGCATTTTAGTGTAATGTGGATTGCTGATTGATGGTGTGCTGTTGTCTTAATAAGAGTGAGGATCATGATGATTATTTAGTGACTAGAAATAGATTAAAAACATGAAAATGTTACAGAGATTTGCTTTCAAGCACAAGATGAGAAATCCCTGCCGGGTAATGCAGCTTCAAACATTAACTCTGTTGGATTCTTAATGAGGTTAGATGTTTCGAAGCAGCAGTGGCAAGCTGCATTTTTTTCTTTTTAAATGGAGCCTTTTTTTTCCTGAAACATTAATATTGCATACTATCACATCTTCACAAAGGGAAAAAAAATTTAAATGCACGCCTACATGACGTTTTTTTTGCATGCATCCAGCAAAAAAAACACAAAGGTGTTCGACATTAAAACCCAGCGTTTTTTCGCTCCTTGGCCGGGGTGTTCATGTGAAACGGAACAAGGTTCTGCAGCATCCGAGTGAGGCAGCAGCTGGTAGCTGGGCTCCGTACCATGTTCCCTCCTAATGCTGCAGAATGGTTTCACTTCTGCAGTCGACAGGATGTCCCAGTGGTCAAAATCACCAGCGGATTCAGGGCCAAATTAAAATGAAAAGATGACAACTGTGGCGCAAGTGATGATACATGTTGGTCCTGCAACTATCTGCTGACCAGCGTTGAATCGGCTGCTGGAGGGCTGACATTTAAGCGTACATGTGATGTGTGATGTTCAGCCTTAACCTGGCAAGAAAATCCGTATGGAAGAGTAAAAAAACAACTCTCATTTATGCTACTCTCGTTTTAATATTTTCAAAAACACAGCTTTGGTCGAGAGCAATTTTACCTGCAGAGAGCAAAAGGAAAATGGCGACTTTCTTTCAAGACTTCAACTATTTCCTCCTTGTATTCGTTTGTCCAAGGCCTGTTTTGGCCAGATCGTAAACAGATCACCTGGAGGGAGTTGTGAGATCCCAGCATCTATCCCACCAGGAGACATGTTCTAGTTAGAGTGGGCGCTTGTGTTTCGCTGAGGCGAGTAACAAGCCTCGTTCTCAGCCCGCATGCAGGTGAGTGCTGCTCCTGCCTAAGACTCGAGCACCCACACCACACCTAATAAGCATCATTTATAGAGAGATCTACATCATCTGGTACATGCAAAGAGCTATTCTTCTTTTGAATGGCAAAATAATTACATACATTTTTGAGGAGGCAGCCATTTTCATGCTGTTTGTTTACACCTGAGCTCAGTTTCACTACATACAGACAGCACAATTCTCAGATTAGAGACACACATCGAAAATGTAAATCATGTTCTGCCTTTCAGCTAAGTAGTGAAGGAGAGTCATGCCATGGCTATTGTTAGTTACCAAAGGTAAAAAGGCAAAATGTGTTATTAGGAAGAATTGGGCTTTTACAGGTTCAGTGAAGGCTGAGGCTAAAACTAAAAAACTAAATGTAGATATGCTGATTAAATAATAACCACCAGATCATAATTATGTGAATAATGATTGGAGAGACTGTGTTTTATTTACACCAGTTTTAATGAGAAGAACATCCGCAAACAAGTCTTGTGAGAGTAAATAGTGAATTATCGAGTCTCACTTCAGGGTCATTGTTTGAGGACCCTGAAAATCCACAGCAGTGACGGGACAACGACACCTTTAACTAATAATAGACTAATAAACACATAATTTGTCATGGCACACAAACATCACACACGTGCATGTGCACACACGCGCGCACACACACACCGTGGAGGATGGTCCCGTCTCCCCAGCGGCTCGTCTCAGCTTGGATGTCAGATGCTGCAGACAGCTGCACTCCTCACATCTTTTATGAATATATTACCTTTTATGTTCATCCAAACACTGATTTATATTCCCAAGAAAATCAAAGAGGACAGGCGCGCACTCAGTAGGCCTCTTAAAAATTAGAACTTTTAGAGACGCTGCCGCGCGTGAGGCGGATATCTGCATCCGGAGAAAAAGCAAATCTCCCAGCCGAGTGCTGATGATGTGTGCTCAAATGTTTTCACATGAAAAGAAAAAAACCCAAGATGCCTTATAAAATATCAAAGTGTGCTATGTGCCTCCATGAAACTAGAACATCAAAGAGCTCCCTCCTCCCACCAGAACCCGTGAGTCCGGTGTTTTTCCCTTCCCCACTCGTGCAGCCTTGCAGTCTTTGCAGATTTGCTCATATAGCAAAAGCTTCTAATGATACCAGACCCTAGAAGAAGAGACAGCTGCCAACAGCACGGAGGCAAGCCCCTCCCACCAAAACTAATAGATAAAGAAATTTGCATGCTGATTGGCATGTATGGATCTTTTCATTTTTCCTGTGGTGTTTGTTCAGACAGGCAGATGTCAGAAACTGTGTCCTCACACTTTGGCTGATGCAGCAGTCGGATGATGTGTGCCTTGCTGCCTGCCAACCACCTGGCTGAAGCAAGCATAATCAGCCTCTCAGTCAATCACTCCTCATGCAACCGATAGTGTAGGATGAGTGTCTACGGAGGCGAGGCAGACGTGCTGGCTCTGCATCCAAATTTGACACATTCCACCTTGCTCTCTAGCATCCTGATAAGTTCACTTCATCGGCAAGGCCTCGGGACGCCAGCAAGGGTGCCTGCGTGTTACAGCCTGCGTGTTACAGCCTGCGCCGTGACGTGCTGCACAGACAATGGTTATTTTAAAGCAGACAAATAGAACAGATGTTAAAGGTAAAGCTGCCCGTTCGAATGCTGCACGCCAAAGGAAGCTCGTTATTAATCTTTGATTATCAGGACTAATGCTGACAGTGGATTCTGCCTCTGCTCCAGCGGTCTCTTTGGGTGTTAAAGTGTTTTTAAGGCTGCGCTCAAATACTCAGTCATTATGTAATTCAACCGTAGATGTCCCACATGACACCTCATGTATTTTGCATTGCCTAAAAAGCAGCTCTCTGTCTGACTGCACTCAGAGCGTGCCTGATTTTTCATCTCCAATTAAAAGCAAACTAAAGTACAGCATCACTGGACTCGAGAGCGGAGAAATAATTGACACGCCTGCTCGTGAAACAGCTGAATAATTGAGTTGGTTTTGCATTTGGTGGGCGGGGAAAAAAATGGCCCAGGATGAGAATACATTAGTGACTGGGGCACTTAACCGGTACAATGAATTTCTACAGACAAGTTTGAAAAATCCAGAATTTTCCTCTAAATCAGACTGTGACTGAGGAAATTAGACATAATGAGAATTCACCAGGCGATGCGTATTAAGCCAGACAAGCTGCTGACTGAATTTTCTCACTTCTTTCTCAGTCGACTCTATGGGGACTACTCGAATCTCTTCTCTTTCTTGTTCTTGCATTTTTGCACTTTCTTGTGTTTTGAAAAACTCGCACCATACTACTGTCAAGTTATTTTTAGATGTCTACTACGGTCAAAATAATTTGTGCTTTCTGTTGAGACCACCGAAATAAGCTTCTTACACTTTTCTTGCTCTATGAAAGTGAGTTTTTGAGGTAGAGCCTCTTAAGGCTAACCCGGTAAATGGTCATCGTCTCACGTAATTAAGTGCAGTTTCTTTTCCAAAGTCCGTGGTGTAATATTTATCGTGTTTATTTTGCTCTGGTTAAAAGCATATCTGAATGCTTGATCTACAACTGCAAACCTTCCTGCTGCTGTATTGTAAATGAATATCTGCCATTAATTATAAATATATGACTCATATCTCAGCCTTAAAACTGTATGCACGAATGCGTGAGCAGTTCTGAAATAACCACAGACTTGTTGCACCGTTAGGCATTGATATTTTGGTCGTGCTCGTGGTTTCACCTTCATCCCAGCATGCAGTGCCTTCATTTATCTAAACTGAGCTGAGGGACGAGTGAAAACTAAGCACAAAGATCCTGTTCTTCTTTGTTTTCTAACAAGGGATAGAGGGCTTCAAAATGGAGACACAAACAGCACCTGGGATTGAATTTGGCCACAGGAGATGTTGAGATTGGATTAATTTGATTGCCTTTCTGCTTAGAATCAAGCACATTAATGGAGCCGAGGCACAGTATGGAAGCTAATTTGGCATGCCCGTTGTATCACAGTCAGGTTTGTATGCACACATTTCTGTGGGAAGTTTAAAAAAGAAAAAAAGCAGTTAACTGTCTACTGTATGTGAGAATAGAAGTACGATTGAGCCACATAACAACAGAGACTCCATCACTTCTCAGAAAAGAAGCGAGAGTCAAGAGGGCAAAAATGTGATTTCGCCAAACTGATGACTGTTATACAAAATTACAAGAACAGAGAGACAAAGAAGCAGCCTTAACTCCTAAAATGCCCAGCCTTGGGCCAAACTAATAACAGCACAATCGAATCAGCTGTAAATAAATGATGGCACTGTAGTTTAATAACATATTATCCCCCTCAGTGGCAACATTGGCTTTGACAATGCAATACATCTTTATAGTCCTACATGTTTGAACTAAAGAATCCCCCCGCCCCACCCCGCAAGAATTACCCCTATTGGGTGTGCATCTCTGAGGTCTTATTTTCAACACCAGGCGCCACCTAGTGGAGTGATGGAGAACTGTAATATGTGGAAAAGGGTGGCGGTGCATCAGTAGTTTGGTTGAAAATGAAGCATGCTGACAAAGCATTTAAATTTTTACCAAAAAAGTCTTTCTTAAAAGAGCTTTTATTGTTGTCTTGCATTGATAAGTCAATGTCAACACTGTAACCTCAGCCGAACCACCACCTTCAGCAGCAATATTGGAACAGTGTCAAACACCACCTTTGATGACAGAGAGGAAAGATGACAAATATGATGGCTTCAAGAGTCCTTCTCATGCATTTGGTAAAGTAAATCACTTCATCACGCCATTTGGTATAATTAAACATCCATTTTACCCTTTAGTTCCTGTTGAGCTACATCAAAACTGCAGCCCCAGGGATAAAGATTATCATCTTTTTTATTCTGCACCCTGTGACAGACAGCTTAATGCTGTGGCTGCAGTGTCTGCTTACGTTAACTCCAAATATCCTTTCTGCGACAGTGACATTCAGTAGCCCTGGCAGCCTGAGCGCTGTTATGACTCCTGAAACAGTGTTTTATGAAAACAAACCTTTTACAGTGAAGTTGAGACCAGTGTTATTGTCATGAGACTCAGAAAATCAGGAAAACCTTTTCATTTATTTAAATAATAATTTTAAAAAATCAGTTTCCAAAGAGTCAAAGTTTGGAGATCGTGAGATAAACATGAGACAAAAGACAACAATAGAGTAAACATTCATTTGCGAGTGAGTTGGTTTACTTTGAGGGCGTGAATGAGCCATACCATTCATACAAAATGTAGATATTACTTTGAAGAAATGTGCAAACTAAGCTTCAATAAACAATGCTCACATGCTCTCCGATGCTGGCTTTTGGAAAAATATGCAGTTAGAAATATACGTATGTACACATCAAAGAGAAGCACATCTACACACGCAGAGTGGGCATTAGCAGATCCATTTGCATAGTTAAGTGCATGCACTAGCATCTTTTTATCTCATGCAACAACTGTCACATCACACGTCACGAGTGGCGATGACTTTTGTAGATTTGCGTTGGTATGGTCCTGGGGTCATCTGTAATGCAAGCTGTGATGTCACCTATAAAGCCAGATCTCCCATAATGCTGCGTTCCCTTGTGGCGTTTGAGCAAGGACAACCCGGCTGCCTTTGAATGGCATCAGCGCAGACGTGATTTCTGAGTGAAACGTGTTCGACTGAGGGGAATGTTGAGTGCTGTTTGGCAGTCTGAGGAGCTTTGGCCCTGCTGGTTAAAGGTATAGTTCAGATTTTTTTTTTTTTTTTTTGTGAGAGGAAAACAACAAGCATCAGATGGGCGTCTATCCTCTCCTATGTTTAACGTCTAAAATACATTATTATTATTATTATTATTATTATTATTATTATTATTAAAACTGCTTTCAGAAATACGTAGGAGGAAAGCTCTTTGGAGAATTGGACATTTAATATAATCACTTTTTATGGCAGAACTATGAGTTTGTGAGCAAGAGTTTGTGCACTAACAAATGACCGTCTTAGTTAACTGTTAATCTGACAACCCATCATGGTGATGGAGGCCTGGTTCGGCCTCGTCATCCCACCTCCTGTTAACATGAACAAGCAACTCAAATATCTCCAAATTTAACCTGGGACCAAAACCTGAACTATCCCTTCACCTGTTGGCGTCAGCAGCTGGAGGGCAAAGACTCTGATGGGGGTTATTGAACCACAAGAAGTACAAGAATTACATAAGAAAGCAAGGTCTCCAGACATGTGACAGCAACAACACATGCTTCATTCCTGCAGTCCTCTTCAGGCTAGCGTCAACAGTTGTGGTTTGGGATGCACAAAAATACATCTTAGAAGCCGTTGCACATGTACTACATCAAAGAGCATAATGTAAACAGCAGTCAAACAGGCTTCCGTTGCGTTTTACTGGAAACAACATTTTCAGTGCTTGATAAATATTAAAATTAATTTACAAATTTATATCAACACCTGCAGTTATATGATTTAGATTAAGTAATTTGATTATCTGAGGCACTGATGACATATGGCTCTCAATATTGTAGGAGAGCTGTACATAAAGATTTTTGGAAACCATTAAAATTTTAAGTGTATTAATAAGTTAAAAATGCCAGTAAACTTCCTTTGGTGACTGGTCAGTCCATATTTGATCTCCACAGCTCTGTCAAAGTCACTTTCTTTCTCAGATCCTCTTATTTATGCTACAGACAGAGCAAGGCAATAACTTCCAGACATGTGCAGTCCATGCCTATTTACAATACACAATTATATTCCTTTTTTTTTTTCAAATCTATTCCCAAATATCTGTTAAACGCTGTGGACAGTGAAAGTCTGACATGGCAGCTGGTAACCACTGTAGGATCGCAGGGTTGAAGACGTCCTTCAGACACAGGGTCTGGGTGGTGTAAGGAACTCAAAGCTGCACTGGAGATTCTGTCAGGGCTCTGAGGAGACTCACTTGCCCTTCTGACTAGCCTGTGTAGAGTTAATGGGGATCTTCCTGGACTGTATTGTCTTCTTAGCAGGTTCTCTCTTTGAAAGGTCTTTTGCTGGGGGCTGAGAGGTTGTTTCTGCTCCAGAAATCTTGGATTTTGTAGAGGGAAGCAATGAATGTTTCGCTGAAGATGATGTCTTAATGGACTCCTTGACTTTGGCTGTGTTACTTGAATTATTCTTGGCCTCTGCGGCCACATTCTGAGCTTTCTTACTAACCCCGTTCGGGATTCCTTCCTTAACTGTATCCCCACCCACAACCTCACAACTTCCTTTAGCGTCTTCCACCCCTGTTTTTCCACAATCAGCTGACTTGTGTGTCTCTTTGGGCCTAAGGGCAGTTTTAAAGAAGGACAATCCCTTTTCTTCTGCTTTGCTGCTCCTCTGTGGTCCCCTTGAGGGCGGGGCTGCATTTGCAGAGGAAGCGAGAGCAGCATTCGAAGATCGGAGGCTGGTCATGGAGGAGCTGCTGCTGGAGCTCCTGCCTACAGCTCTGTTCTCGCGGCCCATTCTGCCCTCCGCCCGACCTGCAGCGCTGGACTTGGTGGGAGGACCCCCAGCCTTCCTCTCTGGAGCCGCGTTAGTTCGTGAATCGCGGCTCGTGCTCCTTTCTGGAGCCCTCGTGCGTCCTGAGACAGAACTTTTTTCCCCCGCTCCTCTAGGTGAAGACCTTCGCTGAGGCTGTGAGCTCTGCAGTGCTGCGGAGCTTCCTTTCTTCTGCTGGAGCGGTTCAGCGTGTAATGTCTCCGACGTCTGGGACGAGCCTTTCTTAGAAGGGGTTGCAGTTCTTGAAGAGCCAGCTTTGCTACTTTTAGGTGGTCCATCACTTTTGTCCTTCGACGCTGATGCTGCACTCTTGGCTTGTGATCGAGGCGGCAGCTTGTCATCGGCAAGAGATGCAGGAGAAAGCGAGCTGGAAGATGTCGAAGAGATTGCAGAACGCTTCTTGGGACTTCTCTCGCTCTCCAACCCAGTCTTTGCTGAGCCCTTTTTCACACTTTCTGCAGAACCATGTCTTTGTTTCGCTTCCTTTGCGGCTGACCCGTGGCGAGGGCTGACCTGTTCAGCACCAGCGGCCACGTTATTGTTATCCCCAGGCTGAACAACGTCCCTCTGCTCCGCTTGTGCTAAAGCCTTTGAGTGAAGATGCTCTATTAGCCGTTTATTGCCTGGACTGCTGTTCAGAGATGGGAGGGGCGACTTGGCCCCTAGCGTCTTCTCCGACTTGGGTGAGCCAGTGAAACATGACGTTGCTAGAACCGTATCCACCACCTCTCCGATCCTCTCCAATGTTGGGGAGGAGGAGTGCGACTCCAGAGAGAAGCGTGAGGGCGAGTTGGAGCGCAGCTGGAGCTTAGCAGAGTGGGCCCACAACGGTTTGGTGCCGTTTTCACTGAGCGCCAGTGGGCTAGCAATGGAAGATCTGGAGGAGAAATTTTGTCTTTGCATGCCTCTTACTATTGGCCGACTGAACAAACCTGCAGGTTAGACATCAGTAAGAGACTTTTAAAGGAGTTATTTACAATTACTGTGTGTTTTCAGACGGGTCTCTCACCGTCGTCCTCGCTCCGTTCACCAGCAAACTCTACAGACTCGGAGAGGGAGGCCAGTGAGGTGCGTCGGGATGAGCCAGATGAGGCTTGGCTCGGAGGACGGCTGCCTATCAGCCGGCTGATCCAGTGCTCACACAAAGAGGAACTGGTTGATCCTGAACTCCCAGACAACAGTCGGATTTTAGTAGTGCAAGACTGAAAGATTCCATGTGTTTTCTGATTACTGTGATTACAAAACTGAGAAAACGAGCTAATGTGTAGCATCGATTACGATACAATGTTAAAATCAGTTTAGTGATACTCAAAATACTACAAAATGCCCCTGATTCTTTACCAAAGAACAAGAGTTACCTCCGACAGAGCTGTTGGCAGACCAGGATGGAACGGTGGCACGTCTTTGATAAAACAAGATGTATCCAGTCTGCTTGCACACGTCGTCCTCAGATATGGGATGAACATCGCTGTCATCGAAGCAGTACCACTGCCCGTCGATGGAGTTTTTACAGTGAGCTATGAAACAGCAGGCAACCACGATTAAACGAATCGATCCACAGCAAAAAAGCAGTCCAGGTTGTTCTGACCCGGTTACCTGTGTAATGTCCTCCTTGCATGGTCCCATGGTGATTGCACACTGCGTACAGGTCATAAAGGTAGTCCTCTGGGTCTCGGCTCATCCCGTAAGGCCGTCTCCATGGCGACCAGTGAGAAGGGAGGCTCCAGCTGCTCTGGCTTCTCTTCACCATGTGTGGTGCCATGTCCATACCGATGAGAGGGAACTTCACCATGTTCTGAATCTTCATTCGTCGATCCCCGTCCTGAAGTTGAGACATTTCATTTGATGACGTTCCACGATGGGCAGTTCCTGCAAGGCTGTCTCGCCAGCAGTACCTGTCTGAAGCGCTTCAGGTGCAGGATGAGGATGTCCGGCAGGGTCCACAGACTGAGCTTGATGCTGCCCTGCTGAAGCTGCTTACAGTGCGGACAGCGCCAGGCGTCATCCGGAGCAAGCTGGAATCATCGATGATGACACGAGATTGGCATTCGAAGTTAGCACACAGCAAGAGGTTAAATTAAACGTCTTCAGGGAATGCAAGCTTGTGATGGGTTGACCTGTTCCTCCTTGGTGTACAGCTGAAAGCACTGGGCCAGTGAGCAGGTCTGGGGCTGCTGGTGCTGCTCCTTCACTTGACGCACACTTTCAGCATCCGGGATGTATTCATCCTCAGTCCTTTTGAACAAACTGTGAGTGGACGTGGGAAACAGAGGCTTCATACACACCTTCACGCAAACACTAATGTAATTTTATAGATCCTTGCCTTGACAGTGCCACTGTCTGGGACAGATTGAACTTACTAGTCTTTTGTCTCCTTGTCCCACTCAACAACAATTTTGACATGAGGCGGTCCTCCCGGTCCACAGGACTTGAAGGCCCTGTGCATGGAATTTTATCAGAGTGATTAGAATCAAACATGTAGCTCTAAGTTTTTCAGCCAGTTTTAAGATGCACTGGCCACAGTGGTGGTCGTGTAGTGCTCCCCCTGGCGGCCGAGGGTGGTATTACCTCTCCACAGAGGGATGACAGAGTGGCTGCTCCTCCTGAGGCAACAGGTAAGTGATTCCCACCACGCCCACCACTCGCAGAGTAAACGGCCCGACCTAAAGTCCAAGAATGACTTTTAAAGGACGATCTGATTCATGGGTCGCTGCAGATGTAAGGAGAACTTACCTGTACAAAGACGCCAGGGCGCAAAAGGTGTCGCATTTTCTCCAAGATCTCTTTCTGAAGCACATCCCATGTGACTGTGCGCTCCAAATACAAGATGAAAGGATTACCAAATCTGCAGGTTATAGAAAAACAAGACAGTTGGGTCTGCAGTTGTTTTTAGAGGCCCTTTAGGGTGGTGAAGGTCATGTTTGTGCTCAGTACCTGCGTCCTTGCTGCCCAGCACAGGCTCTGTTACACACCAGCAGGACAATCTTTTCTGCCTGACCGCTGTTCTTGTTGGGACTCTGAGGCGGGCTGGTAAGTTCTTGTATCTGCGTGGAAATCCTGTTATTATCTGTACCTGCATACTTCAGGTTGTTCTGATTGAGATTAGCATGTGGACTTCCTGAAAGATCAAAACACAGCAAAAGTCAGTCTAACACATTTCAGTCAATTTCTAATCTCATCTGGAGTCTTGCTGCCATCATAGCGTCAGCAGTAATGTAGAAAGTCATTTCTCGGTACCGCATCGCTTGGAGCGGATCTGCTCTGGTCTGAATAACTCCGGTGTCTCGAAGGCAAAAATGGAGTCGCTCTCCTGGATCACATCGAGGTCTTCATCGTCGTCACAGAATGAGCGATGGAAGCCGTCATAGTACATTTCAGTAAGGACAATCTAAAAGCGTAAAACCACCAATGAGTCACGGAAAACATCCCCTTGTTAAGTTTAAGCACTTTTGTGATTCTCTTAATTTTGTCCATAAATGATCCTGAAACCCTTGAAAGGGCACCTGTTGTGCAGGGATTTTGGTCTCTTGTGCCACAGCTTTTCTTAGCCTGGACATGGTGCCTGACAAAGGTACTGCCACCCCAACTCTCATGCAGCTGGAACACTTTCCTTGATACACCACCGTCACATACAGTGGCCTGCAACACAGAAGGACCGAGGTGACCGGCTGTTTCATGGCTGCTCCTGCAGAGCGACGGCATCTAATTTTAGCTTTGTGCTGTCAGAACTTTCATGGCATTTGTCTGAGCTGGGTTTATCCTAAATGCCAGGTTCCATCTGGAACTTATCTCGGTGTGTGTTTTTTAGATTCAGAGACTTCTTTTTAGTCTGGTTAATATTCTCGTAGTTGTAAATTAGGTTGACGAAAGTCACCTTACCGTGTGTGAGGTACTGGGATTGGCAGTGAGATGCAAAGGAAAGGATCAAAGGTGTTGCTCTGTTTCTGGCAGTGAGGGCAAGTCAGTGATGACCTACACAAAGGCATGATGGGGATTTTAAAATGCAGCCTGCAGTAATAACATCAAGTTGGCTTAGCTCAAGATAAAGGTTAACTTGGGATTGCATCTTTGTAATATATGTCATCTTGTTTAAGCTTCTGCTAACTGACAGCTGCTTCATATTTATCATGATGACATGAAGTTGGTATCCTTCATTTTGCCTAATGCCTTAAAATTCTCTGGGGGAAAACCCATTAAACAGAAACCAAATGATTTGGAAGAAAAATATTTACACAGTCAGGTCTGTAATTAGCGGAAGAATGACGTTATATATCCCCTGGTTATATTTACCCGTAAATGACAGCTTGTCCACATTCCTTCCAAGCTAATAAATATTGTAGTACTTTAGCACCAAAACTTCTGATTCAACCCTATAGAAACTTTGGTCTATACTTTAAATTCACTGTTGCAGGAATATGTCATTTCCTACATTTTTATAGAGAAATATCATCATGTTGGGATGTTGAACGTCATATGTGTTTTTAAACAAATGAGACTTTGGTACAAAAGCACGCTTTCAGCTGTAAATGATGAAGAATTGACCTGTATTGTGCCTGAAACAACTCCTGCACAAAAGAGCCTGGTGCTGGTAGTGGTGATCCTTCAGGGGCATTTTGTTCTTCCACTGGAGGCTGGAAAAGAAAACGGGTGTAAAAATATATGACAAATCAGTATAAAATGATGCCCCTTGCAGAGTGAAACTATTCAGGCACAAATAAAGTACTGCAGATATTTATGCTGCCAGTTGCTGGTTACCTTCTGAGGTCTGATATCTGGGTGAACGATGTGGTTAAGGTCTTCATGGACTCTGTCCAGCAACCAGAGGAGGAATTCCTGGGCATCATGCTGGGA
The DNA here is from genome assembly GCA_000180735.1 of Tetraodon nigroviridis. Taxonomy (NCBI): domain Eukaryota; kingdom Metazoa; phylum Chordata; class Actinopteri; order Tetraodontiformes; family Tetraodontidae; genus Tetraodon; species Tetraodon nigroviridis. The sequence goes on from CAAE01014738.1 coordinate 57,153, forward strand.
GTTCCCTTTAAACTGAATGGCGCTCTTAGACACCACGTTCTGCAGGGAAAATAAGAAGGAGGTAGAGCTGTAGCCAGACAGCACCCATCCACGTCTGCCATGGATGGCAGCGCGTCCCCGTGAATTATTCAGCACGTTTAACTCGGATGTTGATGATCAGCACATTCCGAAAGGTCAGCAGAGGTGTAAGTGATGGCGAGGTGGAGAAGCTTTCTGAAACCAGGGGAAACGCTGCCTCACCCCACTAGCCATTAGCACCTGGGGAGGAAGGGGGGGGATCTTTTTTCATATAAATATTAGTTTTTGAGTAAGTGGGCATTCTCAGTTACTGCCCTACATTTTTTTTTGTCTGATGAACTTTTAAGTCTCCTAAAATATTTCTAGAAAAAAACAGAAATTTAAAGTATATTTTTTGTTATTGTGTTTTGGCCTGTCTGATGTTGAATGTTAAATGTGTTTTTATGTTTATGGTATTTATAGGCAGAAAAAAAATCTCTTTGTTGCATCTGTTTCACACACTGTCAAATGATCAAGTTTAGCATTGACTGAATTATTCATGATTTTTGTAGATAATGCTCATGAGGGCAAAACCCAATCCTGTTGATTATTTTATTAATTCTATAAAGCCTTTTAGAAATATCAACAAGTCTGTAATGTACAGATGAAGTTGTAATCCTGATCAGTTATTCAGTTTGACAATCAATCAAAAAATCTGTACAAAATCAAGCAATTTTTCCAGCTGGCAACTGGCGACAAAAAAGTGACAAAAATAGAAACACTGCGCTGTGTGCAAGTTGGCCTCTTGTTTTTGAGCATCTGAAAGCTTTTTTGTGCTCAAAATAAATCCTGGATACAAAAGAGCAACTTTCCACGTGTGACAGGCCCACTTGTGTCTGTGCAGATAATACATAAATAAATAAATAACAGTCTATTGACAAGTGTTTGGGCTACTTGCATTTTTTTTTTTAGATAAAAAGCTTTTGTTGAGTTTGACGTTCCACTGAGAATGAGTGTGAAATTCTGATTTTGGAATCTGCTTATTGCTGGCGTTTATTAATAAATAAGAGCCACTGGAATCTTGAATTAAATGTATTCCAAACTCCTCCTAAATGCAGTTTTCGGGTTGCCACGTCCTACCTTAAAGTCCCTGCTGTGCTGAGGCGTGTACTCGAAGGTCCACAGGGCTCGGACCAGGCCCGACAGCTGCTCCGTCACTTCCCCCGCCTCCTGCGCCTGTAGGCCCGCCTTCTTCTGGAGCGGCGCCCCGCTGGACTTGGACTTGTCGCCGGGGGCGGCGGTGTCCCCGACCCTGAACTGCTCCAGGGCCAGGTACTCGGCGAAGAGCTCGGTGTTGCTCAGGCACTGCAGGATGGCGTTCATGAAGCAGGTGTTGCCGTGGTTCTTGAGGCCGGCGACCCCGGGCACCTTGTCGCCGAAGGGGAAGCCCCCGCAGTCGCTGTCGTCGGACGGCAGAGACCCCCCGGTGGTGGTCTGCAGCGAGGCGGCGTCGTCCTTCTCGTCCTCGGCGGCCTGTGCGTCGGTGCCGAAATGGGAAAGCGTGGACAGAGTCCGGAGAACTCTGTTCATGAAGCTCCCCACGGAGCGCACCGAGCTCCTGCGGAAGAGCTTCTTGCTGAAGGATTTCTTCTCCTTGCTGCTGACGACGGTCGACATGGTCGCACTAATGGTTTCTCCGGCTTAATTCACACCTGAAACGCCGACTCGGTCCCACCCTGCTCAGAGCATCTCCCCATCCCCGCACACCCGCAGCCCTCACAGCTCTACATGGGCCCTGGAGCTCCGGGGGCCGCACGGAGACGCTGCTGTGGATCCAGCCCGCAAGCACCACCGCACCGGTTCGCATAAACAGCCCGTTTGTGGCAGATTCACGCGGAGGATTGGGGTAGACCCGCGCCAGCAGGCGGCCATTGCCTCCAGTCGATCCGGTGACATAACATCACCTTGTTTAGACGCACCAACAAGGCAGCAGAATTCAGAGACTAACGCGAGCCTACTGATTAAAACACCTTTGCGTTCAGGCGTAGTTCCTCCTCGTTTATTAAAGAAAGGTGGCTCCACCCAATTGGAAATTTCCTTCAGTTTCGGTGGTCTGACTCGCGGAGCTGCACGATACCTGACAATATTTACCCGTTTAGTGTCTTCCCGGACTGAGGGGCATCCCGGCCGGAGCGGCGCAGCCCGCCGCTGCCCCGCGGTCGGCCGCGGCCAGCGGCCCCTGCGCCGCCGACGATCTCCATCCTTGCGCGGTAACCTAAAGGCTTGGCGTCGGCGTCTACGTCCAGGTTTGATTGAAAGCACCTGTTTTTACTCTGCGGGCAGCCGAACAGCTCGTCTGGGTCGGATTCACGGCCAGGCCGCCTCCGCCGTCTCCATCAGCGCTACTGCGGGCAGGGCGGTGACGGCTGACGTCAGGAGCCAGCGCTGGTCCATGTCGGAGGGGAGCAGGTAGGATGGCTCTCCATCCTCCTCTCCATCCTCCTCTCCACCCTCCTCTCCACCCTCCTCTCCAAACACGATGTGCAGCAGTAGCAGTCGTATTAACGCATCATTTCAGCTATCATCTAAATTTGCTGGTGCAAAATGTACACACAGCAAATCACAGATTTGATGAATCTGGATGCGGGTATTTAGGTATTTTATAGGTAGTGTGTAAAAGTGTTGCTTGAAGAATCACTTGAATGAATAATTATGGAAAATTATTTGTACATTAAAGGGAAACGAGTGAAAATGCAGCTTATTTTAGGAGACTGGTCACAGGTGTGTCGCAAAACAACATGAACACAAATGCTGTGCATGTATTAAACTATAGATTTATTACATTTCACACCTAAAGAGAAAACATAATTCAGTAAAAAGTAACACAAAAAGCTTCACCATGACGTTGATGACATATGATTTTCATTATATTGCATGAAAAACAGAACCAGGCTCCCACATAGTATCATCCATACCAGAGTACCATCCATACCAGAGTACCATCCATACCAGAGTACCATCCATACCAGAGTATCATCCATACTACCCCTCTAACCAAAAGGACAGCTGCCCAATTCAAAGTTCAGAAAAGCAAAATAACCCATAACTGCAGCAATTATCAGCCATTAATATAAAATTATTATTTGACAAGTAATGGACAGCAAATAGAACACCCACCAATGCTGTCTGGAAATCCCCAACATACACTGTTGGTTCCACTGCTCCCCCAGCAACACAAAAGTACGACACACACACATGGAAACTGAAGACACTTTAAGCCTTTGTCTTAAATTGAAGGCATTCATTTAAAGTCACTAATAATTGAACAGTCACCCTTAAACATTCTTCATAATCCCAGTTGAAGGGGATTTGATTGCGTAAATGCTGTAGCCTTACAGTTGACAGCTAATGTCTTGTCATGTCAATCAACAAGTCAGGTTCTGGCATGCGAGGGTGCTGTTCTGGGTCTACGTGACGTTAGTAGTCAATGCTGCGCAACCCCGCGATGGTGGAGGCCAGTCGCCGGGGCAGCAGCTTGGCGGCTTGTCTGTAATCTTCTGGCTTGGCTCTCAGCAGGGTGACGATGTGCTGCAGGGTGCGTGAGGGCTGCAGTCCCAGAGCGTCCATCACGTTACTCAGGTAGTCTGTGGATAAGGCGAGGAAGATTCAACACGAGGGATAAATGGGGAAAAAAAGACATCTAGAACATCTGGCTAGTGTACCGATGTCTGTAGCTAGCTGTTTGGTTGAACGTGTGCTCAGCTGGGGGATAAGCAGGATGGCGTCACAGTAGGTCTGCATTGTTGCCCTAGCGATGGAGCCCCAGCCAGTAGTCGGCAACGTTGTCCAACTCAGGAAGTTCATCGCCTGAAAGCAGAGAGGAAACAAGATTTATAAACCTTTTCCCTCCAGGAAATGCACATTTTCCTGTATTCTTATCAGTTGGATATAGGTGGAGACGGAACCGGAGGAAAAAAGGACACGTCAAAGCAGAAATGACAGTCACCTTGTTCCGGAGGGAATGGCAGCTTCCCGGCATGCAGGGCCATCTCGAGGGCCGGGTCCTCCTGAGTCACAAATGGTTCCAAGTGGAGGGGCAAAGACATCAAGTATTGCCCTATCTGGAAGGAAAAGAAACAAAACATCTAATTTTACTGGTGTGGGAGTATAACCCAAACATAGCTCCTGCGTGAGTCAACACTGACATTTGTGATGTATTCTTGTGGCGACAGGCTGAATGTGGGAAGGTCCTCGGTGTAGCTCTCTCCCAAACCAGGTGCCTCGTGTTTCTGAATTAGAAACAAGACAACAGGAGTCTGACGGAACAAACCCACACTCCTCTGCATGAATCGAGTTGTGGACATTCTGACACTTAATCACCTCCATCTTGGACACGAGGCAGAGCTGGTGTTTGATCTGCAGGAAAACTGAGTCAAAGGCCAGCTGGTTGGCCTGCTGGTTGAGTCTGGTCAGGGCAGACCGGGGCTCCGCCAGCAGGCTGGAATTACCCGTGCCTTTCTCCTGCAACACGAGGGAAACGGGGAATGCCGTGAATAGAAAAAAAAAAGGTAAATTGTCCGAAATGTTATGGCACTGAATAACTCTGTACCTTTAGGGAGTAAAGGACCTCCATCAAGCTGTTGTATTCAGCCATGTTTCCCCTCTGAAGGTAGTTGTACTCCTGCCAGGGGGTTCTTGGTGGTGCTCTTCCTCTCTGTAGAGCTGGCCTCCTGGATACCGGCCAGGCTGCGTGGGCTGTATGACTCTGATAAATACTTACCTGCTCTACTAAGTATCCGTATGAGAAGAATTAAAAATGTTCAGAGAATGCGTGCACTTCCTCTAAACTTGGTGCTGGATCTGACTTCACACTCAAGGACCCATTTAATTCCAACTTCACAGGTAATCGTACTTATTCTGACAGCTGCTGTTCAAAGGCTCCACACTGTCTGAGTAATTCCCCACAAGTCGATATAATCCTGCAAAAGGCAACACAAAACACTGCAGGTCAATGTGGATCATATTAACGAACAATCTAAAAATAAGGCAAAATAATTACACTGTCAAATAACACAATTAGGAAGCCTTACTTGGTGAAGAGGGCTTTGAGGGCTTTGAGGAGGCCGCAGACGGCCAGTCCATCGGTTAGTTTGACACAACGGTCGACTGCAGAGACTGAGCCAGGCCAAACAGCTTACCGACGGAGTGACTCATCTCCTCCACACAGTCAATCACCTCGCCGTGTTCCTAAAGACAGGAAAAAAAGAGCTGCATCTGTACAGAAACCTGAAGCTGGGAACAGGAATGTATCAGAGGTGTGGTGGTGGGTGTGAGTGTAGGGTCTAACCAAAGGGACAGCGCTGATCTGGATAAGGAGATGAGCTTCCTGCAGTTCTCCGTACCGCAGCTGGTAAGACTTGTAGGGGTCATACAGCGCACACACCAACTCATTTACCTTCAGCAGATTATTCTCACCTGGAGCAAAAAAACACATGGAATAAAAAACACTGAATGCTGGAACGACCTCTTTCTAAATGGGGAGTCATGGAGGACGAGCCCATGTTCAGACCGAGGTGTGGCAGCATGGCGGTTTCAAGGCTGTGCCCAAAGGTGAATGTGACGTGATGGAGCTCCAGCAGGGTGTCAAGGCGCTGTTCTTGTGCTGCACGCTCCACAGCTGTGTTCAGGCATACAGGAACAGACGGGACCATGGCCCCCAGTGTTTGGATCAGCAACACCGTCACCACCTCGTAAGGGTTCTTGAATACCTGTTTGTAAATGTGCGAACAAAAAGAGTAAATCCGTCATTGTAAATCATTCGATATGTGTCAGTAGGAGCAGCACGTCTCACCTGGCTGGTCCACTGGAGCTGACAGTGCCACGTGGAGAGCAAGGTGTCATAGAATTCAGACAGCTGCTGATTCAGACTGAGGTCACCCTGAGAGAGATCCTGCCAAATGCTCACCAGCTGCCCCTGGAGATGAACGCACACACATGCATGGCTGACTTCTGTAGAACGGTACCAGTAACGTGGCCTACAGACGTTTTAGGATCATAACAGATGCTATAAAAATAAATGTGAATTAAATTAAATGGAATCTACCTTGTGACACTTGTAATAGTAGGCCAGGAGCTGCGGCATTCTGTCAATCTCCGTGAATATCTTGACGAAAAGCTTGGCGCGATCTATCAAAGAGATATAAACGTAGTTTAGCTTAGTTTAGTTTTTACTCAAGACATGAACAGCGAGTTGGAATGACTTCAACAGATTGCACTCTTGCCTGTGGACATCGAGTTAAAAGTTCCAACAATTTGCGGACTGGCCAGAGCTTCTAGTCTGTTTTTCAGAGCCTCCAAGTGGACACACTTCTCAGAATAATCTGGAGTGTCTACCAACATGGCCAGGCTGCTCTGCATGCTGGTCAGCTTGGAAGAAATTAGCGCAAGGTCCTGAAAAAGGTAGAAAATGTTGTTCACATAATGTCCCAATATATTTATGTATTAAAAATACCCTTTTAAGCTCAAATAGGAGGCCCGAAAATAAATAATGTCAAGGCTGCCACTTGCAGTATACACACACACACCTAATTAAAACGCTAACCCCCTTTAATAACAGTAAAACTGTTTAGGTTTTACTACAGCAGAAGGATATATTTCACTTTAGTTCTAATTTCACTGGACTGTTTAGGTTCATGATCACCATAGAAATAGCTTGTTTTTACCTGTGTTTTAAAGGTCTCCTCAATGTCAGCACTCAGCGTGCTCCATTTGTCTGCCTCCTGCAGGGCTTCAGCTGCCAGCTGCATGCGGCTCTTCACTTTATCTATTTCCACCAGAACCTGGTCAGACGAGGCCCGGTCGCATTTAAGTGATTAAAAATACAATTCTGTACAAATATCAGAGTGATTCATAACGTACAGACCTGCATAGATTGCACAGTGTCTTGCTCAAATTTTCTGATGTCCTCTTTGACCAGAACCATTTGGTCTTTGAGGAAGGACGCCTCCTGTTTCAAAGACTCCACATCTCGCAGCACCTTGGGCATATTCTGGAGTGCTTGATTACTGGTCTCTAAATACAGAAAGACAATAGTTCTTTAGACAAAATTGAGACGTTGTAGCATTTAAACAACCGTAATTTCGCTACTAAAGTGGAAACTAGGAAATGAAGAGTTAATCAAACTCTACTAAATCACCTTCGATGGCATTGTTGACTTCTTGGATGAACAGTTGCAGTTTCATGACCAGTGTGGCTGCGTGTGTGTCTGCCTTCCCCGGTGCTTCCTTCTGGACCACTTTAAAGGCACCGTTGACCCAGTCTTTAACATCAAAATCATCGTCCAAGAATTTGGAGAAATCCATCTAGCCCATTCGCTCATTTACCAGTGCAAGAAGCAAGGCTTTGTTCAATAAAGCACTCGTACTGTACAGCAGTTACTGTCATCGACCCATCGCTAGTGCTAGCTAATTTTTCCCAAGCAATGGCTTCGAAACGAATATAAAATATATAGCCCAAGAAAATGAAATGATCATTACAACTAAATAAAGTTCCAACAAGGCAACGGCTTCCTCCAGAGTTAGTATTTAATTATTCACACGTTTAGACTAAAAAAAACGGGTACATATTTTTCGATCCTGCAGTTCAGTTACTAGTTACTAACCTCAGACCCTCGCTTGACAACAACTTCCGCTTGGTGCTTTGTATTTACCTTCCCCTGAAACAGGCGGCAGCGAAACTGTCCGGCTGGATCACTGGTCCGGACAGCGCAACGAAAGAAAAACTACGCTCAAGAGCGACGGTTCCTATTTGATTATAAAAATACAATGCGTAACAAGACGCTATTTATATATATTAAAAAGATTCAATAGTTTTTACAATTATATCGCCGCAGTCTTTCGTAGACTATACTAGCGTTTTTTTATTGTCCGGAAAATGGGATTTTATTCTCTGTGCTTTACCAATATGTACCGGTATATGATTTATCATAACTACGCTTTGAATATTGTAATTTCAAGAACGAGTAGAATAAAAAAAAATGTGTCCATGTTATTATGTGCTGGTAGTTTTAAATGGCACTAATTATGTAGTTCAGAAAGTTCCATGCTGATACTTTTGATATGTGTGTATAGTTCTGTTTCTTGTGACGCTCCACTTTTATTCCATGCGTCTCGCACTAACAGGAGCCAGAAGAGCCTGGATCTAAATACAAGCCATGATTAGATTGAATTCACATTTGCATCAATTAGTCCGAGACACAAGATACAAGAGTAGCATTGTCACAAAAACAGAACTAAAAACACTCAAACTAGAAGGGAACCATTACAGTATGCAAAAAATGTTTATTTAATTTAATTTAATACAAAACAAAATTATTTCAATTGCGTTATTTATAGTTTTAGTTCAGTCTACTCCAGAGGCAGAAATAGTGAGAGATAATTTGAATTATAGTATGTGTGAGCATTTAAGTGTGTGTGTGTGTGTGTGTGTGTGTGTATTGAATTTGCCTCTGTCCACAGAAGCAGGACTGATCATCTGTAGCAGCAGGACATTCAGGAGTGTGCTGGTTTCAACTAGGACGTTTTTGCCTCTTTGCTAATTTACCCTCCATATCCCCCGAGCACCATGTGTGGGCCATTCAAGGGGATTCATGGCGTCCTGCGCCTCCTGGAGATGATCTTCAGTACTCTGGCGCTGGTCATTGTCCTCTTCAGAGGCTGGATGGTGAGTCCGTGGGGCGTCTGGTGTGAATTTGTCTGGTTCTTCTGCATTATTGTGCCAGTCCTCCTGACTGTGGCGGAGGCCCTGAGCTTGCATGTCCTCCTGGCAGCATTTCTTCCCAACTGGGACGACCTGACCTGTGGACTGACTACCGTGTGTGCCACAATGATCATCTCGGCCACGATCATCTTTGGCGTTGTTTTTGTCTGCGCTAACTGCATCGGCAACATCCTGTGTGTGATCTTCTCCCTGGTGGGCGCAATTGTGTTCAGCGTGGATGCCGTACTGAGGGGGATGAAGTCACCCAACGGCTACCTGTGTAGCATGAGAGGACGCCTCCGCACGTTAGAAGCTTTCATAGCCTGTATCATCATCACTGCGGCCATTGACCACTTTGTGATGGGGGAATGGCACTTTCGGCCTTTCGCGATGATCTTCAGCATCCTTCTGTTTTTTGGGTGCCTCTTCATCACGGTGGCCATCATCGTTCTCAATCTGCTCCTGCTGCTGCAGTGCCTGCTCTCATTTGGACTGAAAATGATGGAGTTTGTGTTCAACATTGCAGCCGTCCTGGCATACCTGCTCGCCATCGTCCTCTGGTGTGTCTTTGGTTTTCAGCACAATGGCTACAGTCCTTATTTCTGCAGCAGGTGTCACTATGCAGACATGTACACTGTTATTGTAGGAGCCGTTCTCAATCTAATACTGTACACCATAGACCTGTTTGTAACCTTTAAAAATCGCTAGTTGACATTAGCGATGCGGATAAGAAGACTTAGAATTGTATGTTGTGCGGACCTTATAATAACATGATGTCTTTTTATTTTGGAGGGTTCTTGTATGAATCCAAACTAAACCACGAGTATAAAATAGGTAACAAAAAGCTGAGACTGTGTGGATATTGCATTTAATGTTTTGTATTGAACTATTTCCTGCAAAGGTTTATGGCCTCTGCTGATACTCCAGATGGATTCAACACATTCAAATTGAATAACTCGGCTGTTGGGCCATAAAGATGAGATAGTGAAAGCAAACGATGAAGGTAGTAACTCACAGCAGCGGTGAACAGGTTTTAAAAGAATTTTAGAACCAAAGTCTCAGAGCTCCTCTGGTTCCTCAGACTCAACAGCCTCCTGCAGACCCTGGAAGCAGAAGTAGTGCGAGTTGGAGTAGACGGGAACCTTGTTGGGGGCCGAGCCCACCACTTCTGGCTTGAGAGACGCAAACGGGTTGGCTCCACTTCCCTTCATGTCCATCTCCAACTCCAGTAGGATCTGCAGAGAGTAGGTCATCTCCGTCTCGCTGTGGGTGCAGGACGAGACGATCAGTGACGCTGGTGGATCAGGAAAACGACCTCAGGAGGTTAAACGAATGCTCGGGACATACGCATCCCCTCTGGAGCAGCGGTTCTAGTGTGGTGTTCAGTAGACCAACACACACGTGTAATATACTAGATCTAACACGAGTCTGCCAATTTGCCTCTCTACAGATAAGATGAGCAACTAGAAGACAGTTATTGAAATCAGTGAAACCCAAAACCATGCATACCTCCTATATCAAACTCATGAAACATTTTCAACAATTATAGTTTCTCTAGCATTTATGTTATGAAATACTTCTAATAAAGATACGTAACATTTACATATATAAAACAATAGTAGAAAATTCAAGATAGCTAAAAGGTCTTGAAATACCTACTTAAAAAACTGTTGTAAAAAGGCCTTTTTAAAAAAAAAAAAGCCCTCCAGACTTATATTTAAAACAAATGATAAAATGTTTAAAAAAGGTAATTTTACACTGAAAATGACTAATCAATAAAGCAAAGATGATGAGTGAGCTGCCACACTCACTTCAGAGTGGTGAAAAGAGCTGGAATGTCATAATCCCTGAGGAGCAGGAGCGTTGGAAGCCATCCCTCCTCCAGACCCTGACTGGCATCGAAGCCTTCACACAAAAGCACAGAGGTGATAAAACTTTGAGGACTAAAGCTTCTCCTTGGACCTTCGGCTGGCTCAGATTGATCATCTCTCACCAGGATGAAATCCGACCACCAGGTCTGGCCTGGCAGCTTCCTCTCTCTCCACCAGCTCCTCCCAGAACTGATGGTAGAGGCCCCTGTATGCGCTGATGTAAACTACTAGTTTTTGGGCCCAAAGGCCCTGAGAGGAGGCCTCATGATGGGCCCGTCCACCACCTCTGGTCCCACCATGACGACCTCCATCCCCTGGTGTCCAGGGAACATGTGGTTCAGCTCGTCGTAGTCGGTCAGTCGGGCAGCCAGCAGTCTCGCTGTGGCCGGCTCCCACCAGGTGGACGGTGAGCGGTTTGGAGGAAGGTTTCAGACCAAACAGCCTCATGCCCCAGGCTACCGTCAGTGGCCTTGAGAAGAACTCGCTGCAGACCCTCCACAGCGACTGCCTCAGGTCCTCGTCATCCGGCCGCTGTCTCCCTGCGTTGGCCCACAGATCCGCCATGTTTTTACCGTTTATAATGGGATCCAGGCGGGCTGCGAGGTCTCCCTGGAGAGCCAGGAAGTCGTGCCAGCCTTTGACCTCTGACTCTGGCCTTGACCAGTTTTCTGTCGGGAATGGAAGTACGCCTAAAGGCGCAAAAGAATACGTTTATTAGAGACGGGCCAGTGACGACGGCTTTTTTTTTTTTGTTTGTTTCTGATTACCCTGGAACAGAAGCCACTCAGCAACTCTATCGATGGCAGCGAGACGCAGCTGTGAGCAGAGCTTCTTGTGTTTGGACCAGTCCTCCTTCTGACACTCTTTACTGCAGTAGTACACATTCAAGCACCTGCACAAGATTACCGGCACAACCTGACGTTGATCACGCGTGTCCCAGGCGAGAACTCTGGAGGAATTGGTTCTTACCTGGCGCAGCGCTTCAGGTTCTGTGGGTTTGAAAGCTGATTTGGTCTCTTCTCACACTGGGCGCAGATTTTAAATGATTCCTCCATCTTCTCAAACATCTCTTTCTGAGATTTGAAGGTCATGGGTTTATCTCTGGTCTGCAGACCAGTGCTGAACGAAAGCAGAATGCATAAGGAGTCAGAACATTTTAGATTTAGTGTCAAAAAACAGAAGAATAGGAAATAAAACGATGAAAACTTGATTGGATGCAGAAAATTACATTGTCACTGAATAATCACTGAGATATATGTTTCACTCAATTATGTCTTCATCTTGCTTTTGTTTAGATATGTGTTCATCATTCTAGCAATTAAAGTAAAACAGACAGCAGCCAAATAGTTTAAAAAATATAATACTAATATTGTGAAGCCTTTTCCGTTTGCTTAAGAGAGAGCAAAGATAGTTGATGGGAAGAAGTTTTGGAGGACTGAAGCTCAAAAAGTATGTTAAAAATAAGTGAACAAAATAACCCCGCGCTGTTTTTAATACAGACTTCTCAACAGTTGTGTTCCTGCACGTATCTAAATAAAACTAGAAATCAAATAATTTGTTAACTAAAAGATGTAGTATTGGGTTAATATTAAAAGTCCAACCTGCTTGAAGACACCAACTAACCTGTGAGATTCCGTCATTTTGAGGGCCACCGTCCTCCGCTGCCGCCGCTTTTAGATGTGAGGAGAGCCTTCTTGGGCTGTGGGGGGCTGCTGCTTCCAGATATAGCTGCACCTGTGCTTCTCCTTCACCAGAACACCCCACAACGTTTCTGAGCTGGCTGCACTGGAGCTGCAGGGTAAAAGGCGCCTGGCTGGTGGCTCCTGGAGCGGCCCGCAGTTATGTGACATGTCGGCTCTGAGGCATTAAGATGACAATCATATTTGAGATTTTATTGACAGAAGACTAAATCATATTTGAAATTTTATTGACAGAAGACTAAAATATGCTTAAATTAACCGATACAAGACTTATTTTAAAAATATATTATTATTAAAAATATTTTGTTTTCACGTTTGTCCACCAGAGGGAGACATTACATAAACGGAAACGCTGAGAAATGTGAGCAATATTGCAATATAAAGCAAATATTGTAGCTTTACCCTCTAATATTAGTTTGATTTGTTTTGTTTGATATTCCAGTTGTTGTTAATACATAACTTTATTTTATACAATTTTTTTTTATTAATAACACAGAAGTATAGTTGTGTCCAGAGAGGAATCTCTAGAGTGGGAAAGCTAAATGGATCCTGAACAACTGGATCAGAAGCGTTCATGAAACATTGAGCTGAAGCTAAACCAAAATTGAGCTGAAGGAGGCACCAGAGCTCGTCTGTGACCGAACCAGGGCCACGGCTGTCTGCACTGCAGTCTGGTTCAGTTGATCCATTTTTGGCTTCCTAAGAGTCGGTGTCCATCACTGCAGCAGTGTCACAATCCTAAAGTGTTGCATTAAAAACAAAAGGTTTTCTTTTCTCCTTGACCTAATTTCCTGCTCCGGTTTCCCCCAGGTCTTCTCGAGGAAGAAGCCCCTGAAAGCAGATGTAGTGAGAGTTGCAGTAGACTGGGGGCTTGTTGGGGCAGGACTGGACCTGCTCTGGCTTCTGCGAGGTGAACGGGTTCTGTCCACTGTCTCTGACGTGCACCTCCAGCTCTGACAGTATTTGGAGGGAGGCCTGGAGCTCTGTCTCACTGTAAAGACAAAAGAGGAATCAGGGTTGATTTAAACACGATGAAATCAGCTTATAGAACACACAAAACTGAGATGTTTCAGGAATTCATGTATTCATTGCCGCTATCTTTGAAACAAGCGCGTGATGCAGACTCACCTGTACACAGTGAAGAAGGAGGGGATGTTAAAGTCTCTGAGCAGCAGAAGAGTGGGCAGCCAGCCTTCCAGCAGACCACGGTTAGCATGGAAACCTGCAACAAAAACACACAAAAAAACTCTCTTTTCATTCATCATTGTCATTCTACTGACACACTATCATGCAGCACACTAAGGTCTAAATGTTGCCTCCTAAATTCTACTCTCAAAGCCTAACTGGTTTATACAGTTCACGTATTTATTTTTTTTAATCCCTTTCCTTCACTTTTAACTTTAATCTTCAATGTGAAATATTCTCATTATTATGTTAATGTAATATTGCATCAAACTTCTATAGTAGTGGAAAAAATTATATATATACATTTATAGAGCTAGAAATGTATTATGCTGAATGTCTCTGTAGTGCAGCGTGCTTGCTTCTGGTAGTTATTTTATTGTTTGTTAAATTGTCTTTTAATGGGAAAAAGTTCTCCTCGCCTAATTTAACGTCCTCAGATGATTTAAGAGACAGACAGAGGGTACATAATCCTGCAACAAATGAAGAGGCAGATGTTGCCAGTTTGGAATAATTAGCATGTGGGGAGCAGCAACATCCACCCTTCCCAACAGCTGCAAACTCCATCCAGAATGGAATGCAGTCAACACTGGTGTGTGTGAGTGTGTGACTGTTGCAGGGCTGCTCGTGTGTTTCCCGGCCGTCAGTCTCATGTTACATCGTTCGTGCAAAATTTCAGCCGCGGAAAATACAAGAAAACACGGAATTTTCATGTGAATAATGTATGTCATGGCAGCAGCATCCCCGGGGTTCCACTCCTCCTCGTGATAAAATATTTACCAGGGACTCGCCGGAGACGGACTGGCAAGGAGTAAGACAGCGGGAGTGTTAATGACTGCAGTAATTGCACGGCTTCAGAGAGAGTCGGGGCCCCGAGAAAACCTCTGCAGTGATGAGAGTGTGTTCCTCAGCAAGACCAGTCTGAGACAGACGGTCCCTTCAGCTGCCTTTCTGTGGACCACCCGACAGTTGACATCACCCTGCCCCTCGTGAGCATGACCAGTCACCTTGTTTTTCATGCAGACACACACACACACACACACACACACACACACACACACACTTCCCTGTCACTGAAACAGTGTCATAATGCAGCGCTCTGCCAGCCCTGAAACCCAGCCAGGCACTCTGGGAATTTCTTTGCAGGATGACTGATTCCTGTATATTTAGCTCCGGTGGAGCCGGCGGTGATAGCTGAGATGAATGTTCTGGATGAGGCTGGTTGGTGACTTTATTGCTGCTCTGAAGGTTACGGAGCTCGAGCTGTGAGACGGTGGGAGCCCTGGGCTGGTGTCTGGATTAGTGGTGCTTTGACGAGGCTGCACGGGGGAAGGATAATGGCTGGAAGCATGTCTGAGTATCAAGATACCCTGGATTTATACAGATCATCTCCTCAGTAGCAAAAAAAAAAAAATAAAAAAAAATTTAATTAATAAATCTTTTAAACTTTGGTAAAGATTGAATGCCAAGTTATAGGAAAAGTGTGTTTTATATGCTGGAGGTCAAATGTTATCTTGATAAGAACCTAAAGATGATCCTTTCAGAATCATATCAATTAGTCTAAATCTGAATTCTGAGGTTAAAACTCTATTACAAAATACATTTTTCACTACTTCTCAAATTGAGGCACAGCTCAACAGTCTTTTGGCGCGAGTGCAGGATCTAATCTGCCAAATAGGTTCTTCTTGAGTGTGGTATCAGCTAATGTCACCGGCCGTGCGTCTGAAAACGGGGACGGGAATTCGCTAAGTGATTTTGCACGCCAGCGTTGGTCATAGCAGGAGAAGAGATCTCCGTCTCCCCTTTCAAGGGTTGGGGTAATGACATTATGACACTGGCGTTCAGAAGTCGAACAATTTCCCAGTTGCCCCATTAATTAGCCAAATCCCCAGTAAAGTCCGGTCCTAATGAACCGAGCCTGTCTGGGGCCCAGTTACACGTCTCCTGCCCACTCGGGTTCCTGACGGAGCCAGTCGTTAAAGAGCCATAAAGGGAGAAAAGTCACTGGTTTTTTTAAGACAGCTGACCACTTCAGCTGAGTACCTTCTATTTATAGCAGAGGTGACTCTGCTCTTTACCGCCCAATTTAAAGACATTTAAGTCTTCCAGCCATGATTTCAAAGCTTGAGCAGTTTTTTGGTTTTTTTTTTTAATTCTTTTACCTCACCAGGATGAAATCCAACCACCACGTCCGGTTTGGCTGCTTCCTCTCGCTCCACCATATCTTCCCAAAACTGATGGTAGAGGCCTTTGTGTGCGCTGATGTAGACCTGTTGCCTGGGGCCAAGCGCCCTCAGAGGAGGCCTCATGATTGGCCCGTCCACCACCTCTGGTCCCACCATGACTACCTCCAGGCCCTGGTGTCCAGGGAACATGCGGTTCAGCTCGTCGCAGTCAGTCAGTCTGGCACCCATGGTCTCGTTATAGGACGCCCCCGCCAGGTGGATGGTGAGGGGCCTGACGTACGGGTCAAGGCCAAAATGTTTGACGGCCAACCCCACTGAGAGGACCCTGGAGAGGAACTCGCTCTGAATCCGCCACACAGACTGACGCACGTCTGAGTCATCCGGCTTCGGCCGACCGGCGTTCTTCCAAAGGGCTGCCATGTTGGGAGAGGACGCGACGGCGTCCAGGCGGGGAGTCAGGTCTCCCTGCATGGAAAGCCAGTCAGCCCAGTTCCCCACCTCTGCTGCTGGCTTGGACCACTTCTCTGTAGGGAATGGGAGGTCTCCTACATGGATGGAGGGAAACACGGGACAAGAGATGCAAAGCAGAAGAACATTCATTCAAATCCAACCAGAGGCAGAAGTAAACGCTGCATCAATCTGATTTTGACCGCTGCGCTTCTCATTTCTCACCGGTGAACATCAGCCACTCCACCAGCCGGTCGACGGCCACCAGCTGTAGCGTCTTGCAGACTCTCTTGTGCTGAGGCCAGTCCTCTCTCTGGCAGTCCTTGGTGCAGTAGTAGACGTTCAAGCACCTGGATACGCAGTGTCATGTGACAATGAGGGTATGCAAGGCACGGACGTTAAACCAATAAATGTATCCCCCCCCTGCTCCTCTGGAACAATAGCTCACTGAGTTGGTAGTTAAACGCCCACCAGAATTTTCCCCGAAGCAGTTAAAACTGTTCTTTTAAAAGTTGACAGCTATTGCTTTTCCATGCATCCAAACACACTCTTTTCCACACAAATGAAGATATTAGAGGGGATTCAAACCCAGGACCTGCTAACTAATGTCAAAATAATTGAACTGTGTTGGAGCTCATGATTTTTGTGGGTGTTAACCCACTTACATTACACAGCTATTGAATACGGAGACTGATCAAAATAAACATGCGCTCCAGCTGAGGGTCATCTGCAGCATATACTTAACGTGTTTGCATAATGTTTGCGTCCATGTAAGTATGGGAACATTAGCTCGAAGCTCTGCTTGAATGTCCTCTGCAAGGGCACAAATAGCATCCCACATGCCTATATGGCCAGTCTTTATTTACTATCCTGTCAGCTAGAATCTGGAAGAGCCTCGACAGGAGGTCAGTTCCAGAATGTCACTTTATAGGTGCAGAGGTAGTGTGTTGCAGCCAATGCCAGACTGCTTATGTCAGCCTGTATCATTTTACTTTGGAGGCATGAGCTGCACCAGAGGCACCGACATCCCCTAAAAATCATTTAGACGTGGGTCCCCAACACATTTAGCACAATGCTGACGATCCTTGATCAGGAAAACGCAGATAAAACAGTGTATAAACAACAACAACTCAAACTAAAGTGGCAGCGAGGATGCAGAGGTCAAGAAGAAAACCAGAGCCCAAAGACATACGGGCAGTATGCAAATGATTATCTTCACCATTCCTTCAAATAATGTCTGACATTATGAGGGTCTGAACTGTATTAAGCTGCAGTTAATAAGCTGCCAAGTTTTCCGAGGGATGAATCAGGATCAGGGGACCTTGCTATATTTAAAACTGGCTGCTGTCCACCTCTGCAGAGCCGTTCGCAGCCTGGTGACCTCTCTGATACGGCAGCTGCAGCTGGTAATGCTTCACACACGACGGCTAATGGAAGAGAATGGCCAAACAACATCCTGACCGGACAACGGTCCTGTTTCAGTCAGCGTTAATCGCTTAATGCTGGAATATGGCAGAATGGCCATTCGTGTCAACACATCACTTTAGGAGCGACGTCCTTGGTGGCTTTGCACTCACTTGACACAGCGTTTCAGCACCTGGCCCTTGGCCAGATGCTCAGGCAGCCTGTTGCAGCGGGCGCAGAACTTGAAGGTCTCCTCCATCTTCTGAAACATCTCCTTGTAGTTGCGGAAGGAGATTCCCTGGAGTTTTCCCTCAACAGCCGCCCTGTCAGACACAGACGTCGTCAAGATTGGGGAGTGGTCTGAACCTAGAGTAGTCCCCTCAAAGTGCGTGGGTACCTGTATTCCCCATAATCCTTCATGTTCAGCTTGTCCAGGATCACCTTTGAGAGCCCAGGAACATTCGAGTCCAGAGAGAAAAAGCCAGACTGGTCAGAAAAGACGCTGTCAGTCCCTGGAGTGAAGGACTGTGGGAGCGCTGGGATGTGTGACGCCATGTGTCCACTAGAAGATGAATGGGTCATATAAGTAACAATTATATGTCCACACATTCCTGTTAACATCTTTAGAATAGATAGAAAAAAAAAAACCTCTCATCAAGCCAAACTCTGTACTGGAAAATATCAAAATGATACAATTTTAGAAATATATATAATATATAATATAACAAACAGCTGTGATGTAAAGTATTTAGATCCTCGCTCACACTTGAACTTTAGCTGCTCCATTTCTCCTCCCATTTTTCATTCTAAACGAAGAAGCAGCCTGCGGAGATTCCCTCAGATGCAGGATTGCGTCTGGGGAAGACTACCGAAAAAGGTGCAGAAAAGCACCCAAAGAACTCCTAAACTGTGAGAAAACTAGATTTTGATGTTTGACTCTAAATTATCCACTACACAAGTGGTTGTTTGTGTAATGCTGGTGACACACGTGACCTAAGTGGAGTATAACCAGCTGTCATCAGGCTGCAACAGTGTTTTGAAGTGCACAATATTTCTGCATCATTCCCTCTGCCAGGAGGGTAATAAAAACCATCCCATGGACAGTTTAAGAGACCCGATAAGCCTTTAAACTCAAGGATCTTTCATTAAAAGCGGTCTCGCACCATGTGTCGCTGCCTCACAGCACGCCCCTACCAACAATGCGAAGCACCAGATCCTCCGGTTTATCCGCACACCGCTGTGAGTCGGTGGAAGGTGAGCAGCGCAGCAGCCGGAGCAGGCTGATAAATGAGAGGAGGCAGGCCTGCAAACCTGGATACTCTTTGAACACCTCTGAGCCACACAAAGGCTTTTGCCCCCAGCAACCCGACAACAGAGAAACACAACACCGGGCCAAACAACTCTTTTCTTTTTTTTTTTTTAAATTTCAGGCTAGAGCAAAAAGATGGTTTTGATAATGTACATTTAGGAATACAACAGCACACAAATATGAGTGACACACACTAGCCAAGGCCTCTGTGTCCTAAAACGTGTGAGTGTCTAAGGCTCTGGCTGGCCTGTTCCTCCAGTTACGTCATCAGCTGTTGAGACAATTCCTCTGGACATCTATGTGTCACCTGATTTTGTTTTTTTTTTTAGTTGGTCTGGCACAGAACTAAAAGGAGAGACAAGTGTGAGCATATTAGCAGATCACACGTTTCCTTCAGTTTACTGGCCAAAAACACAGGTATTCTGATTGGTTTGCCCTTCATCACTGGAAATCTTTCCATTTCTAACCTGACATGTAGCAGAGGAGCCATTTGTCACCATGCTGTCTGTAGTCACACCTAAAAGAGTCTGGTTTAAGGTTAATGTTGCCTCAGATTAACACCAACACCAGCATTCAGTCACACAGCTTATCAGGCCGCTCGTACCTGTGCTTGAAGAACCCTGTTCCAAGGTGGTCCAGGAGGACTGGGGCTCCCGGCTGTGGCTACCCCAGGACCCTCTCTGCTGTCTGGGCTGGGGTCAGTCAAACTTATACCGCCGTGCCACACAGGTGGAGGGTGTGGGGGTAGGGAGGGAGTGGGGGGGAGTCGGATGGATCAGGGAGGAGTTTGAGTGCCAGAGAAAATGAGGACAGATGAAAATGGAGAAAGGAGGTGGAGATAAAAAACAACAAACTAGGGTACAACCTCGTATCTGCAAACAGGAGCCACTGTAATAGTGTTTCAGAATGGATTTATGCTTGCATATTTATTTTATTTCATTCAAGGTGGACGGATGAAAAGATATATAATAGATAAGAACTCGGATAGAATATTTTCCCTACCTTTACCGTCTGCTCTGCTGGTTTACTTGGTGACCCAAAAGAATCTCCTACATACAAATAAAATAAACCTAAAAACAAAACAAACAAACAACAACACTAATGACAACAAAAAAAAACACATACAGACTTATGACAAAAGTCACACTTTAATTTAAAAAAAATTTATTTGGTCCATTAGAACCTGAGATTGAAAATTAAACATACATGTTTGTACACATATACCCATTTCTCCCCCCCCAAAAGATCAATAAAATATATATCACATTCATCAGAGCTCCACTTTTTCAGCATTATGTTGGAGTATTACTGTTTCTACTATCATCATGTAACTTTATTTTTTAGTAGTTCAAAGGGGGTCAGTATATTTTTCATCTTTTATGGGATTTGTGTCAACAGAATGAAAAGGAGAAATGCTTTTGTCCGCCAGCAGGGGGAGCCCTGAACGCACCCACGAGACTTCAACCTCAAACAGGAGGAAGAGGAAGAGGAAGATCTCCGGGCACCAGCCAAGAGCCAATTTGACAGTTTTTTTTTTTGTTTTTTTTTTTCTTAAATCAGAAAGATGTGGAATAATTATGTTACTGAGGTGTGAAGCAAACAAGCGGTGACTCTGAATTTTGTGGCGCCTCATTCGCAGACGTTTCAGGGCGGGTTCACTGGCTGACCCTCTGGGTCCAAACTGTAAATGGTCACATTCCTTCAGCACTTTACAGCAAATCATTGGACAACAGGGCTGCAAATTATTTACACAAATAAATTAGACACAAAATGGGTGGACACACTTTCACACGGGGGTGACGAGACATATGAAAGTGGTTTTCTGTCTTTGGAAAAAACATATTTACACAACTAACATCAGCATTTAATGCTTTGCTGCAGTAGTTTCTCTTAAAAACCTTTAGACTGTAGCCTTTCAGGACACAGTGCTGTCTTTTGCACTAATGACGCCAACAACAGGGACGCTACAGCATTTGTGCAGTCCTGAACTCAACGGTCACATGTCAGATATTCACTTCTTAACCTTAAAACTGAAATAGGTATTGTTGTACAGACATTTTCCAGGTTTCAAGTTTCTCCATATTCTGATCAATAAAGTCCTTTAAACGTACCACAACAAGCCTTTTCCCCATCTCCCTGCTAAAACATCTCTGCTGCTGTTTGAGAAGTGACAGATGCTTGGTGGAACAGAAGCGATGGCCGTTGGAGGAATCTCAGCGCAGATGGGACCCTGAGAGAGAACCCA
The DNA here is from genome assembly GCA_000180735.1 of Tetraodon nigroviridis. NCBI lineage: Eukaryota > Metazoa > Chordata > Actinopteri > Tetraodontiformes > Tetraodontidae > Tetraodon > Tetraodon nigroviridis. The sequence goes on from CAAE01014738.1 coordinate 78,251, forward strand.
CACAACAGCTACAGGCGAGCCATCAGTTCAAACAACGTAGCTCAAACTGCGAAGGAACTGCAGTTTTTAGTGTCACGACATGTCTCAGGGGTCTACTTCTTTTCTCCCCGACAAAACGGTTATTTATTATTAAATGAGGACGCTGCCAGATGCTCATGCTGCACCCAAGCAAAAAGAGGGACGCACACATCCGAACACACACACAAATGGTCCCTGACCTGCCAAAGTAAACTTGACAGCTCCTCTTCAGAGCTATGCAATGGCAAACTTTCTCCAAAGCTTCTGTAAGACTTCCCAAGTTTCCTTGAGTGTATAAACCCATGGGCAAACTGATGCACGGGGATAGTTAAATATTTACCCTCCCGCAGTACTGAAAAGATAGATCAGACATAAATCTTGAGGGAGATTAAGATTGAAAGATGTAAACTGACAGCTGAGCTTTATAAGTGAGACCAGGGAGAAAATCTGCAGTTAGGACTCAAACGTCAACAGAGAGCAAATGAACCAAGTACCCATTTATGTGTCCGTAAGAGGAAATTTCCTGTTAGTCTACCAAGCCAGGGGGAGAGAATTCTATTACGCGTCTCAAAGTAAAACCTGATATGACAACACTGCACACAACACCTGGGCCGAGCTGGTGGGCAACACAGAAGAAACGGCGCTGCTGCTCGCTGGGGGACATCTCCAATCCGGCCGTGTCCTCCGTTCCAGCTTCCCTAACAAATCCTAGGTTTGGTCCTGAGCTAACGAGAAATGGAGGGAGAGGCCAGCAGCGATGAAGCAGGGGAGCGACAGACAGTACTGTGCAGATGATGGCTTTCTCTCTGACCTCAAAACACAAATATGCACAGGCTGACAATGAGCGTTGTTATAAAATGAGTAAGACTGATGCACATATTAAAAAACACATAGGAATAAAACCAGGATTCGGATTTGGCTCATAAGTACCATATAAGGGCTTGGTAGGTAATCCGTCTCACCCTCCGAAGCCTACGGATAGCTAGCTGTGCTTGAGGATGATGTAGGAGTTACTGTCCGATCGCTGCGCGGGATTGGCTCACAGGCTGGAAAATGGCTCAGTAATTACGGCACGAGACTCAGACCCTGGATCGTTTCCAAGCACGTGGGATGTGGCGGAGGGCAACACCTGCTCCATATTCAGCACCTGTACAAAAATATTAGTTGAAAACTGGACCTCTTCCCTTCTTTCACCCTGACATGGCACATCCGTTTGGCGAGGGAGTGAGCACTGCCCAGCTCAGGAGGTGTGAGGAGCAGGTGGAGGACGGCGGATGACGGCTGTACTCTGTGTCTGAGGGCTGCACTTAGAATTCCAGTGGTCTGACAGAAGGCTGAGGTCTGTGTGGGAGCTAGCAAGCGGTGGTCATAGAGGCCTAGGCCGGTGCAGGCCATCGATATCTGGGGTGAGCTGTGGACTGTGGGTAGCCTTGGTGGGCGTCCAGTCTCCGAGGGAGGCCTGGGCTGCTTTGCGGTGAGCCAGGCGGTGGGTGATGGAGAAGCCGGCGTTTCCCTCCAGCTGTGACAGCACCACCAGCACCTGCCTGCAGAGGAGGGTAGAGCGCATTTTAGGAAAAAAAGAAGAGCTTTTACCACCAAAAATAATCATTTCTACGAATTTTCTATATTTCTTTGAAATACAGAATGTAAGGTTTTTGTATGTAATGTTCAAGGGCAAAGAAGAGAGTTCAACAAAGTGTACTTTATTAAAAACTCTGCGGTCTAGAAGTGCTTCAGTAAGGTTGCCTTTGAAATATTTCACAAACATTTTTTTCTTATTTCAAAAATAAAAAAGTATGACTCAAGGGTGAAAAACACATTGACTTGGTATTTGCCTGAAAGGAAGACTTAAATTATTAAATAAAAAAATGTATACCTCTGCTGCTGTTGCAGCAAACAAAAAAAGTCAAGAAAATCACAGACTGATTACATCTGAGACGCAAATAAATGACTTTGTTGTTTTGTTAAATTACTGACAGACACAGACTACTTCATTAACACCTCTGACTTGGTCCAATTGATGGACAATTTGAGAAAATAGGAGTAAAACTAGGAGTTTAATAGTTTTCCCTTCACAGTCTATCAGACTGACGTTTCTGATTGATTTGTAACAACACACAAGCACGCATCTTCTGGTATCACACATTCATACAAACCTGTTACGGGTGGATGTCTAAATGGGCTGTTGTCATTAGTTACATCTGTACAAATCTCATTTTCCTCCCCTTTAATTTGAATATTCTTTAAAAGGTGAAACGTGCCTATGTGAAGCAGTGACATGATACCTGTGCAAAGGCGGGACGCTGTCAATGGTCTTCAGACTGCCACGCGTAGACACCACATTAAAGCTGTCAGTGCAGTCACAGGAGACGTGGAGGTAGTATTTCGGGTGGCGGTTCTCCACCACCACAATGAGGCCTGCCCAGCCGTGGGTCAGATAGTAGCATGTCATTCCTTCACGGCCCTGAGAGCACGCACAACAGATGCAATCAGACATGCGGAAAAGATGGCTGCACGCGAGTGATGCGACGCTTTGTTGTTGTGAACACAACATATGCTGAGGAAAAGAATGGATTAAAGTGCTTTTAAATGGCTGAACCATGTCATTAATATTTAGCATTAAATACAAAAAAAAAAGGGTTCCGAAAAAAGTGGCAATTTCGTTCTTCCAAAGAGGATTCCAAATATGCCAACATGAACTGTAGCTGAAATTGTACTGACAGGATTGTTCTGACTGGAGGACAGAAAATGTGAAAGCTGAGGAGGGATAGATGTTTCACCTCATGTCTTTCGCCCTTGTTTTCTGTCAGGTGTATGATGGCGTCCGCTAGCGTGGTGGCGGTCGCCTCCACCTGTTCCACCATCACCTGTCTGGAGCTGTAGATGGCCAGGATGTAGCCAGGGAAGTCCTGGCTAGGTCGCCGTGCTGCTGCGCTGGTGGGGCTAGAGACTAGACCAAAACGTACAATGAAATCATAAAGAATAACTCAAAACTTTACATTAGTTTGGCTATGATCACAACACTAATTTAGATTATTTGTGAGGAATAAATCTGAATCTCTGCTTGGACGACTTGCGTACACCTACTGGGTGTGGGTGGGCCTCCTGCACTGCTGATGTTCATCTGCCAGTGGTTGAAGGCGCAGCACACAACGGCGTACTCCCCCGGCTCCAGCATCACATCACAGCCGACAAACTTCTTCACCGCCCGCTTGCTGTGAGCCAACAAGCGACCCAAAGTCAGCTTGTTGCCGCTGCCAAAAGAGGCTCGAAACACCATGATGCACAGGTCCAGCAGATGACTGTCGGCTGTGTCGGAACGCCTGTGGAGGCAGAGCCAGTGGAGGTGGGGTCAGGGCTGAACACACGGTGGGGACAAGACGAAAAAATAAACGTAAAAAAAACACGACTGATGCGATTACCTGCTTCCCTCCTGGAAGAGAGCAAACTCCAGAGCGGTTCTCTCCAGCACGGTGAGGGCTGTGACGGTGACTGGGCCGCTCGCCTTGCTGGGAAAGCAGCCCTGCAGCCTCACCTCCTGCCAGTCAGAGTGGATCTTGCAGATGTCCACAGAATCAAAGTACCTGCAGGGGAGGACGGATGGCAGAACAGAGCATGCTTTGAGCAGGTGTCATCGCTGCACGTATCCAGATGTGATACGCCTTCGCCGAGCAAACCTCTCTCTCTCCAGCTTGAAGTCTATTTATATTCATCACAGAGAACTCTTTAACATCAGCATAGGCTCTGAGGTTGAACAAACGCCATTTACACCTCTGATCCCTCCTCTGTTAAAGGTCTGTTTTTGATAGGAAGTTTTGCACACTTCAAGAGTATATTTTATTCAGAGATGGATAAATAAAAATATAAAAAAGATTCTTGCTTTGATGGAATTGTATATCATTTTTTAAGTTCCGACGCAGGCTGAGCATTATTCTTCTTTCACTTTGCAGCAAAGTCTGGACAGACTCAGGCTGTGTTTCTCACACTGCACGCTACTGTGATTATTTGTCTAACCGAGAAAACAATAAACAGAAGACAGATGGGATCATCGTCTAGGCTAAAGGCATTCTTCAGGTTCGGGCTGTTCCAGAAGACGGTGCCATCGATTCTGCTGGACATGCTGCTACTCTTGTTTTGTTTGAATATCACTTCTATGTGCACACAGACAAGCTTGAACACACACAAAACCTTAAGAAAAATGATGTAGCTGAAGCTAAAGAGGGGGGTTCTGAACCGTCGACGGAATATGAAAGATGGTCAGTGAGGGAAGCCAAACCTCTTTTATGGCCCACTATTGCACTGCAAGCCCTCCAGTTTGTGTGTGCTCAGTAAGAATTTGTGTTGTACACAAGAAACCTGATGTACCCTAAACCCAAAGAGTCAATAGACAGGAAATCAATACTGCACCTCTGTAATCTGATCACCGCTGTTCATCACAGTTGCACGTTATGATGTAGGTCCAGAGGAACCTGCTAAGCTGGAAAACGTACTTTGCCTTAGGTCTCATAACTGACTGATTGCAGCAGAGAAATGTCATGTTGCCAACCCTCGTTCTTTTCTGGCCTCGTAGCACAGTCTTCTACCAGGCAATTCCTTTTTATTATGTTTCAGATTGGTTTTCGTTTTCAATGAAGCTGTTAAGGGCGACTGTGTTTACTGACCTCTACAAAAATGACAGGCTAGCGTTGAGAGGAAAAAACTCTTAGACATTTGTTGCTGACTGTGACTAGATGACAGAATTGATCAAATGTAACGAAACACTGACAAGACCACACGTGAGCCTCTATCTGCAGAACCCTTGGCAACCAAAGCAGCCACAACAAAACTCATCTCCATAATAGCACCGTGCTGAAACCAGGAACTAATGTATGTCATATTTTTCAGGAAGGAAAGGAAAACTCCCTTTCTTCCTCATTACTAGAAGGCTGCTACACTCAATGAAGGTAGTTAATTACAAAGCCATCTGGATATGATTTGATTTTACGGTGTATTATGACAAAATTAAAAGGAGAATTTAATGGCTACTTCTCTGGTACTCAGTTCATAAAAGCTCCAACATTAGTTCCTTTAAACGGCTAAGGTGAAACCATTTTCCTTTCCTGGCATAAATGCTCTTCTCTGAGACTTAGTGCTTACTCATTACTCCCCAGATGACAAATATGTTGTTGACAGACCACGTAGTGTAGTTAGCGCAAGTACAGGAAGTCTAGGAGGAAGCATGTTGTTAATAATTGGAAAAGAACGGCAAAAACATTAACCCTTAGTGAGTCAAACACACACGTCCTGACAGAGAAGAGGGATCGTTTTAAACAAAGCCTCTGTCTTTCTTATCACAGCAGAATTTGCTTTGTGTTTTACAGAAACACTAAAAACAAAAGACAGATTACAGTATTTGTTAGAAAAAAAAAACTGATGTGTGGTTTATCCTTACAATAATGGGCGATTTAATTAAATCTCTAATACATTACGTTTATCATATTGTGCTGTGCATATCATGGTGTCTGGATTACATACACATGGATGAATCACAAATTGCCTTTAGGCTTTTTTTTTTTTTTTAAATAATATTGCCTAGCAACAGACCCTGATATCTCAAGTAGGGCACCAAATTTTCTCTAGTCTGTCGTCACTTATTCAAAACACTGTAAGCACAATACGAAGGTCCTATAGCCCTGGTTATCCAGGAGGAAACAGTACTATTCCCTCCTTCATAATCATGGTTTCCAAGGAGCCATAAATGTTGTCATCAGATCACAAAAGGTCATCCAATTATCATCATTACAGGACAATAATTCAATAAGCTGAGGGGGTCTTAACAACCTGCACTAAAGAACTCCACCTCTCACGGTAAAAACCAGTTAAAAAGACAACAACAACATTTAATTACTAAATGCAAAACCGTAAACTATGATGAATGTAATTGTTGCAGCGGGCTTTCTGTGGGATAACCAAAAAACAAGCAAACATATTCATGAAGATGATTCTTACTTTATAAAGTCAGTGTATTCCATCCAGAAGACACCCTCGCTGCTACCGTGGGCCATCAGCTCGTGGCGCAAATGCTGAGGCCAGTCCGCCCACTCATCTGACCAGCTGCCGTTCCAGGAAAAACGACCCCAGGGGTTCCGCAGCCGCAGTAGTCTGATGTGTGGGAATAAGGTCAACACAAAAGGAGAACTAAATACACTTTACATATTTTATCAGTCGATGCAGAAACTCCTCCTAAAGATGAGTGTAGAAAGGGAAAGACTTGACTGAGATGTGGTTTTTTTTTTGTTAAGATGACATGAAGGGAAAATTGAAGATTAGAAGAAATGTGGAAGAAAAAGTAGACACAATAAACTAGAACCAGAGGTTTCTGGTTACTTGTCTTTTACCTGTAACCCTGAACATCTCGCACATCCAGAACAGAATAGGCATGTCGAGGCCGCAGGCCCAGAGACTCATAGACGGCATCGTCAACTTTCATGTTGCCTCCTCCACAAGATGCTCCCATCAGAAACCTGACGGAAGAAAAAACCATCCACCCAAAGACAAGTGATGTGAATAAAAGCTATTTTTCTACAAGCTTGCCTCTCATATTACTGACCACATTCATATTTCACATTCTGTGAATTATTCAATGTCTTCTGTATCTGCAGTTTTATTATCTGCCAGAGGAGCAGAACTTCATAACAACATCCCCTCCATCCCATGCCATCCCATCCCAGTTTTACCCAGCCTCCTTGGAGCTCAGCATCTTGGCCCAGATAAGGTCTGTATCAATAGGCTCCTCCCGAGGGTTGGTGGAGCTCACTTGGAGCATGAGGGAGTCACATGGAGCCCCTGTCAGGGTGGCCAGACCTTCGATGGCACGCCCCGCCTGCAGGGCAAAGTAGGAGCCGTGGAGTTTGGCCAAGGCCTTCTCAATCAGCGCTACCCATAGCTGCTTCCTCTGGGCCTGGAATGATGGAAAACAGAAAGGGAAAGATTTAGTCAAGTCAAGCTAATCAGGATATTAAGTTTTGGAGTGTTCTGCCTCCAAATATAACCTTCTAGAAACATGTTTAAAAGTGTTATCCAATTTTTCTTTACATGGTTTCTTGCATATTTAAACAAAACAGGTCACTCTGGTAAAGCCAGTGTTTCATTCCATTGTTCAATGTCATCTTTGAGTCATCGGCCCAGGCGTCATCTCTATCTGTGTCTGGTATCACCTAACATTTCAGTCGTCCTGTAAGTGAGCTGTGGTTAGATCTTATGGTATCGTCCTTGTATGTAGGCTGTCTTGACATTTGGTATTCTATATCACAGCACAGCAAGGCTGTAATCATACACACACTTACTACACTATTCTTAGATGCTCACATGAATTGCCTTTCGGAGAGTAATTAAGCCACTAATTGCGTGACATCAGACTGTAATGTGAATGTCTCTCTCTTGTCAAAGTCTCTTTTTTTAGATGTTTTCTTTCTTTTCCTTACCTGTGAGAAGAGGAGGTAACCATAGTCGTCACAGGGCAACATGTCGTCTACCAGCACGGTTGTCCACGTTCCGTCTTTGCACAACCGAACCTGATAGGCCCCCTCAGGACAAATGGTCCTCGTGATCATTACCCTCTCCACGAGCTCAGGACGCTCAGCCAGCACTGCAAGTGCAGCTCAAAAACCTGGGGAGGATGATAAAACCAAGTCAGTACACAGGAGGGATGGACAATAAGACTGTAACAGAGAGAAAAGGCAGGCACAACGTGAATTAGAAGGTAAAAGGAGATGTAGATGGCTGAGTGCATGCCTGCTTTAGCCAAAAATACCGCAGACTGTCAGCTGGAAGATGAGTTGGGAACAAAAAGAAGTCAAATTGAAATGACAGGCTGCAGTGGAAGAAAATCTAGTCACAAAAGTTCTGCTCTTTCCTGTATTGCCCTTGTTGATGTTAATTTACATTTGAGGAGTTGGGCATCTGCCAATGATTAACCCTGGAGCCAAGACAAACTAGATAGCTTCATCTAATTAGTCTGCAGGAGAAAACACTTCATCAAAAAGAAAAGTAAGGATACATGAGAAAATGCTAATTCCTCCCACAAGAGGAATGTGGCTGGGGACACAAGGATCCAGTGATCCTACATTAAAGGGAATATATTAAATTTATGAACATTACTTTATCTAAAATTTTGAAATAAAACACACAATACCAACTAAAATTATTTCAGCCTTGCTACTAAATTTAAGTATTTGCTCCTCTAAATAACTGCTGCTTCAACTCAAACATCAATGTATCTTTCATGTGTATTAAACTTTATCCCTCCCCTCAGGATTAGAAACCATTTCATTACAAAAAAAACAGTTCTCCACGCTCTCGTGATGCTCTAAAGTCATGGTGTGGTAAACTGTGGCTGGCCGCCTGCAATGAGCTGTTTGTTTGCTGGTTTAACAGGACAAGTGTGTGTGTGTGTGTGTGTGTTTATATAGAATAGAACTTTATTCGTCCCACAGCGGGGAAATTACACAATATGTCTAAAAGGAAACATTAGAGATGAATGAGTAACATTCTGTTCCACATGGAATAATCTGGCTCAAAGGAGGGACAGGGTTTGATTGGCTGTGTGCTCTGAATTGGGGAAACTTGTGAATGATTGTATACGTGTGTGCAAGCAGATTGCAGATGACAACATACAACACAAACACATCTAAAAAGACACAACAAGGACAAGGAGACGAGGCAGTTGCCCAGGGTCACGCTGCTGTGAATGATCTCCATTTTGGAAGCATCTCTCCAACCCACCCCGCTTCCTTATTCGGTGATTTTTTGTGCTTTTTTCTTTTTCTTTTTGCTGTTCTAACGCCTCGCCTCAGTGTCCCGCCACCTCTTGTAACAGTCTGATTTAAAAGGTTTATGGGTGCCCTGTGTGTCCTTGGTGCAAACAGCTTACCAGCAGTTTCCCAGCAGCCCTTGCAAGATATCGGAGGGTCGCGGTGTGCGGAAGACGGACCACTTGACGCCTCGGTCTTTGAAGTTGCTGCAGTTGATCTCGTGGGGACGGAGCCATTTTTTGATTCGCTGCTGGACACTGTCGCCCTCAGGAAATCCCACGGAGCGGGGTCCCGGGGGGAAACTGTCATCCACAAAGTTCACAGAGTTCTGAAAGAAGATGATAGGAAAGAAATGTGGTTGAAAGGGAAAAAAGAATAAAACTTGATGTCACAGTTATTGGAATTTAAATAAAATAAAAAAATGATTTATGGGCTGATTGTACGGAAGAACAGCTGCTACCATATTTGATAGAGAAGCAAATTCCCTTTTTTAAAAAACAGCCAAACAAGGTTGTGTTCTATAGTCAAGTATGTTTAGCTGTGCCAGATTTTTAACCGTTTTTTTTTTAAAAAAAACACAATACACACAAATAAAACTGGATAAAACAAATCTAGACCACAGTGACCTTGACAAGAAAATGTCCTGTTGCCCAGCAGCAGGCTTTGGCACCTTCTTTGGTGGCATTTCAAATTAGATCTGTTCCCAGCAAACGTTTGCCTGAGAGGAAAATGCAGATCCTGTGTGGCCGATAGAAACAAATCTGAGTCTGCGCAAATTAAACAGCCCATCATCAAATAGTTTTTATCACCATCTTATCATCTTTTTCTAAGATTTTTTTTAAAAATTCAGAGTCAGAGAGGTAGGACATGGCCCTTTTAACATCTATGCCCTGCATTTCTGGCTTGAAGTAGATGAAGATTAATACAGAACATTGCTGGCTGCCTGGACTCTAAGAAGAAGGACAAAGTCCAACCTTCCCTATTTAATCAAGTCTCAGGGAAAAAAAAAAAAAACGAGTTCCACATGCCTTGCTGCAAGCATCCCAAACGGATGCTTTTACCAAATGACACACCGCTTGTGAAGAAATAACACACTGTAGTCAGTAAAACTGAAAGGCAGCACACTTCCATGCAAGAACCCAAGCTTCAGGGATACATTAACAGATCTGGACACTCAATCTGTCACCCTATCGGCCATCTAAACCGCAAGCACAGAACCTGAGAGGGCCTATAGACACATACGCACACAACCATATCTGGTTTCCTATGTCATCTGTGGTTTCAGTCAGTTGTGTTTTGTAAATGAAGGTGGGGGTGCGAGGGCTTACAGTTTAGCAAACTGATTAAGAATAAATCTCTCCCAAAAAATCCAATTCTGTAGAAAGGATGCAGCATTAGTCTTTGTTTAATGTTTGACCACACAAAGGGCATGTATGGAGATGAAAGGTTAGTAGTAAATGTCTAATGAAGATGGATGTGGAAAAAAAAAAGAAAAATTCTTGATACCACCAATGAATTTAAATTATTCAATGGGTCAAAGATGTGACAATATCTTCCAAATATGAAAATGATGAATGCATGAATATAGAGCTCATTATCCTTAGGATGACTTCGCTCTGGCAGATTGAATATCTAATTCTTTCTCTTTTTCTTGCTAAGTATAAATGGGAACACTGACTAATGAATAAACCAAGAAGCCTAGGTGTTATGTGTATGGCACATCCCAGCATGAGCTTGTAACGCAGCCATGTGCCTCAGCATATTTTCAGCCAGTCTTTTACGTCAGAAAACCGCTGCTGCTGCTGCTGTTAAGAGCTTTCCTCGTGCGCTTACATCTCATATCAAATGCAAGCGAGTGGCTTATGCCGAGTGGCTAAAAAGACACGATCTGCTGCGTTCCACCTTTGAGGAAAACAGTGCTGATGATGCAGTGGGAGGCTGAATTATTCCCAGAGTTCTTAGTTATTTGATATATGATATTCACAAACATTCCAGTCGTTTAGTCAGTGGCCTAGTCTGACTTTTTTTTTTTTAAAGAAATAATAACACTACAGCAGAGTGTGCAAAGTGGAATATTATGCTTTTCTCAATTTTCCTGTGGCCTATATTGCAGTTTTCTGCAATAAAACGTTGATTATTTTCTTTATTTCCAATGCTATCCCCTGGCATGTGACAGCCTACAAACCAGATGATGAACATATTTCCAGCTAAGCAAAGAAAAAAACTGACTTCCTGCCATCTCACTGCTTAACGGCCTTTGTCTGGAATAGAAAACTTTGAGCTATGTAACACAATTACCTATGTGATTAGAATGATAAAGCATGATTTGTCAGGATTCCTTCATGTTTAATGCAAAATAGTGTTGTATTTTATGTTTAAAAAACAACAAAAAAAGAATAAAGTGTTAAAGTATTCAAAAAAAATGGTAGGCAATTGGCAAAATCACAGGAGTGGTAAAAACCTAAGAAACAAACAGAAACAAAGAAATCAAAGCCCGCCTGTCGCTATGAAGTATTTCTGTAGCTCCCTAAGTGAGCGACATGAACCCGGAACATAGGATCCCGTTCCAACCACGCTGGGATTTACAGTTCACAGGCGACACTGTTGGTTGTTGGTAGCATTTACTCGTCTGGCACAGTGAAGAAGCACACATGCTGTGGGGCATTGGCATGAAGCACACACACCTGCTGTTCTCCAAACCAAAACACTTACCAAGTCAAGGAAGCAAAAAATTGCCAATTCAACTGACGGAAAAAGAAATGTCTAAATGCCCCAATCTACTATCTGCCATATTCCACATAACACCTAAGCAAACCCTCAGCCCAAAGCTTACATGCCTACATTCTCATGTTGTACAAATACTGCACATGCTTTTACAAGGAAACCCCCCCCCCCCAAAAAAAAAAACAAAACGAAAGCGGTCTTTATTTTTGACTGTCACCGCTGATATCTTGATAACAGAAACATTTGACAAGACTTATGGCTCTTCATTGCCACTTGTGCCACAGTTCCCCTAAAAAGCGTGCTGCTGTGGTGGATGCTGTTAGTGACTGAATTCTCTCCAGGGAAACAGATCATCTGCTACTAAAAATAGGACAGCCCTGTGTTCACCTTAGCACACGAGCATATCGACTGCTGCTACACTGGAGGACTGAGCGAAGGCTATGCAGAGAAGTTGGGGATGGGGAACGTGCTAAAACCATGTGTTAATATTTATAAAACACAATAACAGATGAACATGTAGAGGCAGATATGATGGGAGAGACAAGATAAAAAAAAAGATAAAGGGGGACATGCACTGTGCTGAGGAGAGGGAAAACTGACTGTAGAGAAATATTTGTAGGAATGAAGAAGGATGATAAGAGGAACAAGTTCCTACTGAGGCAACTTCTCTCCTCCCACGCTCACAGCAGTAAGCCCTGTGACTTTCAAAGAAGCCATTAATAATGTATGGCGAGCTCACTTCATGCTATTGTAACATGATGTGTCACAAAAGTGTCGCACTGTGTGTGTGTGTGTGCGTGTGTTTGCGCGTGTGTTGGAGAAGGCCACAGCGGTAGGAGGCCATATTCTAGTATTGAAGAGCATTTTAATAACAAATGCTTTTTCTTACTGGTGGAAGATACAAACAATCCAATCAACCAATATAAAATAATGTGTAAAAAAGTGTCAAAGAGCAAAGATTATAACTAAGGTACTAGGAAGACCAAGCAGGAGGCTCAAAACAAAAAAAGGAAATAAGATCAACAATACCAGTGATCTCAAAATCTTTCTGAGTATTAAGTCTCAGGGCCACAACAAGGACTAACAATCTTTGTATGACAACAAATGTTATAATTTTACTCCTTCTGAAACGACTAGAATTTTACAGTATATCCAGCTAATGATTAAAGAACAGCAAAAAGCTAGAGCTGCCTAACGCCAACTGGTAGCAAACCAGACTTGCAAGCAAAGAGTACACACTTTTGAAGGTATTTTCTACTGGCAGAAAAAAAACGAGCTCAGCAAACTGTCATGCCCATGACATCAAACCACTGCTTCTGTGCATGCACTCAATGAAAAAAAACATCTGCACATGTGACTCACTGCATCTAAACCTGATTCTGCAGATTAAAAAATGAAAACTCTAAATTTTAATGCACTGGTAACAAGATATACATTTACTTATTTAAATGTGCAGCATAGTGCTCTACGCTGCTGGCATCTGGTCCGTGGTAAATGAATAGTCTATTACTAATAGATAATGCAAAGACTAAATACTTCCTGAATCAACAGTCACATATTTATACATGGATGCAATATAGACTCAAAAACCATCGATACACGATGTTCAGTGGGAAACAGTCAATTTCTTGGTATACACAGATACAACGAGCAGATATAAGATCTGCTAAAAGAAACTATTAATGCTTAGGTATTTATTTTAGACTAACTGATGTTGGGGAGATAAAAAGAAATTAAAAAAAACCCCACAATGTCACCAACCTTCTCAATCTTACAGAAACATAATTACTGTATACATACAGTACACAGTAATATACAATGGCCAATATTTCTTTCAATGCCCTATAAATAAGTTGAACATTGTGATTACATTTACTGAAGAACAATAATTTGGGATTCATCGAAATAAGATATAAAACAATAGCTGAGCGTCTGAACACTGAGAAGAAATACATCATCTTGGCAGCTCTCTTAGGAACATTCACTTTGGCAGTTTAAAACTTGAGTAACAAAGGAAGGGCACACAGAGAAGCTGAAACTCCTATTAGCATTTCTATCAAATCAGAGATTGAGGGAGTGGAAAACAATGCTAGTGCCATGGCAACCACAGCATTTCTAATGACTGAATGTGCACACTGTGCTGCATTACAAACAGAAATTTAAGCAGATTTACTTTGCCATTATTTCAATTGAAATTCATCAAGATGGAGAGAAAGAACTCTGATCACAGAACATTAATATATTAACGCAACAATGAATAACTAATATGGATAAATGTAAACTTGGGTTTAATGCACTAATTACTTTACGATAAGTTTACTAAAAGGGAGATTTTTTCCTTACCTCTCTGCAGAAGCTGACTATGTTCTCCCACAGCTCCTTGGCCTCCCCCTCATCATTTCTTCGGCGTGCCTCTACATGCATACTCTCCCTTCTCTTCAATGGCTTGACCACCTTGCGGAGGGTGAGGTACTGCTGGGGAGTGTGGCATGCAGCACAGTTCTTGGCCTTTGTGTCATTGAGCAGGGTACATGCTGGGCAACTCCACTGCCCTACTTTCTCCTGTAGGCTCAGGGAGGAGGAGGAATTGCTTGAAGCTGTGGCTGAGGAGGAAGCGGGGAAGGCTCGGCCATGTTTACGTGCTTTGTGTCCTGAGGACGACGCGGTGGAGGAAGGTGCACAGGTGCATGAGGGGAGGCCACAGTGTGTGCAGCAGCAGCGGGGCAGCGGAACCTGCTGCTCCTGAAAGCCATGCAGCTTAGAGGAACCACAGGCCGAACACTTAGGTGCTCCTGTGGGGTTGCGCAACGTGCATTTGGAGCAGGCCCAGGTGCTGAAGTCGGGGCTCGAGGGGCTGGCCGGGGTAAAGCGTACCGTCTCACATCCTACCAGATCAATAAGGTCAGCGCCAGCTCGTGACGATCGGCATCCTTCGCACTTTGACGAGCTACCTGGGTTGGGTAAGGAGCAGCTGGGGCACTTCCAGGTGGGGGAGACTGTGGAAGCAACAGGAAGGTGAGGGTTCAGTGGGTGACGTGTTTCTTCTTCTTCCAGAATACTGAGGCGCTTGCTGGGATGTGAGGGTTCTTGGGGTTGGGCATGTTTGGGCTTAGATGACCGTTGTGGTCCCGGCTGGGATGGCACACTGGTGGGTGAAGGGGACGTGGGGCTTGGAGTGTTCCCAGGGTTTGGTGAGCGACCTGGAGGGGGAACCTCTCTCCTACTGCGAGGCACAGGGTTATTTTGGAGGGATGAAGCAAAAGATGTAAAAGGAGAGGAGATGGCCTGTGAGGAAACGTGTGCAGGTTCTTGAGTGTCACATGGAGGGGCTGGAGAATCATCTGTAAGGTCTATGAGCAGAGGCGCAGAACCCGCTGTGTGAACTGGAAACCCTTGTACTGGTGTGCGTACTTCAGGCACCACCAGTGCTTCTGGGGGGATTTTAGGCAAAGATAATTTCCTGGGCCCACCACAGGCTGAGCATGACACTGCTACGGGTGTGTTGTGAAGTGTGCAACGAGGGCAAGCCCAGCCTGAGTGCTGCCGCTCTGGTCCGGCCACCTCTCCATTGCTTTCGGGATTGCTTTCTGATCGACGTAAAACTTCCTCCTTCACAGGGTGCTGCCCATGGGGTTCAGGCTTTACTGTCGGGGTGACAGTAGGTGTTGGGGGTTCAGCTGGGAGGCCATTAGCAGTGGCGGCTATGGTGGTTGTAGGAGGAGTGTGAGTGGCGGGGGACTGGCCGTAGCCACAGATGGAGCAGGCTCCAGATCCTTGAGGATTGTTGAGCGTACAGCGAGGACAAGCCCAGCGATGCTCCTCAGTGCTGCTCAGCCGCAGAATCTGGTTAAGATCGGGTTTCTGCCGCGGCGCTTCGCAGATGGAGCAGCGAGGTGCGGCACCAGTGTTTAAAAAAGTGCAACGTCCACACGACCACTCACTGCCTCGCACCGCAGCTGCCATGGAGCCAGGAGAGTGAGAATGGCTGGAAATAAGTAAACAACAGGTTAAAACAAACTCAATATTAACATTACATTACATTACACTGACAACACAAATGGTAAATCATTTAAGCCATTTCAATCATGGAAGACAATAATAACATTATGATTAGAAAAAAGAATGTAACTGGAAACAGAAAGCATGCTTCTGGTCAGCTAAGGATGATTAAAGACATCGATGGAAGGAAAAGAAAACCAAAATGAGAAAAAGATCAGCTTGTGCTAAAATAAAACAAAACAAAACAAAACAAAACAAAATCAAATCTCCATTCTGGGGACTCTGAGGGTAGTAAATCCATATACAACAGCCACATATTAGAAAGATGGTAAATGAAATTAGGAGAGAAAGAGGAGAAGTAGAGGAGAGGAGGCTGCCATTCCCTCAGAATACTAAAGAGGACGATGTGCCTTCATTCTGACTGACATTTATTATAATAAAAAAACACACGGGATCTCCTCAACTTCATATTAGCACTTTTACCAGTCGAATGCTAATGACGGTGGGCGACCTAAGGCCACGTCAGCTCCACGCCTGATTTTTTGCGTACTGGAGTCTAGGAATTTCTGCAGCCGCTGATACTTTTTAAAATAAACTTCCCTTTTTAAACTTTTAAAGTTCGAACAAGTACCAAATATGGTTGCAATGACTTATGCGCCTATCACTTGGTTTTTTTATAATTTTAAAACATTGTTAAAACAAGCTTATATAGGAACCAAAAGTCCACAAATTTTCATCACTTCACGATGGCCCTAAAATGGCCAAATACAGTTGTGCATGATGGTAAAAAGAAAAACTGTTCCGATTTTGTTGTGTTGTGTTGTTTTATAGCAGATCTGAATGTATGACTAATGTTGTAAATCTGAACATTTTCAAAGAGTTCCAGTTCAGAAGCTCTGGGAGCTGACAGGATCCAGCCAGACGGGCCACACTGTTGAGTTCCACCTCCTACACAAAATACCCAAAAGCCGTCTGCTGTGCTGGTTTGACTTGTGTATGTGTGTAAATTCAGTCTTTGTAGCTGCAGCTGAGTCAATTTGACTTATTGATAGTGGGTGTACCCGGATGTTTGGGTGGGTAGCACAGCTGGAAACCTCTGGAGATTGATAATAATGGCAGCCCAAGGGGACGCACAGGGTAAGTTTTGGGACAAGCCCATAAATGTCAGGACAACTCAACCTGTTCATGTGTAAACGCTGACAGGGGGACGCGTTGTGTGTTAGAATAGCAGAATGGTGAAGAGTAATTCAGTAACAGCTGGAATACTGCTCCACATATTGATTAAACTGACAAAGACGCTGCTCAGAAATGACCACCGGGGTATTGGATACCGCCATATTTTATCCTGTTCATTACATTTGCGGCTGCATTACTGTGCCAAAATCAAACTGTGGCTAAGACTGCACTGCAAAGAATTCATTTGTGGTCATTTCCCCCTATATAAAACAGACATTCATAATTAAAAGGATGCTGTTTTTTACAGTCTGTGTGATATGGTTATGCTTTCATGAGGTGTAGAGGTCACTAGGATGATTAATTTAAAATGCAAAGGTCCTGCCATCTAGCACCTTGAGATCTGGGAATCTGTCACGGACAACCTTTTTCTGCACACAGCCCTCTCATCAGCACTTAAAAGCAGTAGCTGGACAACAGGGGGTGTGTGTTCAGTACCTATACAGTCTTGCTATATTTGTGTTTTCTTTGTGTGTTTCTGTAGCCACAGGGAGGAACAGAATAGATGTGCTTTTTCACAAAATCCATTAGTGCTGCAATTATTCTGGACTGAATTCAGCACAAATAAGCCAAGAGTCAAGGCTCACTGAATGAAGAGGACACGTTGTCCCTCATCAGAGGTGCTGGCCATTTCATTATTACTGTTATTCCCAGTGTAACATAACATCATACTATATCTGCACATCTCCAACATTAGCATACCTTCTAAATAAATGATGTAATGTTAAATAAATTAAAAGATTAATTTAAAAAGCGGTATCCTCGTGCTGAAAATCATGCTCTTCTGTTACAATCATAATATCTGCAACTTTATGTGGCATCCCAGTGCCGGCAATCCTGGCACGTGTTCTCACTGTGATCACCACACTCAGACCGAGAGCCTCAGAAACAGTTATGATGACAATGTGTGTCAACACCTCGTGTTTAGTGATAGGATCTTCCCTGTGGCCATTTTTAGAACTGCCAGGCCTCGTTTATCAAAGCAAAGATATAGTGCCAGCCATATGAAGACTTTTCAAAACAACCAATTTAGTTCGGACTGGTGAAAAATAATGATCTGTTTATTGAACTTATAAGATAAGCTCCTTATCAGAGTAACAAGGCTGTCAGGACATGTTCAACGTGAATCCCAAGAATACCTTCACCTGTTTGAATGTTTCACCTCAAGGTGTGGTCCCTGGAGTATAACGCTACACTGTCAATGCAGTACCGTATGTGCAGTACATGCTAGTAGCCCAAAAAGATCATCACTAGTCTCTTATTCTTGAATCTTATTTAGGCAGATGCTTTTTGTATTATTGTGCTACTCCCTTTAAAACAGCACTTTTGTCCTCGGCCTTGTGTTCAGAGAAACTGCTGCGAAAGTGCCCACTTCTGCTTTCTTAGTTTGACATAGTAACGGATGGAAGCTCCAAGGCGACTGGAGACTGGAAGAAAGAGCGAGACCAAAGGAGAAGGAAAAAAAAAGAGAGGAATCCTCACTGTACTTGGCTTCCCTTTAAAGTGCTCTGTGTCTATATTTTCTAAAATTAGAATATTAATAAGACCCTAGACAATTTATCTGTTTTTTACTGGGTGGAAGGCAATCATAAACCACTTCAACTGACTGTTAAAGATGTCAGAGCTCAACAGCTCTCACTGACAATGAACAGGTTACATCCACATAACGTTCGCTAGGCGAAAGTACGACCAATAATAGCCTGAGCTAAAGCAAGACCGCAAAAGCGTTACCAGCCAAACAAGGGCCATTTATGTCTGGATACGGGATTGAGCACGATTACAGAACCCTTACGAAATCAGTCTGAGCCTCGTCAGTTTCTCCCTACAGACAGCGATCAGCACCGCCTTTCCAGGGCTGGCCTTGAGCCCAAGGCCTGAGGGGAAATGAATGTTTGGCCGATAGTAAACACAAAAGAACAGTAACAATTCAAAGATGAAACTTCCTCTGAAATTACACACAATGAACATTTACTATGTACTATCAAACATGCGACATTATTAGTGATCTACTATGAATGACGATCAGTGGCACTGCACTGTCACTCTGTAATGCAAGATCAAAGACGTGTTTAGTTCTTTTCTTACATAAAAGAAAAGATAATCAATAAACTAAAAGTTATTGGTGTTCTTGAGGGAAAAGATTGTACTGTTGTGTGACACTTCAAACATGTATCTAGCAGGTAAATTAATTCATGCTGAGATCAAACCCAACTAAAGACAAAAGCAGCCAGTCAGCATGTCCCTGCCAGTTCACCAGCTGGTCTTTAATGGTTTCCCAAGTGTTCAAACAGCAGTAGCCAGTAACAGATCCCAGAAAAGATGTGTGTGCACATCCTAACACAAAGTGCATCCACTTGATTGCTTCAAAGAAGGCCTGTCCTGCGTACAGCAGCCACTCAGTCTGCTATGAAGATGATTTTCAAATGAATATCCAAACTGCAACTTAAAGCCATTTAGGTCAGTGTCAGGGGATCATTTGACAGAAAAATAATAGATACAATTGTACTGATGGATGCAGAGTTCTTGTTCCCAGAGCTCTTCTAAAGCAGGTGTGCTCCTGGTTTATCTGGGTTTCCTATAACTATAACACCACCATCACTTACACGGTACATGAGGCTGGAGAACTCTGATAAGTGTGGAACTCCATGTGTGAGACTGATTTAAAATGCTGCCTCAACACCAGGACACTCGGATAAAAATTACTCACTGCCATCATTAATATTTACTGGCACAGATTGTGTAAACACTCAGAGAGGACTTGATGGCTTTGTCTTGGCTATCGAGGGCTTGATGACAGACCCACTTCACATCTGAAGTGTGGTAATGCAAAGCGAGTGCTCCGCAAAATGCATAGAAAGTGTACTAACGTTTCAGAACAATGGCACTTCTGTTTGTGCTTTTTATTTGTTTTTAATATAAATGCAAAGCTGAGAGGGCGATGATGCAGTCAACCTGATTTAAGAGCCTATCAGATGAGGTTTTAGTCTCATCTTCAATATGAGCATGGATCAGACAAGCTGTAGGAAGAGCTAACGCTAAAATATACTGTTCATTTTTTTTATAAAGAGAAAAAGGGTGCAGTCATAGAAAAAACAAAACACAAAAAAATCTTGTTGCCAATTTTTTTTTAAAGTAGCATAAATGACTGTAAACCCCTTCTGTTTTTACTTGTTTGCTATGAGTGTTATGGGCCTGAAGGAACACGTTCCACCTGCACGGTGTGGTTTGGAGGAATGACGCGAGTCACAGCAGAGGCTTAGACACAACAGAAACCCAACAAGCGGAAATCTTAGAAAAGTGACACATCTCTTTTACAGGAAGAAAACTAGTTCAGTTGAATATAATGGCAGTACACGCTTCTAAATGTGGCGGTGTTTGGGTGTTTCACTGGACTGCAACAAACACACAGACAGCCTATTGAGAATTTGGCTTAACATGATGTGTGCTTGCTGCAAAGTGTTTTAGTACCAGAACATAGGTAATATTAAGCCTTATGTCACTGAACTACATTAAGATTTTTATTATCTGAGCTTGACTGTTTTTAGGATGCAAGTTTCAACTACTTCCCTTTTGTATAAACCTTGCCTGGATTTATTTGAGGAACAATAAAGAAACAACATCCCTTTTCCACCAATGCGAGTCCTCAAAACACAAAAATATATCAAAGTGCTGACTTACTAATAGCTCTATACTGCACATACTGCAGAACAAAGAAGAAGGCGGTCATTTCTGACCTTTAGTTTTGCCCTCTGTGAATATTTCACAACGTCTGCTCATTTTGATGAGTGAATCTGCCAAAAGTGGACAGCTTTAGACACTTGAATCTTTAGGCAGAGGAAGCAATCTCATTGGATTTCACTGGACAAGACAGAGAAAAGTCAGAGTGGGCAGCAAGCTCCAGAATTAAAAAAAGGGGATGAAATACAGGCTAAAACTGCTGCTGCTTCTGTGTTTGTTATTGGTGGCTTCTGGTCACCCACACCTGGAAGAAACCTACTAACAGAAAACCATCTAAAAGGAACTTTAGAGCAAGCAGCACAAATTTTAGTTCCCATTTTTGTGACAAACTGATAAAGTGCATCCTTGTAATGAAGTTCCCCTTACACACAGAGTTCTACCTAATATCACAGACATTGTCAAACTCTGTATTTAAATGGCAGCAACATTGTTATTATTAATTATGAAATCTGTGGGGGTTTTTTTTTAAACAATTTGCCAACACTGCTTTCTCTCTATATGAAAAACTGCCAGGTTACATTGTGGTTTTATTAAAACCCATTGGATTAGGTTACTGAACATATGCTACAGATTTCCATGGTAACAAGTGTGGGGGAATCTGTAATCATGTCAGTTGCAGTGCCAATAGGCAATTTTTTCCCTTGTTGCATCAATGCTCTGCTTTCCAACAAAGAAAGCACCACTCTATCAGACAAAGCCTGCGTGCCAAATCTATTCTGGAGGCCAGGAGACTGTGCCGACATGGCCCTGTCTTTATTAAACTGGCAATAAGCGAGAGAGGGCACGCTGATATAATACAGACATAAACACAGCCAGTGACCACACTGGTCCAATCCAAGCAGAGCCGTTTTAATCCAATTAAATGTGGGAGAACCAGTGGAATGGAGCCGGGATTAAAGACCATCACCCTTCACGCCAGGGCAGTGGAGACATTAGGATCAACTTGGTAGAGAGCCGGTCTTCACAATAAAGAATTCAGAGGCCGTGAGCAACACAAAACACAGCAGTGCGGACAGAGAAGCAGAGATAGAAGCACAGAGTGTCTTTTTTAATTGAGCAAAGAATAAACTGCATTAGAATGACTAATGTTTATAGATGTACTCTGTTTTCCACTCTGTCAAAGGCCAACAAAGGTTGTCCAAAAAAAAAGCTTTCAAATAAGTATATGTAAGTGCGCTTGAGAAAGTCAACTCCTGCAAGAACAGCAGGAATAAATTCTACATGAGCTGCACCATCAAACTAAGAGTCTTACACACACTGCCTGCTTTTCATGACACTGACAGAAGGCAGTGACTAGAACAATAGATGACTGCAGCACTTTTTCATGCAGATACAGTAAGTGAATATTTTAGAGAGCATACTCAAAGACTGAAAACTACATCCAAACAGATTTGGACCCTCTCATGGACGTACAAGTGTGTACTGACAAGCTGGGGTTACCATCAACTAGAGCTGCGCTGTGGTTTATAGTAGCACAGATGTACTCAACTCTGGCAATCAGGTTTACTATCGCAACCCTGGAGCAAATGCATTGCACTAAAATTCATCATTCAATTACCCTTGGTCTAGTTTTTACTGGGAGCACAAGGGTCGGGTCAATCCAGTGTTGTAAAGCAATCCACTCTGCTCAGCATGTTGAATTGATCCTGTATATCTGTGTTAGAAGGAACCAGTGGAACCAGATTTTTAATTTGCAAATCCAGATTAACAAGATTTTGTGTGCATCACAGAAAAACATCAAATTGTGAGCTTTGAATAGATACGCTGCGATAAAACGGGATTTGGTCACTCGCTGGAAGGTTAATAAATCCTAAATAATCTCTTCTAAATGCTGGAGAGAGATTTACCAGCCTGATTCGGAACTGAGCAACAATAAAGAACAACACCGGTTATAAAGTGAAGTGCGTGTCCCCTCAGGTACACTCGGGCCCCTTAAGATGATCAAGTTCCATTGAAAACTACTCCACATCTAATCCCTCCTGCAATGCCCCAAACTAAAGCCACAACAAATGCACTCAGCTGAGAAATCCGTCGGCAGCCAACTGGGCGGACATTGTCGGCGCTTACCTGCGCTCGCGGTGAGGCAGAGGGTGCTGCTGCTGACGCGTAATGAAGGTGGTGCCCCACACTGGGCTGCTGTGGCTGTTCCTAAGCCAACCCACAGGGGGTGAGGACGGGTACGGGGTGCTGCGGAACCCATGGTCGGATTCGGTCTCTGCAGTGAGAGACGAGGCTGAGCTCCCCATTACCACAGCCAGGAGCCAACGAGAGTCTGAAAACACCCCAGTGGGCACTTTAGTGGCCGCAGAGATCGAAAAGAGATCCACGCTTTTGGGGGAGAAACAAGCTGATTTGTAAAAAGGCTGAAGAGATTGCTTCAACTACAACAGCATATCAAGGGTTTGTAGTTGCTTTTATACGTTTCTTTTCAAATGGGAAGAAAATGCTGGTGTAAAAAAAAAAAATACTACAAGTGCTGATGAGTATGTGTAGAAAGCAGAGGGGAATCAAACAATAGCCAAAGTTTGCAGACAGGGAGGATATTCCACAGCAGGGGGGGGGCTGGTTCTTAATTTAAATAAGATTCTGATGAATGTAGAGGCGATTCTCAGTTTAGCAAAATAAGCGGTGCCAAAAAATACTCCCATGTTTCCACTCTTAGCACAACACTCTCGTTAAAGTCATACCATTCCACATTCCACCTTTGAACGTGTTTCGTCCGCTGTTCCGTGCACACCAAGTCCTCCCCAGTCTGTGTGCTCTCATGCCGGGATCTTTTTAATATTGCACATGCTACCAGAGTCAAATGAGGAAGAGGAGGAGCGAATAAAAGACGTGCTGCTGACCTTCTTCCAGCATCTCAGCAGCCAAAAAAAAAAAAAAAACCCCGACTAAATGAGTGGTTCAGGTATAAATGATAGCAAACATGACAAGAGTATCTTCTGTGAAGGTAGGGATCAGAGATTAGAGCAATAAAAATATATTTTATCTCTAATGATTCACAGTGCAACCACCTGAGGAAAAGAACACGCGTCCACGGTGGAGTTTTGGCCAATTTACAAGTATGCAAAACATCCAAGTCCGATCTTCCAGTCATCCACCCCTGCAGCTGCTGCACAAATGCACAAGTGGTTGGCAAGCTCAGCGTTTCCACGCAGCTTGGGGTGGTTTTTTTTTGCACAATTGCGGATCCCACGTGAGGAAAAGAACTCCTGAACGAAACGGGAGAAAGCAGAAGACGTGTGGAAGTGGCCAGCTGTCGCAGAGGAACGTCCACGGCGTGTTTACATCTTCAGCCTCGACGCAGCCGCCCGGGGAGAGAACGCCCAGGAGCGACGGCCCCTTTCGGGCTGCAGCCTCCTGCCAGCCTGCAAGATGATCCCAGATCCGGCTGTCAGACAGGGAGAGGGGGGCTATTTTCTGCCCGGCCCCACCGCTGAGCTCCGTCAATCGAGCTCTTCAACTTGTTTGCAAGTCCCCACAATTGAAGTATGACTGCTTGGGACAGAGGAAGGAGCACCCTGACGCTGGACCCTGTCCCTGTCCAGCTGCGATAGCTTGTCAAAGTCCACGGCGTGCAAACATCACGTGGGTGCAGATTCGGGCATCTCGATAAAGCGATCGTGGTATAATAATAATAATACTAATACTAATGAGAGATG
The DNA here is from genome assembly GCA_000180735.1 of Tetraodon nigroviridis. Classification (NCBI taxonomy): domain Eukaryota; kingdom Metazoa; phylum Chordata; class Actinopteri; order Tetraodontiformes; family Tetraodontidae; genus Tetraodon; species Tetraodon nigroviridis. Next base: position 102,417 of record CAAE01014738.1, read on the forward strand.
AGCACTGGCTGAGTTGGACCTTTAGCACCCTGCGAGCCGGTACTTGGCGGAAGAAGGGTGTCCGCTTCCACACAGCGACACGGAGGCCACGAAATATCGCGCAGCCCGTGGGCTGTTGAGCTGTCAAAGCCGCGTCAGTGAGGGAGGACTCCGTTTCAAACCCCCCTGTCACCAACTAGTCCGTTGCTGCGTTCCTGATGTCCACCCTGGACGGTGAGACGCTGGTCCTCGCCGCTGTGTGCCAGCAACCCTTCGTGCTCGCTCCGCGATGACGCCTGCTCATACTGGAAAACTGCTCCTCCTACAAATATCCGCACTTCAGCGTTCCATTGGACTGTGTTTTGGCCCTTTTTATGTTTTTTCCCCTCTCCTACGAAGGCTTTGGAACGCCTCACTTGCAACACGAGCGCAGCGAAGGAGGATGCGATCTCCCCACGGCGGATTAGCGGAGCGTCAGCAGCGCGCATGCGCACTGGCCGGGCCAGCGGAGCCAGCCAGGGGCTGCGTTCAAGAGTCCAACGGACGTCCACGGACACGCAGGGACCCCTCAGGGACGAGAAGGTGGACAGGTTGAGCCAGGGAAGCAATCTGCACATCACGGGTCACCTCAGTCTAATAGGAGCTTTCTCGAAAACAAAAGACATCATTTCTGCCCCACGGACAGTGTCAAAGGTCAGTTAAACAGACGCCGGCGGCCAGCGCGACCATCCCTGGCGCACGCTGTCTCTGCCCGCCACTGAAATCAGCCCTCACATCTTCCCTCTCCGCTTTCCTTCCCACTTCATATCCCTTTGCTGACCTCTTTTCTGATTTCCAAGTCTCTGCCTCTTTCCACTAACCGCCTTCATGGAAACACGGAAGATAGCTCAACACCAAACGCTGAATGGACAGAGGGAGCAAACACATTTAATACACATTTGCTCTCATCTTGGAAATTCTGCAAGCGTGTGTGACGGGCTCCCACAGCACCCAGTAACCACTGGTAAATGCACTGGGACGAAAATAGCCTTTTCTGTTCAAGTGGGTCTGTATAATGATTCCACAGAAATCCAGTCTTCACTCACTGTTGATTTTTGTGGAATTACAATGCAGAGCACAAATGTATTCATAGTGTAATCACAAAAGCAGTTTCCTTAGATCGGTCTCTGAATTTACAGTGATGTTTACCCTGATATCTTGACACAGCTGCACTTTAACCCATTCAGATGTTAAACAAAGGGGACCTTCGGTCGGGCCACACCTGTCCTGGAGCCACCTGTCACCTGCAGGTCAGCGCCCCGAGCCAGAGCCAGAGCTGGGGAGGGAAACACCAGCGTCTGATTGCTGCTCCACTCCCGAGGACACAGAGGGAAGGAGGGAATGTCGGGGTCTGATTTCACAACTTTCCCATTTGTGATTTTTTGTGTTTACCTCCACCAGGTTGGCTTTTCTTCCCCAGTGACATCAGGACAGAAACGACGCCCCCCCATTCCACAAGCTCGCCCCAAGCACAGACACCACGTTCAGAAGTTTGCACTTGAATTTGCTCGTTTGTGAACGCAAATAAACGTAAAGGCGATCGGGGCTCTCGCACCAGCCACACGGCTGAAGCCTCTGAACAAGTGGACCTCCGCTTTCTCTGCAAGCTACACGTTATCTGCTTTTGATTTCTGACCTGCTCGACTCCTTCACAACAGAAACAAAACTGAAATTCCTGAATTTCTCCGTAGCGGGATAATAAAGCCGTACTCCGCCTGAGCGCGGGGCTGCGCGGTCGCCACCTTAAACCACGGTTAAACGCCACAAACTGTCACACCAGTGATTTTCCGGTGGATACGTTTAAACCTTGTCGCAAACATGAACTAAGGAATCCAGCCGGTACAGAAAGTCCCCAGAAAGCCGCTGAGAGCCGCAAACGTTATAAACAAAGGCACTCTTTTTAATAGACCTGTCGACCAGATCTGTGCTGCCCGGCAGACGAGTTTCCAACGACACTTCCCTGCTAACCATGTGTTCTTACCTCGGGTGAAGTAGAAAGGAGTTATTCCCGTATCTGGTCCTCTCCGTGGTAACTTTTCAGAGCCATCAAGACGGTAACTTGTTTCCAGGTCGTACTTTAGCCTCCGTGACCATTCCAGCTGTTAGCTTTATCCGCTCGGCTCTCTCTGCATGGTTCGGACATTTTTTGTGTGTCAAACACGTACATATACAGTTTATTTTTTTTACTTTTTCGGGTATTATTAAGGCTGATACGATCGTGTAGGTTTACCTCAAATAGTCCAGGGAGGAAGAAGAACCTCCAAGGAGCCGATAGATAACTTGCTTACGTCAAATTCGCCGCGGGCGCAGCGGTGACTTGTAAACGCGTGTGTTCTTACGTAGAAGCGGTTGCAGAATCGCTACGTAAAAGACTCAATTTCCCATGTGCAATAGGGGCAATTTGACTAGGATATCCGGGTATGAAGGCCATCACCCTTGACCAAAACAAATGTATTTAATAAAATGTAATATATAACAAAAGCAAAAATCTAAAATGTATAAATATGACCTTACCTAAATTGCATTTTCTTGTGTAAAACCAAATCTAATTTATTCGAAAAAACATTCACTTTATAGTCGAGGGAGAGACCGCTAACTGGTAATGGTACTCTACTGCCATCTAGTGGTAGATTAATGAACTGTCCGCTTGTAACCAATCGGATTGCCGTTTTAAAACCTTTAGCGCTGTCAAAAACTGATTAGATCTTCTAAATCTATTACATTTCACACAGCTAACACTAGCTGTGTTAGTGACATTGGTAAATTTACACAAAAAGGGCCAACAAAATTATCAACGATAGATGGAGTGATGTAAGTAAATCACTTAAGATCTAATTTATAAAATCTGCAATATTTGCAGTCCCAAGAAAAAGTTGTAATTCCTTTCTTTTCTGCAACTGTCTCTTTTGCTTGAACAGCAAACTAGCAGGGGCTAGTTTTCGTTTATATTTTAATGAAGTATGAAGTGTATACAAAAGTTGTGATATAGCGCCATCGCGAACTGGAAAAATAACTGATTTTATCAAAATAATATTAAATTGCTCAATTCAAAATTTAGACACCCTAATGAAATGTGACACACATTCTTCACTGTCCTAAATCAAATTGCAATACCTGGTGGCCCTGATAGAATGGTGGGTTTATGTCACTTGTGTTTAAATCCAACTACTGGCCTGGGTATATACACACCCACACACATAATTACACTTAAAATGAAATAAAATAACTTTTTCTGCAACCAAGAAAACTGATTGAAACTGAAGAAACTGGTTGAGTTTAAAAGTACTAGAATTTAGATTAGATTCAAGAGGAGTGGCATGAGGAGCGGAGTGAGTGTGGATTAGGGTTCATGCCGATCATCCAGATCTTTGGACCGGAGGAGTTCCCGGGAGCGCGGGTCGCTTGGTTTCACCCATGGCTGCGGATTCCCGTCCCATCTCCATACTTGACACGGCCTTTGTCTGGAACCATTAGAGGAAATAAACCCAGGAAACTCTCCAACGGAAAGGCCAAACATTGACTGGATTTCGCGACCTCTCTTCGGGCTGGAGCGAGGCGGAGCGAAGCATCCATTGACTCAGGCGGAGGGAAGAGCTGGGATTGGGAATGAGCCTCGACCCGGGAGGTGACGCTTAACGCCGCGGTGCGTTCACGGCGTGTGTGGCCAGAGGCGTCCAGCCCCGGCGCGACCAACTAACGTTTCCCAGCTGGGATTTGTAGCCGATGGTGGCTCAACACGGCGCAGTGTGGGACGGAAAGCGAAAACCAGCGTTTGTCGGCAAAAAGGTATGAGAATAGTTACACGTTTGAACACTTTTTTTTGGGTCCCATTCGCCACGGGTGCACTTGTCCTTTGCTAGAATTACCCAAGATGATTTCAGCTGCGTTTAGCACGCGTGATTTGGACACATTTGCTAACTTTGAGCAGACTTTAAAAGTTGCTAGCACGTCGCTCAACGCATTGTTTTCAAGAGCTCGTGTCGGTGAGTACACACTGTTGTCATGACAATGCTAGGGAAACCCGGCTCGAGGCACGTTGGAAGACAAAAGCTACTAGCTTCAGTGTCCATCTTGACCGCCCCAACCACAAAATCCCCCCAAAGTCTAAAAACAAGCACCACCTGGAGGATTCTGTTAGTCGGATGTACTTCTCCGTAGGAAAGTAGTGTAGTATCCGGTGTCGGGGCACACTGGGAGACATGAGGGGGGTCAGAAGGATACGTGAAAACACTTGGGTGAAGGTGTGTCCTGTGTTTGTAAGAGACAAATTGTGACCCTGCTAGCCAGGAAAGGGATGCCTTCAGCTGGCCGTTTGCCATTTTATGGCCAACACGTGGAAATGACTGGCTGACACAATTGTCTAAGGGGAAAAGGAAAAAGGTGTGTGTGTGTGTGTGTGTGTGTGTTTAATGGAATTTGTGACAGTCATAAGGTGGATCGGGGTCTTTTAACATGATCAGGGACCTGTGAGAACACGTGGGGACACTATTTCTAACTACAGATGTTGCCACATAGGTAGGGTGTAAACACACACACCCAGCCGGAGGATCGAGCAGTCTCTGGGTAAAAAACGAATAGTGACGGGCAGAATGAGCTCTCCTCTCTGATGACTCACGATTGCACTTGTTTACGGTCTTGTGCAAGGGAAGTTTTTACAAGTTCATGAGCTTTAAAAAGGCAATTCCATCGACGGATGTCATGTCTGTCAGTAAGTGCAACATCAGCACAGCATCCTGACACAAGCCTCCGCTCCTGGCAGGGAACTAGACGGACCAAAACATAACCACGGTTAAAAAACCCCTTGGTGCTTACATCATAGCGATGTGCTTTTTAAAATAAACTTCTAACTTCTGTTCAGTGTGACTGCTTGGGTACTAATTAGTGTAATACTTCCTAAATAATTAGGCTTTATGCTGTCAGATAAACACTTTCAACAAAAGCGCTTTTGACATTGAAATTAGGGCTAAACAGTCTTTTATTGTATCTGCTGTAAGTAAAAACATATTGCATCTAACAAAGGGTGAAATCTGCTAGAACACACTGCTAAAAAGGACGCTTGCTTTGTCCTAGAGGGGCTTTTTTTACCACTGTCTGATCACACAGTCTTTAGAATGTCTCACTTTTGAAAGCTACTAATGAAAATTAACGGTGTAAATTATATGTGCAGTAATAGTAGGGAAGAAAACCAGCTGTAGAAACCTAATGACATAAAAACACTCATGCTAACAACTGCATCATGTGTGGCAACATATTGCTGCGTTGATTGTTTGTCCTGCCAGAGTCAAAGCTTCCGCCCTCCCTCTCTGCTTGTGTGTCGGGGCATGCAACTACAGTCTTTCTGTCTGGCTTGTAGCTGCAGGCCCCGGGAACACACTGACACATAAACACAGTCACACATTCGCACACATTCGCACACTTTGGCACATGGGGCAGCACGAACAAGCATCCATCAAAGATACATCTGTCTCTTATGCATGTTTGATGGGGACGGACAGGCAGCAGTGCCTCAAGTTACCACACAGGTTAGCGCGCATGAGTAACTGAGGGAGCGTGATGCATGAAGGGAAAGACACAACAATAATGCAATGAAGGAGAAAGTGGACGTGATGTCCTCCGGTGGGTCAGTAATTAAAGGACCAGGCTGGAGTTGAGTCTTCTTCCTCTACCGAGCAACACTTTTTGTTTTCATCTCCAACAGTTTTGCCCTCCAGCTTTGATTACAGTGACTTGTAGCGACTAGCTGGTGTCCCCAGACCAGATTTAGGCTCATTAATACTTGATAAACTGCCTAATATACTAGGCTGACATGTATTTTTAAGTTGTTTTAGCCAGAATCTGTACAGATTGTAATGAAGCCCGTTCTGCGACACACCAGACAACAGGATTTGTTAATGAACTAGAAACATTCTCTCTGTGTCTGATGTTGAACAGAGAAAAACACGCATAGATCTATTTTTCTAATTACTATTTAGACTAACATTTTGAGAAGGGAAGGCATCTCCCTTGTCCTGATTAAGGAAAGCTTAACAAGTCCGTTAGCGCGCAGAGACCTGGCCTTGGATGGCCATGACCTGGATGCATCTACGCAGACAAAGACACCGTCATTTCATTTAAACACGTGCTTTCTTTATCTTACTTTCACAGATATGTGTCAAGACAAACTTGTAAACTGAAGACCATCGAGGTAAATCTGGAGCCCCAGGGTCCTGGAATGGCACATCTTATCGAGTAAGCGATAATACGCCTTTCTTTTCCCTTTTTTTGGCTGTTGTGTTTAATGTTGCTTGTTTAAGCGTATTATTGTGGCCACCAATTGAACTTCCTCTCTCTATTTTGGTGCGTCCTGTAGCTGTTGTTACCCAGAGGACAAGCATGAATATATGTATCCAGATCAGGGCATCCACAGTGGACATCTAAACGTGGCTGCGTCCATGTGTAGAAGCACCCTTTTGTGGTTGAACCTTTAAAGGAAGCTTTTGCATTCAGGCGTGAGCTGAGGCGAGGACATTTATGGGGGAGCATGAAACACATTCTGACTCTGCTTGAAAAGCATCCTGACAGGTAGTGAATTCAAGCCGGGTCTGACTGTTTATGGACCCTGTCTTCTGGCAGCTGTGACATGGAGGAAAAGGCTGTGCACTTTCCCGCCGCTTTCGTTTGACAGGTTGATGAGACGCGTGATGGTTTATACTCTAACATGCACCATGGAAGCATTTTGTACATTTATAGAAAGAAGCAGGTTTAATTGTCAGGCTGTGCAGGACTGCTGCAGCAGTCTGGGTACAGACCAGAGACACACAATTATATGTACACCTCACAGAGTGTAAACACAGACATTACTCTGCTTCCCCGGTACGAACAGAGTCAGCAGAACGAAGGGAAAACTGCCCAGGGAATGACCTGAACTGGCTTATTGGAAGCATCTTCATGCTGCTGGGGGAGGGGGAGCTTCTGAATGTCAGAACCCCACTGATCCACCATGCTTCCAACTGGAATGGCAATTTGTATTTGATGCTCTTGTTTTCCCCTTTTCTAGTAGCTTCTTTTGTGATAAATATCACTCGCAGTGTGAGAAGAGACGGAGCTGTAGTTTCGTAGCTGAATTTTATGTCCACTGCTGTTCTTTGCCACATATTGTACAGAGATCACAAACAAGATTAGCGGTGTGCAAATGCTGAAGCGGCTGAGTGTGTGAGACGGTCTTGCCAAGGGTACATGTGAATCACAGGCTCATCACTTCTCACCTCATTATTTCTACCTTTCAGTGGCGCATGAAGATGCAGAATGTATAATTCCTACTTGTGACTGTAGCTGTGAAGGTATGCACGCCCATTTTCCTAGCAGATTTGTCAGATGAAGCAATCCCTCTGCAGTGAACAAGACTGCAATTCCTCCTGATGATCTCTGACGTTCATTTCGGTGAAGACTGAATCATCCCCATTATTAGTGTTCTGGCCTTCAGTGTGACGAGCTTTCTCTCAACGACGAGGTTGTGTCAACGACTTGACGAATGGTGGAGACAGGGTGCAGACTTGTGCAACTCGGGTCGCCTCTTCTGGGTTGTGAGTCACTGATGAGTCACCACCAAAGAGAAAAGACCTGAATGTGCAAACATGCATTGAAGTACACACACATACACACACACACATACATACATGCATATATACATCCACTCCTATGTGTCCGGACAAGCAGAGTCCTTCTATTCAGTCACACATTGATAAGAACTTGCAATCTGTTTGCATTGCAGGCCATCATGGCAAGGTAATAGAAGACAATAGGCTTAAAAAGACAACTTGATGTTTTTACATTCCCTTGTTTCTTTTTTGTCATTATATATGATGGTATTTTTGTATTCTATGTAGACAGAGATAAGTGAGTCATGCTCCTTTGGATAGTGAAAATGTCTTTCACACTACCCAACTGGTTTTAAACTGACTTAAAATGAAGGGGTTTTTTATAGTAAGCTTCTCTTAAAATACCTTTGTCTTGACAAAAGTGAATGCTACACATCGGTTTCATTTGTGAGAAGCAGCTGACTGAGACCAACCTGATATTTCCTTTTTCCAGTGATTAAATTACTTCCACCTAACCTAAAAGGGCAGCAAACTTAAGACAATACCTGTATTCACACAGTCTTTGCTCTTTGGAGCGGTAGTGGCCGCGATACCAGCACATTTTACACAAGCTGCTCGCACTCTCATTTCTGTCCTCTAAATGACTCCCAAATAAGTCATCTTTGTATTTTATTTAGGAACTCGATCATAGCTTGTAGTTAAAAATATGCTATTGTGATTATACCATCTGCTTTTATCATAAGTTAATCTAACAGTCCACCTAGAAGAGTGACAGTTAAATACACAGATACACAATAAATACACATGTTCTGGAAGGGTTCTGAAAACATTCCTGGGGACACAAATTGCACTACACTGCTAATCCAGCACGTGGCAATAAAAAGGAACCGAAGGTCTTTAGCAGATAATCAATTACAGCAACATTTAGTGTTCTTTGGCCTCAAAATAGGAGGTCTGTCATGCCTAATGCATCGATGCTGCTGCAGAATTATTACTAAAAAACCTCATAAATCAAATCTCTGTGTAACACACGCTCAGAATCAATCAAACTCAAGATTCTTCTTCATGCGTGGTCTTGCTTGCTAGAAAAGCTCTCGTCTCATGCTAAAGATGCAAGCTGAACACATGCAGGCGTGCTCTCCAACAGCTCTTCAGCTCTTTGCGTGCCTGTTTTTTTTTTGTTTTTTTCTGAAATCCTGCTGAACTGATGCATAATGAATCACAGCGCATGGTCGGCTGGGCACCACACGGGAGCAGTAACAGAAAGAATGATCAGCTTCTTCCACATGTCTGCGTGTGTGTGTGTGTGTTTGTGACAAAACCATTTTAATCAGCGACCCGTTTGTAGCAGAGAAAGACAAAGACAGCAGTAAACAGGTCAAGTGTCAACTGCTCCACTGAAGAGGAGACATTAGAAGAGGACTATATTTTCTAGAATAAAGTTGCCCCCTAGTGGTTACTGTGTTAAAACCGTTCATGTTTTACACTACCGTCATAAATATGGACGTCAGACCTCAGTAGCAGTCATCTTTCTGTTGGTTTTGTAAAACACTTTCAAACCTGTGCAAAGTGTTGCTCAGGGATGTTTGGAGTACTCAAACAGACGTTCTCATCTATAATCTGACGCAGTAGAGCTTGTCTGCTCTGGAACAGCTAACGAGAATTAGAACAGTAAAATTCTAGATTGTTAGAGAATAAGAGCACAAAGAATGGAAGTCTACATGAGGTATTTACACCGGGTGGGATAATTCCTCTGCCGTTCCACAGGTCAGCGTTTTTATCAGGTGAATCCGATGAAAGAAAGGTCAGAGTCAACAGCCAGTGCTTCAGTCGCTCCAGGTTTTTATTCAGTCCAGCTTTCAGGATTACACACTCCCCAGGTTGCCTGCATGCCTGACTGGACTGCCCTCCGTGGGAGTGGCAGAAAGCAGACAGAAACACACAGCGATGAGATGGATGTACGAGGAAAAAGAGACGTAAACTAGGCATGTAGTCCTAAATTAACACACCCGATTCTGTACAACTGTAGAAACCTGCACAGTGTACTGCAATATCATTTTTTAAAATATATATATGTGTGTGTGTGTGTGTGTGTGTGTGTGTGTGTGTGCATACCAAAGAAAGGACTCCGAATAATTGGTGGCCAAGCCTTTACCAGCGAAGGTGACTCTTACTGCAGCTATTGTAACGGTTTTCCTGAGCTCCCTCACAATTATTCTGGATGAATACAAATCTAAATTCCAGGGGCTGTAGATTACGGAGGAGAGCCGAGTAAGAAACTTTTTTCCAAAAGGAAGTGACGAGAAGCTGTAGGAGAGGCGACGCGCGCACGCATCTGTGCGGGAGAAGATTATCCTGGAGCTTTTGCTGGTGACTCATAAAGACGGTGACAGTGTTCATGCTCAGTATGCGGCTGCATGCGTGCGTGTCTGTGTTCGTCTGGCTCTGTAGAGGCTGGTTTTCATTTTTACAGCAGCGTAAAGATCTTTCCGCTGGGCTCGGAACGAAGGCGTTCATTTGACTTACTTCAACAGTTTAAGATTCTGCGTGTGGCGCCTGCAGGCCCAGGCTGTTAAACGTTGCAGTTGTAATTAGAAGACGCTTTCCTCAAGGTTTGACTCTTTGTCTGGGTGAAAAAATGTCTGCAGACTAAAGGGTTATGACTTATGAAAAGAGTTGTTATCAGTCTGCTGTATTCTTTTTAGAAGGCTGTATGGAGCTTATCCCTGTCCTTGACATCATGTGGAGGTTGGTTCCTCAAGCCACGCACCCTGCTCTTAACTGGATGTTACCCGAGTGAAGATACTTTTAAGTTTGAGTGGAAATAACCAAAGAAGAGTGAAGTATATTAATAATTCATCACCCAAAGCAAAAAAAAAAGCCTAAAGCATCCCAAAGATATAAAAAAGTCAGTGATGTCAATAATTTTGAGCTCTTGCTTGATGGTTGTAAACTCCTGTTCTGTGCTGTTCCGCTTTTTGATGAAAATAATTCTTTTTTCCACTCTGTATTTCCCTCACTTCTCTAGACAAATATTCAACCATGTATTATATGGCTGAATATACAGCAAAATAAATTGTTTATCTATTCTAAAAATACCTACACCCCCGGTTGTCTTGAGCACAATCTTACCATTCACGTTGGAAATGTTGTGCCTCTCTCATACGTCTGGTAATTTTGTCTTAATGGAGAAATAAAATAAGTAAAGTGAAGTGAGAACACATAGGAAAGGGAGGTGCATACAAATAGAGCAGCAGTCAGCTGGAGGGCAAGAAGCAGGAAGTGGAGGGTGCAACCAGGAGATTTTTTCTGAAATGGATACAAAAAATAATGCAGATGGAGATGGCACACAGCGTGTCTGTATGGCGTCTGGATGTGTGGGAGGGACCCACACTCGTTCACACACACTAATGAGTTCTTCCCACACAGCCCTTCTCCTATAACTCCCTTCCCTGTTCGCTTACTGTGCTTGTCCTTCTCCCATCTTCCCTTTTTATTCTTCCAAGTGAATTTCCTCCCAAGGGGCCATCAGCAAGTCGGCCACTGCACAGTTGTTTTGATTATTGATGAAACTGAAGAGTTGAAGAGAGAGCTACCCTTATTCACATCACTCGCCAGAGGCTAACACACTTCAGGTTGGGCATGAGTGTGTGTGTGCGTGTGCGTGTGTGTCTGCATGCATAGGTTTGAATGTGAGACAACATGCCACCTTGAGCTCGTGTGTTTGCTTCCCCAGTCAGCTGAGAATATAGGAATGAGAGAGGGAGGGAGGAAAGAGAGAGAGAGAGAGAGAGAGAGAGGTAGAGAGAGAGGGGGAGAGAGTATGCGCTAAAAATCACAGACATAGACAGAAAAAGAGGGGGTGGGTGGGCTCAGATAGCGGCTCCCGTTCTCCCACCAGCTCTGCGCTCTACGGCACAGAAAACGACTGATGCTCAGTTGCCATCTCTCAGTCACTCTTCCTTTCCTCCTGCTCCCCAGTGAGGGCGGGTGGGTGGTGGTCTTCTACCGCCGTGTGGATTGGTAGGCAGTTCCCAGCATTACTATTTTGAGAGAGTCGGGGTGCACGTAAATGTGTGTGCATTCTGCGGGCAGCAGGGACTGATCAGAAGACCCCGGAGGAAAAAGCCGAACCTGGCTGGGATTGTTTTTCTGCACAGCGAGGGGCAGCGCGTCAAGGAATTTGAGCTCCTGAGCAGCCTCGGACCTGCGGCTAACACCAGACCTTGGTAGAAGTCGAGGGGCTGTTTTGCACCTTGCAGAACAACCAGAAAATTAGAGGGTTTTTTTTTTTTTTTTGTTTTTGTTTTTTAAATAGATCAAAGTGCAGAAAACCCACAAGTACAGCAAGTGAGCAGACACAGGAAAGATGGCGAGTTTTGGAAAACTCACAGACTACTTTAATCGGCGTAAGTCTCAAGAGGAGCTGCGGCTAAGCAGGAGCTCGCAGCGCAGCGGCAGCTACTGCTGCACGGTGGCAGAGGCCAGGTAATGTGTGCGCGTCCGCAGGTACTACGGAGCACATGTGTGCATGAACGTTCGTCTTTGTTGCACTTACGTCCCTGTACGATGTCTCATTTTGTGCAATCAAATAAATGTGTTTACATATTGTGGTGTTGTCTAATTCTTCATGGTGCATCACACACTGTCCAGTGTTTCCACTAAAATCAGACCCAGTCTGAGTGTGTGTGTGTGTGTGTGTGTGTTTACTGAGGAGACTCTAGTGTACAGGTGATTGCACACACAAGTTCATGGCTGTCCGTGCATGTGCCCATATGCATGTCTAAGCATTATATTATGTAAGCCTGGTGATGCGGCTGATGTGTGCTGTCACGCATGTTGCTAAACTGCCACTATGGTTTCTTGCATTTGATACATCTTTGGGAGATTCAGGCCTAATATAAGTAGCAAAACGAAGAATTAAGCCAATGTTCCGAATCAGAAGGTAGAGAGAGACTCATGAGTTCATGATCAGCAGCATTTGGGGACTTCCTGAAATGCCTTGCTCAAGAGTGGTGCTTGTTGAAGACCTACAGTTGTATATTATTTTTTTCGCAGCACTACTATTTGATAATCACGCCATAATCCCGGTGAAATTGACACCAGCTTTGCTAAATAAAGAGGAATGAACAAATAATAGCAATAATAACAAAGAAAAGAAATCCACTTGGATCAAGGGTTTCTGTTGTGTCCAGTTCAGCAAATCAGCCTTCAAAACCCCTCAGCTGCGCTATTTCATTCAACGGCTCCAGAGCCGCTGTTAAATTATACAAGCAGGATGAAAGTGCAAATCATAATTCCAGGGTAATCAACCACTGCCACTACTCTACTTTGAAATTTTTTTTCCATCAAATCTAATCATTTACTCGCAGCAGAAGTGTTGGCGGGGGCGGACGTGGAGCACGCAGAAAGCCGGCTGATCCCCTGCCGTCACAGACGCAGCATCCCTCTCATCCTCAGTGTCTTTGTCTCCCACTCACTGTCTCTTTCGCAGAGCTGCCCTCTTCCTACGCCCTTCCTTTTCTTTCCTTTTCCTCTCTGACTTCACCGTGTCCTCTCTGGTAATCTTTGAAACATCCTTCCTGGTCATTGGCTGCGCCTCCCTGCGTGTTTGTGCTCCCCCGTCAGCTGCAAAGAAATAGAAGTAAAGTTGGGAAAAAGGTTTTGTAGAGGCACAAATTATTGCTCGTGAAAAGGACGTGGCGAGAGCCGTAGCCATCGTTAACTCGGTCCAGCAACGGCGGTCTGATCTTCAGCAGACACAGTCGTCACCTCTGACGTCTTATCCAGGGCAATTAGTGGCCTTGCTCCTAATTTTAAATTCTCTTTTTAGCTCTCACCCTGCTGGCTCTTTAGACATCCAATTTTACTCCGCAAGCTTCTATGGGGCTTTTATACAATTTTGATGAGAACTTGAGTCTTTATTAACCTTTTATGACATATTTGTTAAACTAAATGTCACCAATCATCATGCGTTGAAACATGTCAGCTTTGCTTTTTTTCTTCAGCTTGATATTGGACACATAATTATGCTGGCAAGAGTCCCACGCATGCTGAAGTATTATTTGTTATTATTTTAATTCATTTCCACATTTTCTGTCATTTGGCTGTTGTATTAAATGTAATTGCTGTAAAACAACAACAACAAAACCGTCCAAAAGAGCAAAGCTGCTGTTTTTAAGCGTGTGTTTGACAAGGGCGGGCCTTGGGGAGTCTCTCTTGGCTGGAATCAATGAGGAATCAATATTTTAATCAACATGTTAATGTCCATCACTATGGTGACCTTTGCTCCTGCCTGTTGCATAATCCTCCCAAAGCTCTTTTATTCAATCGTTCAGTCTATTGACACTTTAACAACAACAACAAAACCACACAAACCAACAGAGGGGCAACCAATCAGCTCTTCCTGATATATTAAAACTGCTATTTTTGCTGTGTTGTACATGGATGTCCATACGGACACACCTTTAAAACATCTGCCCACAAAAAACAGGGTTTGTGTAAAACATTAGGACTTAGTTACTGTGTTATGTTACACACTACGAAGGAAGAGGGGGTATGGGAGTCATGCATGCGTGTATGGGAGTCATTTGTCATTTTGCCTGTTGCAGTGCAGAGGTACTGCTGGGTCAGCACAGCAGTCAGCAGGCACAAGGTTTCAAATAGACCAGGACACAGTTTCCCCAGCACACAACTGGGATCTTACTGTTCACGGGAAAGAACAAAAATGCTTCCAACAGTACTGGCAATAAAAACTTAAGACGATATTATAAAAGGAGAACAGGCGTGTGCCTGTGTGTGCTGTGGATTGTTCAGTACCATGGACAGTTCTGTGGATCCATCAACGCTACACGCCCATTATTCATCATCACTTCAAGCAGTTTCGCAGCAAGTCCACAATTATTGGTGATTTGAGCATCAGCGTAGAGGCTTGAGTAAAAAGATGACGGCTTTAGCTCACTTCTCATCAAACCATTCATCTGGGCTGAGGCAATTTTTAGCATCAAGGTCAGGAAAATGCAGTTTTGCAGCCCAGCCCTGGAATAGGTCCCTTGTAAAAAAAAAAAAAAAAAAGTTTTTTTTATTGCCCAAACACCACAGTGTACATCTGGGGGAAAAAACCATCTCCTTGTTTCAAACCTGACAATGTGACATGAATCATGCATCGCCTTCAACAACGACTGCAACTTGAGCATTTCAGATGCTGCATGAACTGAAACGCTGCTTGGAACTGCTGCTTTGGGCTGTGTGTGATCCTGTTTGGGATTTTGCTCTCACTGGTATCAGGCTCTACCTGTGGGAGGAAAAGTTGAGAACGACTCAGGATCAATGAATGATCCTAAATAGCTTTCGTGCTGGAGGGAATTCCCAGTCGTGAATAAACACAACCACAGACCTCGTTGTCCGAGTGCTGGCTCTGTAACCATTTATTTGAGAGCAAGGTGTGCATTTATGATAATACTGGAATAGATGTAATCATCCATTTCAAATAATGTCTATCACAAAGGTTTGGATTTTCTTTGTGTTCACTGTAAGTGTGTGTTTTTACAGTTTCTAGTTGTTGCCAAGTATGAAAATGTTCAAGTGAGAACAAGTTATTCATCAGACTTTCACTCGCAAGTTCTAAGCAAAGATTCACAGTATGCAGCGTTCCTAAACGGGGCCCTTTGTTTTTGAGGAACTGCATATTGCTACTGTGTAGTAAAACGATGAGCTTTTCTCTCCCCCTGTTTTTGTGAACAGAGTCGCTTAGCAACAGGTTAGTGTGATGACTGAAGCCCAAATTGTCACAGTGGCCTGTTCTGGTGGTTTAGACCCGTACGCCATCATCATGATGAACTGATAGGGGACCACTGGCTCTGCGTGTGTGTGTGTGTGTGTGTGTGAGACTGTGTTTGTATGCATGTGTTACGCCACAAACTGATTTATTTCATCCTATTCCAACTGTGAGCGTGTGCTTGCTTTAGGCTAATGCTTTATAGTCAGTACAGATTGTTGAGGAATGAGAGATTTGCCTATTTGTGTGACCATCAATGTGTGCGTGTTTGTGCGTGTTTGTGTGTGTGAGCTCATGTGTGGGCATCAGTATGCTTCATGTAAACATTCCCAATCAGATTTTTCTGTGCCATTCACCATCACAACAGCCCGTCTTTCGTTCTCCGTGTTGTTGTAGGTTTTATTCCGAGATCAGCTGATGCCAGGTCAGACATTCACGATCATTATTCTCACCTATACTGTCATGGGAGCAGTTTAGGAGCTGACAGCAGGCATACTGTCCGTCAGAGATTTACTTTGAAAGACCGCAGATCTGCTGACCTGGAAGTGGCTGAGCTCCTGGCGCTAATCGCTCCCTGGTGATGAAAATTGCCCAAAGCCTAAAATATATCCTCAGCCAGACTCTAATGGTATTAAACAATTAAAGAAGTGGTCCACTCAGACAGGCAATTGTAGAGTACACGATAAAATAAACATCTATCTGAGATTTAGAACACACCAGTGAGATTTCCCTTTCTTTATTTAAGTCAGTTAAGTGATGAACACAACTGATTCATTTTACTTCTTACTTGGCAGATTTTTTCCTAATTGATGCAATAACATTGGAGTTTTTGAATAGATTTTTTAGGAATAGATTTAATGCCAACACTCATGTTTCAGTAAAGTTGTACTGGCACTATTGTGCCGTCATACTGGTCAGTCGGTCCGGCTGAGCCCAGAAGGAGCCCCGTAAAAACGTTTTGGTTTTTAAAGCTGAAAAGCTGCTGCTAGAAGATGCTGTTTCATGTTTTTTTTTGTTTTTTTTGGGGGGGGGGTCTAAATGCTAAATAAAGCAGGATTCCGAGAAAAGATTTTGTGTTCATCTGGACTTTTCAATTTTCTTTTTGGAAAACATTTCGCCTTTTATCCAAAAGGATGAACACAAAATCTTTTCTCGGATAACTCTGACCTGGATGACTGAGAACCTGCACAGACAATAACGCAGGATGTTTTCCAGCTCTCTTCTCTTTAATGGAGAGTTTTTTTTGGTTTAAAATCCTTTTGTTAAAATTTATCCGAATCCTTCTACAGTGCAGTTTTCACAAGGGAAAAAAAAATCCGTATTTCAGCTTACTAGATTCTTCTGTTTTGACATTTAATGTAGCCCCGTGTACTGGAAGTATTTGAACCTGTCAGCCTGGGAGAACTCAGCTTCCTTGCCTTTGGCCTTTTTTTCCAAAACAGGATCATGTGTTTTGTCCCAAGATTTGTCACGCAATCACCTGGAGGTCAGATATCTTCTGGAATGCTGGCCACATTTGGTCTGATCAGAGACATTGTGGTGGAATTAATCAGATCACATGTAACAGGTGTTTGATTTCTTAAATCTATTTTGCTTCTCTTGTAAGGGATTTAAAACTAAAATCTGTAAATTCCGTGGAAACCCAGTCTTAACGTAATTGATATTGATTGATCTTCGTCTGTGGAAGCATGTGGTAATGAATGCTGGGAATTCTTTTGATTGCTTTTGTGTAGATGTCTTCTGACAGTATTATGTGGTGGTGGGGAATTTAACTATCGACCAAAAAGCTACTCTCTCATTAGTGACCCAGGATAGCTGTGATCTGAGAATGTGGGAGTTTTTCCAGCTTTTTTATACCAGTGTGATTTGAACTGATTCAAACATGGAACACATGTGGACATCATTTTAAATCCAACCTGGACACCAATAAAACAGTCCTCCATGGGATTCATTTATTTACCGTGTCCAAACAGGTCGCTGGAGAGGAAGCTGCAGAGACCGAGACTGGCTAAATCACGCACTCTTCCCAGCATTCCCCAGTCCCCCACAGTCTCCAGGGTCCATCAGGCTGATCTCATCGGCGGAAGCCCCGCTCACAGGACAAAGTTACCTCCCAGCACCGACCACCCAAAGGCCTGCACTCTCCCATCTGCAGGTACAGAGAAGCTGACAACACCACAATACAGTGTTTTCTCCCTGTTTTAATTGCCTCGCTAATGTGTGTTTACCACGACTACAGAATCCACTGCAACTCCATTGTTTTCTTAATTGTAATAAGCATTCATAATGTGTCTGGCTAAATCAGTCCCCGAGTAAATTCTCCCCAAATCGACCCAGAATGCACTTGTAATCTCTGTGGTAGTGCAGCTGCGTTCATTTCTACCGTGAAATTGTCTGATTAAAGAGAGAAAGGTTTGGGATTAGAAGTGTTGTACAGATTCGAGTGCATACACAGTCTATGTGAAATTGCAGCATTTGCAGCCATTTATTCCTCCAAAATGCAGATCACAGAAGTTGGTGCACAGATTATTTACCTCATAGAGATGTCTAGCAGGTCCTATCTCAGAGGAGATAGTTTAATGGTGAATCCTAAAGCTCAGCCTGCTGGCAGACATAGCTTTTATTTTAGGCACGAGTGATTTTTTTTTTTTTTCCTGAGATGAAGATGAAAACATTTGTAGTTGTTGGAGTGTTTATGTGAAGGGAAACCCAACTCAAGGTTTTGGTTTTGAGATTAAAAGGCAGCTTTTCCACAAAAATTTTGAAAGACCCAGATGCCGAAACCACGGTGAGTCAGAGAGAAATCACTTGCTCAGAGCTGTTAATCTGAATTAACAAAAGCACATTAAATCAGTAATAAAAACAAACTCATCCGAGCCAGAGATTTGTTAAATATTCATCCAAATATTTCTCAAGGATATATAACATCAAGGTTTTTAAAAACTTTCCAAAATGACCTAAATACAGGTTTTTTTTCCCCCCATGGTTGTAATTCCTCTGTGAATAATTGGGCGCCAGTTCTGCCCTTAGCAGCTCCCACAGTTTCTCCAAGTGGGCCATTTGTAGAGGGATCATGTAATCAACTCTGGGAGACCTGGGAGGATTCCAAAGCTTGTCACCATCATTCATCACATCAGAGAACACAGCTGTAGAGCCAGAGTTGGACAAGGGTCGAGTTCAATGTCCATCACAGTCCATTACCGATGAGACGCACTGACAACGGCTCTCTGTCACTGCTTATCGACATCAGTCGCCTCTACTCGATCGGCCCCGCCACCAGCGCCAGACGGATGGGAGCTGTGACAGTTCAAGTGTTACAAGAGGAAAAACAGTTCATACGGAGAGCCTTCTGAACAAAACACCCTTCCTCTAAAAAGCTTTATTGTGTCATGCCACAAATAGAGAAAAGCAACAATTAGTAGGGTTATTCCTAAATAAATGAAACCCCGTTAGGTCTGTTTTGTCTGTGTCTACTGATCTTTTTAAAGTTAACGTTTGAGTGGTTGATCCAGGTTGATCTGCAGCAGAGGAAGCAGATTTCTTTCCCGTTTAAACAGTGCAAAAATTGCAGTGTAGTTCATTGCTGTCTTCACTGCAGTTAGGTATTCCTCTAATTAGGGATGTGGCGAATGCGCTTTAAGACTCAACCCTAAATTAAACATGCATGTTTCTGCAGGATGAGCTTCTTAAACCAATTTAGGCTATTTGACTTAATTAGCTCTTGTTCCTGCTTTAAAAGGCTTTTAAAATGCCCGAGACCTGAAGATCTTCACGACTTCATCTCTCTGTCTGTGCAGATTTTTCCAACCGCATATTGTTGCTCTGTTAGTCTCCTTTGCTCTGCTGCTGCTTGGTTGCAAATATCAGTGGTATTGAGACTTTGCTGTCGCCTGAGCTCTTGTTGCTTAGCAACTGCTGTCATCACCCATGATGCTGCCTCTCCGTCTCGCTTTCTCTCTCTCTCTGCATCTTTTTGTACTGCCGAAGTAACTTTTATTTTTAAAAGAAAAACTTCCCGTCAGCCTCCTCATTAATAAATAACAATAAGCAGCATTGTTGCCTTCAGTCAGAGGGACCGAAAAGAAAGCACAAAGAACGGCTGGTTGTGACTCACACATGTTAAAGAACGGCTGGTTGTGACTCACACGTGTTACTTTGATCCAACCTCTTAGGTTCCACATTTCAGCATCTTCTAAATATTTGATTTTGATGTCACCACAAATGTCACTGGAAAGAAAAGAAGAAAATATTTAAAAAGATGGATCAGTATGATGGATGGATGGTTGGATGGTTGGTTGGTTGGTAGGTTGGATGGAACACAGACAATACCGATATGTTTTCCATCAAGATATTTTCATTACGTAATACCAGTCTATCTTTTCATGCTGTTTTGTCTCTTTGAGCTGCTAGTATATCAGTTCGACAGAGAGGCTTCCTCATCAGACTCCCACACGCTACATAAAAAAGTAGAAAATCCCCTTATTCCTTGTTAAGGTTGTATTACTGAAAGTAAAAACAGCTGCTCTTTTACACTGTAGTGTCATTTTTTATTGACATTGCACATCTCACCATTGTGCACGTGTATATGTTGTATATTAGCAGATATTACCTGTGACAGCTCTTACTCTGCTGTTTAGCTGCTCTTTACCTTCCTGACCTTCACTCAGCACGCGTTAGCTTTTTTCTGTCAGCTTCATCTTTGTGTGTGCTCTCTCATGTCCCAGCTGAAGGTGTGTCATATCCAAAATACAAAAAACACACTACAGCTGATTTGTTATGACAGCAATCATACATCCCTGTGGGGTCATTTGGAATACTCAGGCATTCTGTTAAACCAGGCAAACAATGGAACTTTGTTTTCACCATAATTAGTTAGCAATCTCTAAAATATACATATTTTGCCTTTTAAACTCTTTTTTTCATTTTTAATGCCTGGTTGGGATGAATGGCATCGTTTGTCCCTGCTTTTAATCCCGTGTAGGAGAACTGTGGCGTCTGGAGGATGACATGGAGGGCGAAGATGACCTTGAGCACGGCAGCTGTGCTGAGAACTGTCCGCGCTCCCAGTCACCCTTCTCCCACTTCAGGGCACGAGCGGCGTACCTGCGCAAGAGCATCTCCGCTGACGATCACCTGGACATGGGCTCCGACTACAGCTGTGGGGCTGGGCTCGAGGGCAAGTCCAGCCGCGGCACCAAGGGCAAGCTGAAGAGGAAGTTTGTAAGTTCCATTTTACTCCAACTGTCAGCTGAACTGAATGAATTCATTATACACTGTGATTGTCAGTCTTTATTGTGGCAGATTTCTAACACCTTTCTCAGATTTCTCACACACTCACTGGCTAACAGGTACAAAACTACTTTGCAAAGGTGTTGAAATGCAGGTAACACTTGGAAGCCAGTCAGATTAAAATGGGCTATGTAGTTAAAACAATGTAAGCTTAAAGCTAATAACAAACATTCATTCTTTATCTTTCATTTAGTCATTGTTATTGGACCTTTATGCTTTCTTTTTTCTTATTTGTAACCGCTATAAAAACCAGTGAAACACACACATTTCAACTACAAATGTTTCATTGAAACTCATTGGTAACCCAGAGCCTCTGACCAGAGTTCCCAGTGACTCCTCTCCTTCCGTACCAGCACATTACACCTGAGGAGAGTCCACCTTCCCATGCTTGCTCCTGCTGCTAACAGACATGCGCCTCCATGGACCTCCATGGATCACTTTGTGAATGTCCATTCAATTTTAAAGAAGTGCATATTGGCCATCAGGCACCTGCTCAGGTAGTTTGAGACGTCATTAGCAGCAGGAGCTTTGTAATGGGTTCTCTGGTGTCACTGGTGCAACGGGACACCAGTGAGGCCTGGAGGAGGCTTCTCTCGATGCTTGTGGAGGGCTGCTGCGTACAACCCAACCTACGTCTTATTTAGTAAAGATTAAGAGCCAGTTAGGACCCAGAGGTCTGCAACTAAAGCTGAAAAGCCAAAAAAGGAGCTGAGAACACAAACATCACTGCAGCCCAGAGCCTTGGCTGAACGGCTGTGTCTTTGTTGCTGGTATGGGGACAACTCTGGATCTGATGACCCGCCTTCTGTGTTTTAGGGTGAGATCGCACACGCAGCTCATTACATTGCATTCTTCCTCTTGATGAGATCATTTCCTATAATTTATTAGGTAAAGGATAGGCAGTAAGGAATAGGCAAGATTTCCTATGCTGTATGTGTTTCTTTTATCTTATCCCCACCTAAAAGCAACTATTACAGCTTTTTTATGTTATCCTATATTTTACACTGCTGCACAAAAATATGGAAGCAAATTAAAGCATAATAAATGCAGCAGAATACATTAGAAAGTAATTTCTTGCTGCTCAGCACTGATGCGGTTAATGTGAAGGCTGGCGTGGATGAGGAAGAGGAGGTGGAAACGTGATGTGTTTTACAGAAATAATTACCATGTTGACAGAAAACAGTCCACATGTTCTCCTCTTTTCTCGGTGTCCCGCTGACGAGCCCGTTTAGCATATCTGTTGACATGGGAAGAGCTGTGCAGCGGCTCAGCGGAGCGGCGAGTGTGAGGATCAGCTCACCACCTCAGCTTCTTGAGAGCAGATCAGATGATGCTGAAGCGAGCCCACGTTGGCTTATAACGCTGCTTCTGGGCAGACAGGGAGCACCAATAAAGCTGCTTTAATAGACCTGCTCTCCTTCCTCAGCAAACTGCCACCTCTCCACATCCTAACCGCTTTCATTTTTTCTTTGACTTAATCAGTGTGATTTTTCTAATGATCTAACGAAACAACAGTACCTCTGCTGTTTTACCACATTTCCATACAGACTTATCGAGGTCACCGCTGTAGCAGCTTTAGACTCCGTTTTAATTAGCCTGTGTGAGGGACCTGTGTGCTTGTGTGGGTTTACTGTGTGAATGCCAGTTTACGTGATTCAACAGTAACAGTAGATCGTCATACCTTGTCCTCTTCTGACCCTGTCAACAGCAGTTTTTCGCTACTCTTCCTTTCAGGAGAGCAGCCAGAGGAATTTTTTCCTCCACACATTTTTGGAATCAGAACAAGTCGGTCGTTTCTTTCCCGAGTGCCGGCTTTGACATCTGAGTGCTGATCCGAGCTCACCTCCACGCTCCTTCGAGCATGTTATGATAGAGAGATATTACCTGAAGGAAATATCTGTCTAGACTTTTTCTGAGGCCGTATATCAGCTCAGGGAGGCGGTGATAGCGCCAACAATCAACGTGCACTCATGGTTTGCTGTTTTTATCAATGATAATACCAGCTCTACATAATTCCGTTTGCTCATATTGGACCTATTCTGAGTGTGCACAATAATAAATTCATCTCTGTAAATTAGTGTGAGTGTGCATGTCACTGTTTATTTCTGGTTTAAGTGTGAAACGGCAGCCAGCGACGGGTCTGAGTAACCATGTAATCAGAGTACAGAGCATATCATTTGATTGTTGATTGAATGGATGTCGTACATAATGCTTTGTTTGTGCTTCCTTGTAGCACTTGTGTGTGACGCACACTCTGTTTACAGGATGACTCACAAAGTTCCTCCGCTGAATGAAGCAAAGGGAAGTCTTTTCTTTTTTTTTATTTATTCATAAACCAATGAAGCCCATTGTTTGCCATCATTTCCAGAAATCCCTGCATGATCCACAGAAAACCCACACGATGTGCTTCAAACAGATGACTTACATGAATACATTTTAGTCACACACGCGCACTGTTGGCAGGATACTCAGTGGTATCCAGTTTGTTCAATGAGCTGAACAATATTCATCATGTGGTTTTGGTCAGAAATGTTGTTAGTCTGAGGGGATATGTCACTGCTCCCTGTGGGTGAACTCTGTCCTTCTGCACAATCACTCTGCTGGCAGGAAGCTGACGCCGTGTGGGCCCACGTCACGATTCATAAACACACCACGCACACCACAATAATGGGCTAGCTCGACACAGTTCTGAGTTCAGGTTTATCACAATATCTGTGTTAAAATCAGCACGTTCACCTTAAACAGAGACTGAAGAGCTTGTGTCACAGGCTAATATTGCAGGTGAATTGCTTTTATTAAAAAAAAAAAAGACAAAGAAAAAGGCTGTGGTAGCCAGGATATCGGCCACAAAGGTTTTTGTTCTTGTAATATTATGCTTTTTCTCTTCTTTTGTATCTATTATTTCTCCTCTTTTGGCCCATTGACAGGGCTGTCAACAGTTTAGCCATGGGACACTTGAGTTCTAGTTAAAAAATCATAATATGAATGAATCATGAACAACAACAACAATAATAATAAAAATAATAGTAAAACCAATACCAATAAAATTGTATGAATATAAAATATGAAAATATTTTTCGTATTGACGGAACTATAATATTGGTGTCCAGCAGAGGGCAGTAGTGAGCATAGGTCGTTGTTGCTGCTGCTGCCTGATAGACGCGTCGTCTTTACTACAGTAGTAAGTAGTACAGTAGTACAGTACTACAGTAGTACAGTAGTACAGTAGTACAGCAGTCTTGGACTTTTACTCATCACGTTTTGCAACTAACCCAAAATCAGCTTTGAACTCTTGATCTTGTTTGCTAACCTACTTTGTCATTGAATTAAATTACATTCAATCAAAATACAGCATCTGCAGACTAAAAAAACAAACCATAATGCAACCAGTTAACAGTGCAGACTGCTGTGGGAAACACAAAAATCAAGAGTCAGTTATAGTTTACAGAAAATAATCACTGGTGTCTGGGGCAAAAAAAAATGTTCCAGAGTTCAATTTTAAATGACTAATAAATGCCACATCTAAAGCGGAGAACCCTCCGGGCACCTGTAAACTAGCAATGATGACAAATGCTGCACGTACTAAAACATCCACTGAAACTTGAAAGTAGAATCTTTCATCAGACTCCTGCTCATGTTTCACACGCTACACTTAAAGTAATTCTGCTTTTATGATAGAACCTGGTTACACTGGGAGATGACCTGAACTTGTTTTGGAACTCTGAACAGCCATCTATAGTCATGTGATATACACTCGGCTGGGATTGTGGGCTCAAACTGGTGCTGCGGTTGTTGTTTTATACAGTAACCTTCCAGCTTTCGGGTTGTCAGATACAGAATAGGGCCGTTTAGGTGAGAGCTTTTATGCTTTTTCATCTTGTCGAAGATCCAGTGGCTTTATTCAAATGAAGAAGCCTCAGGACAAAATATTAGGACAGAAACTAATTAATGTAAAGTCGGGGAAGTCTCAGAGGAAAGTTCTCTAGTTTTCTTTTCCATGATGTTCATGTCATGTTCCTATTTTTTTTACCCTATTCTTTTATTTTTTAAATTTTCTAAATTTGCTCTCCAACAGTGAGTGTGTCTTTAATAAGACATACATAGACTGAAAAACGTTTTTTTTGCTTTATTTGACACTTGGACAAAAAGTCAGATTAACTTAGTCAACATAGTATTTGAAGAAATATGACATTCTTCTTC
>CAAE01014738.1:151347-162566 GCA_000180735.1 Tetraodon nigroviridis
AAACTTTCAATTGGTCAGTAAAATCAGGAAAGCACGTAAATAAAACTTTCTCTTTCCATCATCTTTTTGTTCTCACTTCCTGTAAACGATGAGCCATTAAACTAACAACTTTTCACTAGTGTTTCTCTTGGCTGTGAAGGCTTTCTTTTCCATTTTTATTCTTTCCTTTTCTTATTGATGTAATAAATCTGTTTTTCTGTTTGACTTTGCCATTCGTTTTTATTTTGTTTTTTGTCTTTGGTCTTAGTAGTGTTGAAGATTTTAAGGCCCTATTAATACTGTCTAATGCCACAGTGGAAAGTGTGTTAGCAAGAGTGTTACAAAAACGAATTAACATGCTTTTCACATCACCTTTTCCTTTTGTTTCATGGTGTCTGCTATGTCTCTTGGTTGCTGTTATTGTTATGTACATTTATGATATTTTCACAGTATTTTTACAGTAATATGTATTGGAAAAATTATGATATGATAACGAACAAGATAATATAGACTTTTTTCAAATAACTCAAACAATTATGAACAAATTAAAAAATATATATCTTTTTATAAATCAACACCTTGGGACTGTGATCATAAATGGCTTTAATTGGAAAGCAACCTCCTATGTTATGTAACCTTGTATTTACTACTGCCTCTGTTTCTACTTGATATGGTATCTGGACCTGGGAATTTTTGAGGGATTCTTTATCATTACTTGGCGGAGGTCTGCACTCTCCAGTCTAAGTATGCAGGGGTCTGTTAAATGCAACAGACATCATGAAAACACAATGGTAAATCAAAAGAAATCATGGTTATGGGACAGTTTTCACAATCTTTTTAATTATATAACAATCATTTTAAAAGTTTACAACACATGTTGTTCTTTTGTGAAATTCATTTATCATTTGATTGATGCCACTTCAATAAACAGCACCAATTCTGTGTGTGCGCTGTAACGTAGATGCCTCCACGTAGTGGCTCAGAAATGCCGCGTGTGTTTTGAAGAAGACTGTCATGGTGGGAGCCTAGCC
This sequence comes from Tetraodon nigroviridis, assembly GCA_000180735.1. Taxonomy (NCBI): domain Eukaryota; kingdom Metazoa; phylum Chordata; class Actinopteri; order Tetraodontiformes; family Tetraodontidae; genus Tetraodon; species Tetraodon nigroviridis. Next base: position 152,358 of record CAAE01014738.1, read on the forward strand.
TCAGCGTATGTGTGTGAGTAATGTGTTGGAGCTGCTGTGTGAGGACGCATAAGAAGTGTAGATATAATTAGAAAAGATCCTTGAGATTGACAGGAGCCAGGGCAACCTGCTGTGGCTCCTCAGCGGTGCATGCTGATTTCCTTTACCTCCTCAAGCTTCAGCCCCAGAAATCAACACATTAAATTTTTATTGATGTGGAAAGCAAGGTCACACAAGAGAGTTGAGAAAAATAACGGCAGTCTTCGCTGCGTATCCTCTCTGAGCACATTTGACATTTCTGATAGCAGTGAGTAATGTTACCTTTTTCAACTTTGTGGGCCAATTACAGCAGATAGTGAGGTGGCAGAGATGTGTCTGCCCACACTGAAAACACTGAGTCATAAAACAGCTGCACCAGTATTATACATACGCTGCTTCTTAGAGCTTCTAATCAAACCCAGAGTTTGTCTAAAAGTCATCATCTGCCTGAGGCGTTATGACTGAATCAGTTTGTGTCACCACAATTTTGGCATGTGGGTTGCTGCTGTGAAATAATAAAACGCATTTTTCCACCAGGCGGAAAACACAACAGGGTATTGAGTTCATGTGAAGCATGAGGGGAAATTCTCCAAATGCTTGGTTCAAAGTCCTACAGTAAATCCTCCAAGTGATGGTGCTCCTGTTTAAATGCTTAGGGTTAGGCTTGCCGAAGCTGGACTCATATTGGAAAAGCAACAAACAAGCAGCACCTGCTCGTTTCCATGCATCCTTTCCCCTCATCTACATAACTGCCTCCCCTCCTCCAAACCTTTTTCTGTCATTTTCCGTCATTTTCTTCAGGCTACTGTGTCTATAACGAGCCTTTCCTCTCACCAGCCCCCCCACCAGCACCACGACTCCCTCCTCTCCCATCCTCCCTTTCTCTACTGTGTAGAATTGGAGAAGCTTATCGCCTAGCAACCACAATTAAAGTACAACAAGTCAGTGGAGGTAGCTGCCACCATCGGAGCGAGCTTCACAAACCTTACTGTGACCGACGGATTTACGCTAGAAGACAGGAAAAGAGTCCGACAGAGAGTGAGGGTCCTGGAGCTACATAGTAGAACTCTGACTTAGAGATATGTAGAGAAAAATGGATGCGGGGGTCGTGAAGTCACTTTTTTTTTAAGCTGTCTTTACTTGGGTGGACTCAACAGGTAGGTGGGTCTGCTGGAATCAGTGGATGCAACATTCTGCCTGTGCTGTTGTGTTTTTGGCTGCTGTTACACTGTTGTATATTTCTGCCTGCATCTGAGTCTCTAGTTACACCTCTAAGTTACACCTCTAACTAGACGCAGGTGAAAAAATAAGACCGGTAATTCCTGATGGGAACAATAAAGAGAATTGTTTTCAGTTCCTTTACAGTGAAGTATTTTAAACATTAGAAAGGTTAGGTAACACTTATGCCCAACAGAATTTTTTTTAATTTATCACATTGTGACATAATACAATATAAAAGAAAATGTGTAACTTGTTTTCAGTTATGTTTTGGTTTTTTTTTTAACCTGGGGTTCACATGAACAGGCTGAAGTAGTTGTTAAAGATGCTCTGTGGGCGCAGGTGGACGGAGGTAAAAGGGTGCTGTGGTATGCTGCAGGAACATTGTGCTGGATGCTTATTATAGGGAGATATACACAAGGAGAACTGCTTCAGAGCAGTTACCTGGATGACTAATTTCAGTTTACTTGTTGTTACATGGTTTAATGATGGATCCACATAGAAATTGGGACCTTAGTTAAAGTGTTTTAATTGTACAAACTCAAATATGATACTTGCTGTTAGATTGCACAGGCCAACAAGAATTCTTCTTTACTGAGTGACACATTTATTTAAACACGAGTGAATCAAAACACAATTTCTAATGATTTAGATACTGTGGTTCTGCTGCGAAGAGGTTAACATCAACCAGAATCAACATTGCACTGGCAGCATTTGGCTCCTGCATCCCATAATAATCTAACAGTATGTAGCGATGATGACACCAGAATCTGACTAAGGATGACTTCACTTTTGGGAGCTTTAATGCAAACTGATGAACACGTTACCAAGCAACTGCTAAGAGGCTGTATCGACCAAAAACGATCTGTCAGTATTCATAACTTGTTTGTTCTTCCCAGCAACAGGATCAGGTTTAACTGGAAAATAAAGAAGAATGCTCCGGAGAATGTGGAAATCATGAAAAATAAGCTTGAGACAATAAATAAGCTTTTCGAATATTTGGCTTTTCGATTATGGCTTATCTATAATCTTTGAAAAAAGGGGGGAAAAGCCTAATAAAGTTGTCTCCCTATGGCAGAGTGCTACCTCAAAGTATTTTGGGTGCTGCAAGGTTGAATGTTCCCTTGTCCTATTATTACTTATAGGATGAGATGGGTGAACATTCTCTATTTAAAATGTCTCCACTGCACACCGAGACAAGAGGTGTCTGCGTTTTTTTAAATTTTAAAAGTGCATAAACACAAAAGAATTGTTCCCTCCATTTTTCCGCTTTAATTGAGAGCTTTGAACAATGCGGAGGCTTCTCTCAGTAATAGCTCGTTCTTTCAGATTCTCCATTTCTGCCGACAGGGTTCAGATGATATTTCAGACAGAATGAGAACTATTCTGTATGCTTCTGTTCTGTGCTGTGTTTTTCTGTGAATGGATGTTCTGTACGCTTCAGCATTATTATTTGTACTTCTTGTGCCTTGTTGAGCAGAGCTTGTGACAGATTTTTTTTTTTTTTTTTTGACTACAGCACTGGGTTTTTAATCCTATCTTTGTTTTTGTCTCCTTACTTATTGCCCTTCTTCTCATACAGACATTGACAGAAATTATATTTGCTTGTACAATTGTTTATTTGATGTGGCTAAATGAAGATGGGGGCTCTATCACTTTTGCATAACGATCATTAGCCTTCAAATTGGGTCCTAGATTGCAGTTTGGATCAGGTGATAATTATCTGTGATTTAAACATAAATGTCAGAAAAATCTGTCAGAGAGGACAAATTTGTTTTGGTTTGGTTAAGAAAGAGTAACTCTATCTATCTCTTTATGTAATCAGATATATTTAGGCCAATTTACTTCCTAATCCTGCAATCTAGGGCAACTGATATTGAGTCTTTTTAAACTTACTGTTTTAGCTTTGAGCATTTTGTCATTCAGTCTGGTGGATAGCTCAAGTAACAATCATTTAATGGAAGACAAAGAATATAATGTGCATGTATACTGAGCATACTCTAACACACATTATAGTCATGCTAAAGATTTTTTTTCTTGTCCTTTTTGCCAGAGTCTGGGCTCAGCTGACCGTAAGATACTCAATGCTTTTTAGATTGGCTGTTGCAATTTCTGACCAATTTTCTCATTTTGGCATCAGGTAACGGGATGTATTGTGTTTGCACCTGATCGTGTTGTACCAAACATCATATATTAAGTCTCTAAGTCCAGTGTATCAGACCAGTCCAGTGCAGGCCAATATCAAAGGTCATAGAGCTTTGATCCTAAAGCAACCCCACTGTGTTATATAACCTTCTACCACTACTGCCTATTTCTATATACATATAGGCGTCAGTTTGTGGGGGGAATGAGCTGCTTGGCAGAGGTCTGCACAGTGCTTTTCTCATTACTAACTAAAACTCATCAAATAAAGATGACAAATAAAGATGTATGTGCTCTACATTTCATGTAGAGAGCTAGCTAGCTAGTTATAGGAGCAAACATAAAGACATTTATTAAAAAAAAAAAAAAAACCAGCAAAGTGCTGGCAGAGTGTTTAGTGATATTTTATCTCTCAGAAGGACAATCCAAGACAAACTTTAACACTATGCTAATAAGGACTGAGGGTTTTTACTGTCTGACTGATGTGTAATACATTCCTTTATTTTTCCACCCTTTTTTCCCTTTCCACCTCGTTTTGTTTCCAGCGTTTTAAAATCCCTGTGTAAATACATATTGAGCAGTATTTACAATAGTGGTAATGGTGGTGGGAGAGGAAACTCAGTCAGGGGGCTGGACCAGACTGACTCTGGCTGACTATAGATCTAGAGTGTGTCTGTGCATGTGTATCTGTACACACACACACACACACACACACAATACCATTCCCCATATACTGTTAAACCAGTATGCATCAAATCGAATGTACGGATTTATCCTCCTTGTGTGTGTGTGCCTGCCTGCCTATATGTGGGGGTATGGTGGCTTACTTCATGTGGCCAGACTGCAGTGATGTAGGTTTTGTCTAAGAACCAGTTGCACTAGTCTGGATATCTGAGCAGTGGGCATCATGGCTATGGAATCTTTTGGACTTATGTGAGTAATAGCCATTGCCGAACAACCGTAATCTTGTCAGCTACTGTAAAGTCTGACAAACCTTTAGTTCACTTCTGTTGTCTGAAAAAAAATGCATTAAAACACTGGAAAGACAGCATGAAAAAGATAAAAGCAGTCTTCAGAATTCATAGGTGTTTCTAATTAGGTTAAAGATTCTTCTTTTCCTACCTTTAAGAAAAGGTACACCTGTTGAACAGATGGTAAAGAAGTGTAGCACAGCACAAGATGAAAATGGCGACATTACTATGTAACAACAGTCCAGCGTCCTGCTGTGTGGAGGATATGGTCACGATTATGGAAGCAACATATATCTCATCTGCCTTCTCCAAAGGTGAAAATAAGCTGTCTGTAATGTATGTATTGCAGTTACTCTCTCTGAAAAGTTGCTAAAGTTATCTAAATTTAAGAGGAGGTCTTTGGGGGACTTGCTCTGATAGTGTTTTGCCTTTTAAGAGGCATCTTGTAAAGAGAATATAAAAAAACAACACACAAACAGTTTTGTTAATTCCCTTGAATGAATCCCCTGAGTGTGCTGACTGAAGTCTGAAACCTAGATGCCATGCTTCAACTGTGGGTTAATATGGGAACTGATTTGTGGTGTGCATGTGTGTTTAAACCAGAGCTGCCCTGCAACTCACCACAACTGAGCAACATGGGCTGCATGGACTACCTAAATAAATAAATCCCATAAAAACTCATCAATTGCAAAGAAATGTACAATTCTGGCTAGAACGCCTGCACAGTCTAAATTTCGATTTGATTTCCAATGGAAGAGGTGGTACACATTAAATGTTGTGTCACAGAACAGTTCAACAATGCGACTGACAATGCTTTGTTTGTCTTCATGCTGTGGGCTATTACACCAAACCAGATCAGGTTCCCCAAATCACATTTATAATGTGATCCTGCCTAAGCTAAAACAAATGGAAAGAGAAAGCTGTGGCACAGCGTGCGTCGTCCTGTCCCTCCAGTTTTCTAATGGCTGTAATTATTTTGAGCTGCAGTCAGCCTTGTGCACATTACATCAAATTAAAAGTGGGCAAAGAGGGAATGGTATCAAACCCCACGCCACAGGCAAACAACCATAGTGGGGGAAAAAAGGTGCCAAAATCATGGTTATTTGCCTATTCGACAGAAACCTGAAGCGATAATACAAATACTGAAAGAGCACATAAAAAGGAGAAATTCAGTAGGAAAAGAGCTCATATGGAACTATCTGTACTGTGGGTTAATGAACATTACATAACAAGATGTTCATAATCTTTACATTTTTGATAAAATTGTCTATTTTTAGATTATTAACAGTAAGGAAATGATTTTTGCTCATGTTATGTACTGGATTTCTGTAACTTTGTGTTTCATCAGCACTAATCAACTTGTTGCTGTGTCCATTTTAAAGTCTTTTTTTCCCTAAACAAGTAAACGCAAAGTTTTCAGTTTGTTTCATGTCATCCCCACTGATATCATTAATTGCACTTATCAAACTGGTAATGTAACTGTATCACAAAAGCATGTGAGTTCAAATAAATATCAGTCAGTCTTTCGATGAGGCTGCATTCCAAGTGAAATCCAAGCAGCTTCGACTATGCAGAGAGACGTATGCACAGACATGGGTTTGGATGAAGATGGCGAGTGGAAAACAAGGCTCTCTTTGAGCACAGTTTAATTAGCAATATTCATGGCTTGGCTCTGTTCTTTTATTATTGGACCACTGAAAGACTTTTTGTTTGTGCAATTAAACACATAGAGGGGCATGTTCCTGAATCAGCCCTGGTGTGCGTGCATGCATGTGTGCACACATTAGCAGCCTTGTGCGCTTGCATTCATTTCATTTGCAAGTATCTTGCATCGATGTGTGCCCACATTCTGTTTGGCTGGTTAGAGTTCTGTTGGCAGGATCGAGAAGCCGTAGCAGGAGACAGAGATGAAGGGAATCTCAGTGCTTTATTTTCCTTCATTTCCAAAATAGTTGTTTTAGGTAGGCAGCCATTGCCCATAATTGCTGAAACAGGGTCAGATATTTGCCTGTCCCACTCATGGTTTAGTTCACTGTCTGCGCCTGAAAATTCTGAAATGAGATCCGTGGTTGAGGGCAGCCCAACCTCAGACAGTCCACATATATTGGGGAGTGCATACTGATCTGTCTGGTTTAGTGGTATCCCTTTATAAATACATATCACACAAAACCATATGATCCAGGGCATTTGCAAAGTGTGGTTATCGTAGCAATTTTCATGGAAATTGTTATGAGGAGTAAAAAATGCCTAAATAACACTGAACTATTTCTGGGAATTATTACTACAGGATTTCACGACAATCCTAATTCCAGAAAATGTTTGGACATTAATCCATAACAGATGACAATGACTTATGTCTAAATAATTTAAAAATGTATCATAAAGATAGCTAAAGACCATCATACAATAGTATGAACATTGTATCTGATGAAATAAGCCTTATTCCACAATTACCTGTCTCCTTTCTTTCTGACTGTCAGTTTGCTAGAAATCTGAGTGATCATAAATCTCTTGTCTCTTTTTTGGCAGTGGGTTAGAAGCTATGACTTGGGTCAAAGTGCACAGCCAACAACTTTGTTTAGTGTGAGCAAAAACAATCGGTCCTTTAGCAGTATTTTTTCTGCACTTGAATACCTCTGAGTAGTTCATTTGCTCATCCATAGCAACAGAGCGGAAGAAAAATAACGCTAGGTGGGCAAGCAAGATGTCTTTTCTGTATGATGGACAATTTCGTCCTCCACCAAACTGGCTGGTGCGAAGATTTTGTGACCTTTGGTGCAGAAGTCAAAGAAGGAAGAACTTTGCAGGTCATGTGATCATCATGTGACAACTTGATCATAGGGAATTTACCTTGGACATCTTCAGGGCACTGTCCTTCTCCAGACAATCTGTACAACACTGTCATAGTTCACTCCTAAACCGCAGTTTGGACTCGAGTAAATTTAAAGATACTTTTGTTGAAGTATCTGTTTTTTGAACTGCCTGTGACCACAGTGATCATGTGAACCTCTACAGAGAAGTCAAATTCACAATAGAATGTAACTTAGCTTCTCCTTTTACAATTCTGGACATGAATCTGTGTATTTACAGAAACATTTCTCCTAATAGTTGTTGCACTCAAACCCCTAAATGTCAAACTTGTGGTGTGGGTACAGAGAAAGTCAGCATCTGGAAACCATGAATGTTTTTATGCATTTTTTGCCAATCCGTCAGATGTTTTGATATTTCTCTGCTCAAGTGGAGCTGACAAAAATCATCAGGATTCATCCTTGGGGCACTGTGGATATCAATGCTAAAATTCATGGCAATTCCAGGAATGGCCTTTGGAAAAAAAAAAATCTTTTATGGAAACAAAATGTTTGACTCGGAGTGGCGCCAGATGAAAAGGCGGCGAATCACCAAATGTGGCTGGAATCATCGCGAATCATCACGTCAGGACCTCAAAATGTTAATGTTTCGACTCATCCGGGGGACTGAAGACACCACCTTCTGAAGATTTACAAGAAAGTTGAAAACATTTTTAGAAGGATTTATTAGCTAAGTTCTATGTGTTTATACATAACATAGAGATTTATACTATATTTTTGTTTTTTCTGTGTTAAAATTAATTAGGGTGCCATTGACTGTTGTTCTTGGATTAAATTGACATTGAATTACGAGACACAGATGAGATGGGGAGTGCAAATGTATGTTTTCTCAAGGACGACGTGGTCAGATACAGTCATCAACCGATGTACTTTCCTGGTGAAGGTGAAGTCTACAAACCTCGAATGTTCTGGCCAACACCTGGAAATTGAGTAAATACATTGGTGAAAGCGGGCTGTCCCGAGGAAGCCTCCAAGGGGCCTGCGTCACTGCTCCGATGATGTCATGAGTGACAGCTGCGTGAAGGCGGAGCCAGTTTTGAACCTCTCAAGCAGCCAAGAGCCAGCCCAGTGCCAGCAGAAGCCCTCAGCACACACCCACCTGCTTCGCATGTCCGTTTTGCCATTAAACCCCTCAAAAGGATTCTCCGAGCTTTCCGCTTTGTCCAGTGGCCCCCAACTCTTTGAAGTACTGATCCTATGTGTTTTCGCGGCACTGAAGTCATTACCCTATGGCCGTGTCATGTCAAACTTCTGATCCAAATGGTTGAAGTTTTACAGGGAACGCCTAATTTAACTATTAGCCACAGGCCTGCATATTAGTAATGTATAAACAAAGGCAATTATTAGGCTGAGCCATTGATGATCTGGCCTAATCCTGTCATGAGGATTCTCAGAGTTCTTCCTTTACCTAAATCCTGATGTTTATGTTAAGGGCCTTTAGCCTCATTGCTTCGCAGTTAGCTGAAATGCAGGTGGAAGTGCTGCTAATTTAATTAACAGCCTTTTAATGACTCCTTACTCAGTCTAACTTCATGCCATCAATTAGAGGTTGTGCTGCCATCAGAATAAAATCCCACACTCCGTTTGTATGATTCATACGGGAAAATATGTCGCTTTGTCTCCGAGGTCAACCAGCACTTTGGAGAAGCTGGCGTAGGGTTAGGAAACAGTAGTTGAGCTTGTTGGACTGGCTGGACTGGGAACGAAGGCAGCAGTGGAGGGGCTATTTATTAGATAAGCCTTACAGCATGAGCTCACTCGGAATGAAAACTTGTGCGCTTTCATCTGCGTTCATTAAAACATCTTTTTTGTAAAACAGCTGCCTTTTAAAGATGTCAACATGGAACAAACGTGACTAAACATATTTTCTTACTAAATACAATTTAGTACAATTACATATTTTCAATATCTTTTATTTGATTATTGACATTTTCACTGTGCAGACATTCAGAAGGAAAAAACTATTTTCATACATTCCCTGAAATAAGTGAACTGCAGATATTGCACCCTATCAAAGCAAATGTAGCTACATTTGGAATCTATTTCACATCATTTACCACAAATAAATATTAAATTTGAACTTTATGTGACAGCTTAGACCTTGTGTGCATTTTCACCCAACCCCTCGCTTCTGGGGTATGTCACCCAACAGCCCTTATGATGAAGACTGAATACCAGAAGGTACTTTCTTGTGATGTATCGACTTTAGTGTTCATGGCCAAGACTGCTTGACTTTGACTTGATACAAATATGATATTGACTAAATCTTGAGAAAATTCACAATAACTGAATATTGTTGCATTTAGATTATTCCTCAATGCTGCTGCAGCAATATTAAAATGCTAAATCACATCAAATGTGTCTCCTGGTGCAATGAAAGAGGGTTTTTAATTTGGATAAAATGTTGGAGTGGAAAGTTAGCAGCCAAGAAGAAGAGATTAAAATGCGCGTGACATTCTTCCAACGGTGCTGTGCTGCTTTCAAATCCATGATGGCAACAAAATCATACTGTGCATTACCTTGTGAGAAATGTGCAAAACTGTATCCTCTGGCATTTGAAAATCTACTATGTACACTTTTTTCCCCCCTGTAGTGTCCAGGACCAGTAACAATCTGAGATGCTCTCTGTGTGAAACAATATGAATCTCCTTCTGATTCCTTTTTTTTATCTCTTAAAGGCCAGAGTCAGGAATTTCCAAGTTCACTCATCGTCTGTCGCTCAAAGAGCGTGGCGCTAAAGCAGAAAAGACTTCCCTGGATCGACCTCTGTCCTACAGAAGACGGTCTTTAAGTGTGGACTGGTAAGACCACAAGATCTCCTTATTTGCTTTTTTTGAATATTCTATGAATACAGTTTATTTCTTTCAATATTTTCTCCTCTATATATTGAGAAATGACAGGAACCAGCTGCTGTAATGAGCCTTGAGACACAGGGCCTGAATGATAAAATAGGGCAAAGTTACAAGTTGACTGACTGCTAACAAGCCATTGAT
>CAAE01014738.1:168869-185320 GCA_000180735.1 Tetraodon nigroviridis
CTCAAGGTATTTGGGGGTGCTTTGAAAAATTCAGAATACGTTTTTCTGAATTTTGAACCGTCACCATTTTCCTGTGCTGCCAATAGCATTTGTCACAAACAAATTCTGTAAAGTATGAGAGCACGTCTGTGCCATCTCTGATCAACCTTCTTTCTGCCCAACTCCCGGAAGGTCCCTCTTTTCAGCGTGTTTCCATGGCTGCCTTACTTTGAGCTGACAGCGCCTTCAGGATGATATCTTAACTACAATGTCAGAAAGCAGCCGCCCTCCCGTTTCTGTAGTCTACATGCTCACACTCACCCACACACACTTTGCCTTTCTACTTGATATTCATGCTCAACACACATATATGAGCAAACACACATTGTAATAATTACTGGGCTTGGTGTGCATGGGGGAGTCGGGGTTAGCGAGTGTTAATCTTATGAAGTCTACCGACAGAATAAAGAAAGGAAAATCACTCGAGTTTGTCTGGAAAAAAGAGTGGCAATGCTCAAGGGGCCCCGGGGTAAAGGGGGTTAGTACAAAGTGTCACCAGACTCATTTGGTAAAATTTTGATTCCCTCATTCTTTACTTTTAAAAACATCTTTATATTTTCTCCTTTTATCTGTCACTTCAAATGAATCAGAAAATACGAAGATTATAGGTCTCAGTATTTGTGCAATTATATAAATGGGTATATGAATTTGCTCTACCAAAAAACCGACCCATCAGTGCTTCAGACGCTATAGAGCTCCAGTGGTCAAACCTAACTTTGTGCAACATGTTGTTATTAGACAACTGACATTGTTAGAAGCAAGGGTCAGAGCGGAGGCCAGACAAAGATACAGAACTTAACTTTATCTCTCAAATTTGAAGGAAATCTGTGGAATATGCAACAGAAAAAGTACAAAGCTTTTGTGTTTAGCTGTATGGTGTGTTTTTGTTGTTGGATGTGTAGCTACAGTAATCCTCATAGGTTCCTCTAAGCTTGTGATCTGCGGCATTCATTTGCCAAGGCTACATTTGGACCGTGGAGTCTGGAGTTTCTGTTTTTGGACTCGTCTTCCTACTCATGCACGTTTACACAGGCATATAAACAAACACAGCGAATACTCTTACGTGCAAAACCATTCACAAATATGCTGTATTCCTTCAGACCTGAAACTGTTGCATGAAGACGGCAGCATGCAAAATGAACTTGCATGCTTCCAGACACACATGCAAGCACACGCACAAGTACACGCGCTCAAATATTTATAAAGAAACACTGCGTCCTTGATTTTGGATGCTCTGGCCTACACTCAGGCAGATTTATGCGGCTGGCTCCCTCTTGTCCTGTGTGTGTCTCTGAGTTGATACTATTTGGCGCCCAAACCTCAACTCAGCACAGAGACCGAGAACTGGAGTGGGGATGGAGGTAACGAGGGGCTGAAAGATAGAAGAAAGGGGTTGTCAGAAAATAGGTAGGAACAAGCAGGGAAAGGATGGAAAAGATAGAGATACTGTCTGAGAATAAAGTAGATAAGGCAGATCTGAAAGATGATGTTGAGAGATAATATAAACAAGGGAAAACTGGAGCCGGAAAAGGAGGAGAAGGGAGACGTTACAGAATAATGGGCACGGGAGAGAAAAGGCAGTTAATGTAGTGTGTCTCTGTGTGTTTGTTCCTGTTTGTGTGAGCAGATACAGCCAGTGGGGTCAGAGGGTTAGCGTGGCTCCATGTGTTGCTTATAAGCTGATAAAAGACAACCAAGACGGGGGGAAAGCACCCCCTCATTTACTTTTTGTGAGCATGTGAGGTTGTATTCAGGGTCAGGCACAAAAAAAAAAAAAAAATCAGCGCGAGAACCAAGAGGCTTGTGGTTTGAAGCTAGTCCTAGAAAATGGTTTACAGATTGAGATAGGAAGCTCAGGTACTGCAGACCTCCACGCCTGTGTCACTCCAGCCTGGAAACAGAAGCACGGTGCAAGCCAGAAAAGAGTTTTGTTATTCCAGAGGGGCACTTTTTCCATTTTTTTTTTCTATCCAGTGACGATTTCAGAACGGGGCTATTGCAGTTTTTATATTGGTGCATAGTTGACTGTCAAGATCTTTGTTATTTCAAGGCCAGCTTCAAACTGCAGCCACAGTGGAGCCTGGATGATATGAATGCATCACACATATCAGATCAGGAGACATCCAGAGTTGAAGGATACCACAACACGTATCCCTGCAGCTCATGGAATGTTTTCCCCAAGTCTGTAATTCATAATTTCTATTGGTATGAACATTTATGGACGTGCTGGGTAATATAAAGACATACTATAAATCATTTACTGGCAAAATTTACCATTTTCCTGGAATTATATGTGTGTTCCTGTGTTTTAGCAATATTATTTACTTAATGTCAAAAGTATGTTTTGGTTAATAGTAGCAATGCAGATACCAAAGTATCTGGTTGAAAATATTGGGTTTTTTGGGGGGTTTTTGTTTTGTTTTTTTGCTATACGACATAATTATTATATTCTCTTCCTCAGTTTTTTGCTCACCATAAAGAGCTTTTAGAGGTGGATGGTGTACCATATATTGTTTTATCATGTAGCCCTGATATTACAGGACCAGCCTCAGGCATAAATCTAATCTCTGTGTGCTTTGCGTGTCTCTGTGTGCTTTGATCCATCTTTCTATATATGTGTGCATAAGATATATTCACAGTCAGGGGGAAGATTAACTCCAACCACCTCGCGCCAGCCCTGTCCCAGATAAACAGGCGTGGGACATCCCGTGGTGACTCTGCTGTTGTCTCTGCTCATCAAATTAGAGAGATTTACCTCCGTGTGCACATACAACACATGCATGCACTCAGAGCCAACAGGTGGCAGGCCTTGCTCTGCACAGCAGGCCCACTTCAAAGGTTAAACATACAACAGATCACCCACTCTCTCTCTGCTGTCGTCCCAAGGGAAAGAGAGAAAATGTAAAGAAGAGGACAAGATAAAAAGAAAGAGAAAATAAATCGCAGAGCGCTAAATAAATGTATTTCATGTATGTATTTTACCAAAAGTTGTTGCGTAGGTGTAACCAGAATGTGTACACTACATGAGTCTTGCTAACGGTGACTCACAGCAGTGAGTGAGCCGGCCTCGGTGCCAGTAATCTTTGCAATGACTTTAGCATATCTCAGTCAACCAGCGTTCTGAGATTTTCACACACAGAAGAGAGTGTGTGACTCACACAAACACCACCCCTGAACAACTGAAAAACCCAGAGCACCATCGCAGCACAACCTGCTTATCAACCAGAGGAAGCAGAGGCTACAGTTGACAACAGGTTACCCAAACTGGATAACTCCAGAGTGGAAACATTATGTAGCTGGTGTAAACAAACAACCCCACTGATATCATTCCCCTGACAGTCATACTGTCTGCTGCCTGTGGTGCAATGGCTCCAAAATGTTTTTCTCAGAACTTGAGAGGCTGCTTGTTATCAAAAGAACATCATTTGACTACAACAGTCTGTGTTGTAATCTGGTTGATCAGGTAAATTGCTTCCAGGACAGTATGCCGCCTTTTCACTGCACATCTGGCAGAAAAATGCGCACGCACCTCCATGTTTAGACACCTCAGCAGTGAAGCCAGAATGTGTGGGGGTTTTTTTAATTCTTTAGTGAGGGCTTGTCAGTAAACTGTCTAAAACACGTTTGTATTACTCAGATTCACCCACTGGCTTTTAGGTTGTGCATGTGTTCTAATAACTGGATCGTTGTGTATTTGAATTTGTTTTTGTTACCATGCAAACTTAGTGTGTCTAGGTAATTGTGGGTCAGTCATTCCCTCATTTTGCCTATAAGCTGATAAGAGCCACACGAAGGGGGCAGATACTGTATATTAACTCTCTGTCTCTCTTTCTCGCTAGCCCCCCACCCCCTTCTCTGCTTCCAGCCTGTCTGGTGCCAAGACTCAGATTTCAGAATTTCCTTCTACAAGCCACATTTAGAGCAGCTAGCATACTCTCACTCTGTGTGTGTGTGTGTGTGTGTGTGTGTGTGTGTGTGTGTGTGTGTGTGTGTGTGTGTGTGTGTGTGTGTGTGCGTGTGCGTCTGCGTGTGTGTGTGTGTGTGTGTGTGTGTGTGCGTGTGTGTGTACAAGTTCGCATGTGTGTGCAACTTTCTCCTCTGGCTGCCTGCTCCTCTGACCCCCACAACCCTCCTCACTGTCTTTCTGGTGCCGTTCATGCCCTTTTTTGCACTTCTTCTCCATTTTCCTGATTCTTTTCTTTGATTTAACTGTTGCGGAGAGTCAGTGTTACATACGATACTTTACCTAACAGCAACCCTTTGTCTGTTTAGTCTAATGAGCAACCAGCTGCACACTAACTTGTAGATTTATTGCTGCAGTGGTGGTTAAATTATATTTGTGAGAGGTTTGGATGGATGCTGGTCCTGCGACCTAAGAGAGCTCATGGCAAATGGGTATAAGACAGGATAAGATGGGGTTTGAGAAAGTACTGATAGACAAAATTAAGGTTTGCGGAAATAAAATAAATGGTAGAGATGAGAAGTTTAACAGAAAACGGACTAAAAAGTAAATTATTTAGGCTGCAAAGATTTCACAATTTCTTGAAGTAAAATTAGTCTTGTTTATAGCATTCTTTTTGGTGTTTTAGTGTACAAGCTTCTTTGTGCATATAGTAAACATGTGCTGTAGGTAGCACATTATGAACCAAATTGTGTAGTATGGAATCCACAGCAATTGTGCATGCATGTAAACTCTTGTGGAGAACTATTTCTTTGTTTATTGTTTCAAATAAAGTTGCACCACGTGCTCTTGGCCATGCTCCAGCTTTCTAGATTATGTAATATAGTTACTTAAAAAAAACAACTTTCCTATTTTCCTGACTCAAACACTTTGGGATTAGGCAAAAAAAGGAACCGTGTATTGATCTAGAAAGTAAAGCAGGACAGTGCTCACCAGCATCCCCAGATAATAATTTTAGATAAACAATTTTGTTGACTTTCATGTTGGATTTTTATCACTGCATGCCCTGTTTCTGTTGTACTGTTGATAGAATTGATTTTTATTCATCCTTGCAGTTCAGTTTGTTTGATTTTATATTTAGCAACAAAAACTGGGCGTCATCAGACTTAGCAACATTTTCCACTGTTGGTTTGTGATTTGCTCACCACTGTTATGAGCTGAGTATGTGGCTTGAGTTTATGCACAAAAGTCAGAAAATTCACATACTAACCCCTCTGAGCCTGCCTTTTTTGTGCCTGACGGGGTTTTTTGATTGTTTTTTGTTTTGTTTTTTTTAATCTATACTCGTGTGTAGCTCTGACTCACATGTCTGGAGGGCTGAAGTGTTGGTAAACAGGCCGATAGATCTAATAGAACAGATGCTGAGTTTATGTGTTTTTGCAGCACGGGGGGGTTTGATTGTTTGTCAGGCTGATGCAGTCTCACTGCATTTGATGTGGGATTGATTGAGAGCCAAAACAAGGAGCTTGGTTTTGCTTGAAACTTTAGGTTTCCCAGAAAAACCTATTCCTGTTTCCCAAACCTGGTAAAAATGTAGAAAAACGTGCAGCGCTTATTCCCCGGCACATTCGTAATGTGTTTGATCTTTGATGTTTCATCGTTACTCAGATTGCTGTAGTGTTGGTAGACCAAAAGTACGATGCTTTTGGCGTTTATTTCGATTCCTTTTTGTCAGCCCTACATAAAAACTTTATTAACACAAATACATTTAGGCAGTACTTGTTATCATCCTTTGTTTTGTTATTCTGTTTCTTTTAAATTAACACAGTTCTTCATATATCTGGAGGGCAAAGGAAATGTCATCGGTGAATGACATCCCTAATTAATGTCTTTTAATGCAGCATCGCTTTGAAAGTACAGATACATGCACTCCTAATTACACGCGCACACACACACACACATACATGCTCTGTAATGTCATCAGAGAGTGATGGGGCACCGTCCTGCCGACTGAAAAAAAGGTGTCTGTTCCATCTCAGGCAAATAACAATAAGCCTGGGGCTGGATTCCAGTGGGCTTTCTCTTTGAAATGGGATACCACCACACGCATTACAAATATATCTCTTGTTTTATCTTCCGGGCCAGGCCCATGGAAAAATTATTCCAAATACCTGCCGCGCTTTATCTGGAACCCTGGAATAGGTTAGGCCCAGCCGGGAACACGAGGATGTCTAAAATAAGGCCTCTATTACGGGATGGAGTGGAGATGGATGAGACAGAGCGGGAATTGACAGGGATTGGGGGTATTTTAGGTGTATCTGCCCTGTGAAAAAGGGCTTGTTGCGGGGGCTTGGAGCTGCTTTAAAGTCTTCTATGGGGGCCGCTGTCAGCTGTTATACAAACTGCATGTGTTGGAGGAGGGTTTGTGTGTATGTGTGTACACACGTACATAGCGGTGTGGAAATATAAATAACATTTTTCCTACAGATGTTCTCACCTTGACAAATCTGTTCTTGGCCGTGTGATACTTCTTGACATATGGGATCATGGCCAAAGGTAGCGCAGCCTTCATTTACTTTCCTTAACTTTTAGCAAGCCCAGTTTAAATCAAAAACATTCCTGATTTGAGTGAAGAAAGAGTAAATCCTAAAACTGCTATTGTTCCATCTAACCAATGAGTTCAAAATGTGTCAAAAAAGCAGAAAGGAAGACAATAAAAGTTAGCATTTTAAAAAATGTCCTTGAGAAATTACCATGTCTTTCTGGGTCTGTTTTGTGGGAACCGTTGAAGAGTTTGTCACCATCGCCTGTAGAGACCTGCTGATATTTCCATCAGCAGTCGAGTGTGTGTGAAAACCGTGTACCAGACTCACCCTCGAAACACTGTCATCTACATATTTCCCATGGCGGGACACAGAGTGACAGCATAGTGGTCATACCAATGATGCCAAGACACCAGTGGCAAAGGATGTCTAGCCTTTGAAGATCAGAAGAAAGAGGCCACTTTACGGAGCAGCAATGGCAAATCAGCCATTCTGAGGGCAGGACGGCACGCTCGAATGGGAACCGATAACGACAACATCGTGTCCATCTGGCAGATCAGTCTACTTTATCACCATGCCATTAACTCTTAAGTGTTTGGAAACTTTTTCACATGGTGTTGAAGAAAACTTGCTCAGTTTGTGGGATTAAAATTAATAATGATGATATAGATTCACAAACAAATCTGCTTGTCTCGATCCTGAATTCTTAACAGGAACTTCCCGTGCATTCTGTGGCATCAACACTCAACAGCAACAGACTTTAAATGGAGCCCAGTAAACGTTGTGAGGGGCCGAGGCCTGTGATGGTCTCCAGAGGCAGAATGTAAACCGCTCTGCTGACGAACCAACCCCAATTATTTTCCAACAAGTAAAAAGGGTTTTTCCACTGAACACTAAAAATGCTCTTTTTTAATAATCAAAAAAGCTTAAACTAACAGAAGACTGAGGACTTTTTAAAGTCCTTGGTGCCCCTTTTCATCTATGATTATTTTTAAAGCCTTGACTCTTAAGCTGAATTCGGGCTCCGGCTTCACATGGTCCATTTGCTGAATCAAATGTCATAATCTGCTCTTTTCCTTTACCCCCTGTCTCTTGCCCATCCGTGCCTCCTCCAGCGCTGACACCGCCAAGATGACGCAACCACTGAGGAGAGACCGAGCACACCAGCCAGCTCCGTCCCGCAAGTCAGCCAGCCTGTCCTCGCCAAGTGCAGCCCGCCGCCTGTACCGCAACTTGTCTGGAAAGTTCCGTGTGGGTACCAACCCCCCTGGCCTGGAGGATAGTGTGGTGTCAGGACGGTGGGGAGATAAAGAGAGGTTGCGCAAAACTACCATAGTAAGTCAGAAAGAGAGAAAAACATCAGCAGTGACGTGACCTGGACAGCATCAGCGCCTCATATGTTCATAGTTCATACTAAAACATGCTTTAAATTCTTTTTTTGTTTGTTTGTTTTTAATGACACAATAAAGTCATGCTTAAAAATTAAGCTTCTTTTACAAAGTCGTCCATACCCAAAGCTGCTGTTGGAACCCAAATGTGATTAAGCACAGCTGGCAGCATGTAGGTCTGACTCAAGTGCTGTTGGTTCATCTCCTGTAACTTCATCTGCATTATCTTTCCATAACAGTTCCAAAGCAATGAGACGCTGTTTGAGGCGGTGGAGCACCAGGAGCTGGACCTGGTGCAGCTGCTGTTGTCCCAGTACAGTTTGGAAGAGCTCGACCTCAACACCCCGAACAGTGAAGGTCTCCTACCCCTGGACATTGCTATCATGACCAACAATGTGCCCATGGCTAAGCTGCTTCTCCAAGCTGGGGCCAAGGAGAGCCCCCATTGTGAGTAAATCACTCTTTCCCTGTGTTTTCAGCACATTTTCAGTGCATTGCATTAGCTGGATTCATGTGCACATTCCAAGCCTCTCCAAAATTCCCAAAAAGTTATGTGTTTTTATTTGCATATTATTCATTTATTTTTATAACGCTAGATGCTCAATCCTCTAAATGACTCCCATCAAACCAAGGATTACCCAATCATTAATCCTAGTTTTTTTTAAAAATCTGCTAAACAGAAATTAAGCAGAAAAATGTTTTACTAGTTTAATTCTCCAACCAATTCAAGTTAAAAAGATAAAAGTTAAAGATAAAATATAGCTGTAATGCGATGAAATGCCAAGTTCAAAACTTGGACTAAAAAGAAAACCTTTGGGAATCATTTCCGTCCAATTTGTTTTGCTCCTGCGTTAGATTTAAGCCTTTTCCATATGATGAGCGAACCAATTCAGTGTTTACTGTCACCAAGACAACATCTGATACAACTCACACAAAAACATCATCTCTTATCATGCAAAGGAACCGTCCATGCACCCCAGGCTATCAGTGAACTCCCACATCTCTGTCTGTTTTTTTGTTGGCAGGGAAACCGTAATAAAGGCGATGAAAGGGTGGTTAAAATAATGCCATATTAATCAACTTTGTAAGCACATTTCGCTGCCTGTGATCTGCTGAGCCTCTGCTCCCCTCCTCTGTTAATGATTAGAACTCGTCAGCAAGGCTCCTAGTCTTGTCTTGTTTTTGTTTCTACTCCCCCCCCGTCTCTCTCTCTCTCTCTCTCTCTCTCTCTCTCACACACACACACACACACACACACACACACACACAAAAACTGAGTCAGACGTCTTATAAAGGTAACATTAAATTGAAAACACTTGAATGAAAAGTGATGTTTATTGCAGTTTGCTCTTTGATTGTGTTCTCTCTCAAGAATCCAAATAACTCATGAAGAGGTGTCAGCTTTGAGAGAACCAGAATCACCTGTTTTGATATTATCGCTGTTTGCAGGATTAACAGTGTCAGCCAAACAAAACCTGACAAATTTTAAACAGCAGCTTCTTATTGACATAAATCCTTTGATGGCTTCTTTAGGACATTTAAAGGTCTGTGAAAGTTCTCAGAAATAAAGGGAAATAAGGACAAAATCACACTGGAGACCGTTTCTGAGCTACTTTCTGCTTCTACAAGAGCTGAATTCTTAAATCAAAATGAACCATTAACAAAGAGTTACACCCAGAAATCCAAATAATCAGAAATTCCCTGTAATAATCACAAGCACAAACTTCAAACTCAGGTCAGAGCTGCCCTCAAAATGATAAATAGCCTTTAAATCGTCACACAAGTGGCTGAAGTGAACAACAAGAACTTGACACCTAGAAGAAACACACACATTCAAAGAGGAGCTAACAGCCACCGCAGAGACACGGAGAGAGCCGCAAAATTAAACACCCAGATGGACATTTTGACACGGAGCTTTAAACTTACTGTCAACAGTGGAATCTAACGCTCAACAGTGGAATCTACAATGAACAAACACAGACCACGCAGACTAAACACAGACACACACCAGCCCCAAACACTCAAAAGAATGACCAGCCACCAAAGAAGTACAGTACTGCTACTGTCCTTTCTGACCTTAAGGGCTTTACATTAGCTCCTCTATACTTTCATTTTGAAGATCTATGCACGTCAGATGTGACCTCCAACAAAGATAACTGCCCAGCTTTTAGTACTGTAATAAAGCTGTTGTATATCTGCTACAGTGGTTTTGTTTAAGTAAGTTTTTAAACATCGGTTCCTGTTGGTATAAAAAAGCACCCCAGCTGTGGTTAAAAACAGCTCTTCTTCACAACGTTTACAAAGAAATGATAAAACTTTGAGATGAACAGATTTAAGGAGACTGTCTAAATTGGTATTTTTCTAAATCGTTCACGTATTATTGAAAATTCTATTACCTTTGCTGTAGATATAAACTTGATATGTTTGTTATGCATGTGAATGTTGAAATGAAATGAATTAAAATGTGCTGAAATGGAACGAAAGCTGCACTCTAACTGGCTTCCATGTGCTTCTAGTCGTGAGTCTTGAGGGCCGAGCAGTGCATTTAGCCACCTTGGTTCGGAGAGGCTGAGCAGCGCGTAGATCGGAAGACATCCAGGCACCAGGTCAGGAGCAGAAGGTTCCAGCGAGTGGGAAGGCTCTGATCCTGACAGGCAGCTAAAAGCCTGGGAGTGGAGGCTCCGTCATCTTCAGACGAATGCAGACTGGCTTTGAGCACGCCAGTAAGTCCTCTGTGTGACTTTGATGGCTGTTTCTTACAACCCTGGTTTTCATTTTGGCAACTGATTTCACTGTTGGCATTCCGTCTGGGCTGAGTTAATGGCTTCCACACTAGGAAGCCTAGTGTTCGACTCCATGAGTGCAAACATAACACAACTTAATTCCTGTTTTACTTTTTTTATAGGCATTTCACGACAGGCTTAGCTGCAGAGTAGACAGCCACCTCCTGACAGCAGACGCACTCACTAGCACACACTCCACCCTTTTGCGACCGTTCTCCACTGTGATGAAAAAAACAGAGCGTTCCAATCTTTGCAATCCCACATGCTCGAGTAATGTGATGGATAAGTTGGGTAAACATGGTTAGGATTTATAAGGCCGTCAAAGTGTTTCCATAGATGGAGTCACACACTCAGAGATATTATCATTTCATTTCACCGACTGAGCTGACAAATGCAGGATCGTTGTCTTTTGCATTCCTGCAGTCTCATAAGCACCATCTGTTTTTCTCCACAATCCTAAAGTACTTCGCAGTTTTTAACCAACCAGTGCTCTGTGATATTTTGTTCTGTAATGATATAGAACAGGGATGTCAAACCGATTCCACAAAGGGCCGTGTAGCTGCAGGTTTTTGTTCCAACCAATAGAGCACACACAGTTTGACCAACCAGCTGTCCAAAGACTCAGACCGGGTTGTTAAATGAGTTCAGGAACCGAAACCTGCAGCCACAGGGCCCTTTATGGAATCGGTTTGACATCCCTGATATAGAATGTGAATTAGGGCAGATTCTTCTTGTTTTGTGGCTGTCTCTGTAGTCAGTTGTCCTCTCTGTTTGCTTGCCCAGACCCTCCAGAGGCTCCCGGTGCCGTTTACCTTTCTGTCAGCAGCAGCACCAGTCTGAGTGTGGACTTTCAGGAGCCTCTGTCTGTCAACTCTGCCGTGGTTACCAAGTACAAGGGTCAGCTGCAGTACCATAGCATGAAGTATTTTTATAGATGTTTGATGTCATTAAGACAAATATATATTTTAAATGTTTTTTTTAATTAAAAGCAGGTGATGGAGTACTTGTGTATATATGTATATATGAAAACGTCTTTTTTTCTGCAGTGGGCTGGAGCACTGCGCCTTCATTCAGTCCTTTACTGGGGGAGATGGTGGTCGAGGAC
This sequence comes from Tetraodon nigroviridis, assembly GCA_000180735.1. Classification (NCBI taxonomy): domain Eukaryota; kingdom Metazoa; phylum Chordata; class Actinopteri; order Tetraodontiformes; family Tetraodontidae; genus Tetraodon; species Tetraodon nigroviridis. The sequence continues at coordinate 180,629 of CAAE01014738.1, forward strand.
ACCACATTGCTCCAGTGCAACATCACAGGACTCACTTCTGTAAGTTCTGCTGCACTTTTCTTGTTAGTGGTCAGACTCTTTACTCCCATCAGTTGTAAAACAGAGAAAAAGAAGACATTTGCCTCTGAAGAGTACTGAAAAAACGCTACACTGTTGAGATCACCCTATCTGCCCCAGTACATGCTGTTGTCAGATAAAAGGAACACTTGTTCATTATTTGGCAGATAAAGGATGAGAAATGAGACAAAGAACCATCAAAGTTCTCGCTTTTCCAGCTGTTGGCAGTGATTCTAGAAACTATTCTCCCACATTATTTACAATTGAAGTGTTTGCTTAGGGGGCATTTGAAGGCATTTCCCATGTGGCTTCATCACATACATCAAACTCCACGCAGAACTTGTACACACACATCAATCCCAAAGCGATGGGTGGGGGCGATCCGTAGGTCTGCTAAAACCTACAAGATGAGCAGCTTGGTAGCCTGTCACCTGATTTATGTTTGGCATTTTTAAGTGGTTTTGTAGACAAATGGACGCTCCTCTGGTTGTTTATTATTGTGTAAGAGTACACCCCCATCCAGACCCCTGCTGCCCAGCCGAAGCTTACTCTTGTCATATAACGGGGTCAAGGCAAGGTCAGGAAGTGTCGGCAACTGGTGTGATTGATCTGGCTGTGAAAGGAGAGACAGGAGGACTATCTTCTCCCTGGACATGGCCAGAACTTTTAGATGGGCTTCTACCTTCACACGTGCACATTTGTATCCATGCCGAGGCCTGGATACAGACAGGACGCCCAACAGCTCGCTAACACGTATATGATGTTTCACCTATAGATATAAATAGACTGATTTTCAGCTAGTAGACATTTGTTTTTAGCAACATGTTGTCTAAAATGTCATTCTCTCTGTCCTCACAGAATACTGATTACTATGTTCAGGTGTCAGCCTACAACATGAAGGGCTGGGGGCCTCCTCTGGTCTCTACGCCTGCATGCGCAGCACCTTCCAGTAAGTCTGTGTTGTCGTTAAAGGTAACCAAAATTAAACCATAATGTAAGGATATCTGGTAAAGGTGTCTTAGGTCTTAATTCATCTTCATACGAGGTCATGATTTTAATGGGGTTTGTGAGTGTAAAGCTGAAAGAGATGAGTATAACCTCAGTATGCTCGTCCTTAAACGGAGTGGAAAAATACCTGTATTTGACTTCAGTAATTAATTTGTTTTTAATCTCTCTTTCTGCCGATATCTGTATGTTCGTGTGAGTTTTGGATAAAATAAGAAACACAAAACTTTAATGTTAATGGCTAAACAAAATCCCTGAAGGGTTTTGGCAGGCCTCACTAAACTAACACCCCTTGCAAGATGTGCCTGAGTATCAAACGATGATAAAATCTCTCACAGCTTTCCCACACTTCGAGTTGGACTGGGGCTATAATTTCCCTTTCTATCCAATCCATTTGGTTTGCAACGCTGTTTCAGCTTTGTTTTGAAATCATTTTAGTCGGTGTGACAGCTGGACCATCTTCTGCCAGCGTGCTGGGTGGGTTTCGGGACCCCTTCTCCAGACGTCAGCGCATGTAACCATAGCCTCGGGATGGTGTGTGGGGCTAGCTGGCAGAGATACTGCCTGGGTTCAGCCAAGAAGTTAACCGTGAAGTCATGTGCAACAACAGCTGAGGTGTTTACTCACCAGAGCAGATCTGACCTGCTGTTTCCTGTCGGCATTTGTCTGTCTTCTCACTCGACCATGGATATCTTTTAGAATTTGAAGCAAATTACAGTATTTGTATATTTGCTTATAAAATTTTGGATGAATGTGGGGTGATTAATTCAGCATCCTAAATTAAAAAGTGACTGGCTGTCTGTGCTGCATGGTAAATCTGTAGAGAACACACCTACTGTAGAGAGCCAGTACAGGTACTGTGACTGTGTGCATGTTGGCACAGTTAGGGCACATCTGGTGAACATATGAACATGTTTTTTCTGATCAGCACACCATGTTTTTCAGCATTTTTTTCCCTGCATGTGTACGTCCTCATTATAAGAGACTGGGCTTTCCCTCTTTTTTTTGACTGTTCGCTTCCCTCCCTCCGTCTCTCAGAGCTAATTTCGATGTTGCGTGTTTGTGTTTTCCATTTGGGCCTACCACTGGAAATATTTGCATGTCTGTCCTGTAGCACGCGGCGCAGCCCCAACAGTGGGGACCTTATACCGTGCCGTGGACGCCCATTAAAGGGCCCGCTTGTCCTGTTGGGACAGGCACCTTTCCGGGAATAGAGCTCACCGTGTTTCAGCTCTGCTCTCCCTCTGGGGGCTCCAATAGATGGGGTTTGGGTAAGGGTGATGGGGGAGGGTGGTGGTTGACGGTGGCAGCAGGGGGTGGGTTATCGCTGAAAATTCACACGTATATGATGTTTCACCTATAGATATAAATAGACTGATTTTCAGCTAGTAGACATTTGTTTTTAGCAACATGTTGTCTAAAATGTCATTCTCTCTGTCCTCACAGAATACTGATTACTATGTTCAGGTGTCAGCCTACAACATGAAGGGCTGGGGGCCTCCTCTGGTCTCTACGCCTGCATGCGCAGCACCTTCCAGTAAGTCAAGTCAAGTCAAGTCAAGTGAGCTTTATTGTCATTTTCGAACACATATAGCTGGTGCGATACATATTGAAAACGAAACAACGTTTCTCCAGGACTTGGTGCTGGTAGGACAACACAAAAGGGGCACAGAAAGGACAACAGGGCTACACAGAGACAACATGGGTCAACACAACATGCAACAGGACGCGTACATAGACAGGCAGGAATGCAGGGTGGAGTAAAGTGGAGTAGAGTGCAGTATATATCAGAATAAGGTGCAGACAGATATGTCAGAATAAAGTGCAGTACAGTGCAAATGTTGCGAGTTTGTAGGTAAACGCTGTAAAGTGCCAGTGCAATTGTAACATTTTTGGTTTTATAAACATTATTCCCAGTAGCAGTGTTAAGGCAGCATGGAGGATTTGTGCAAACCTTTTTCTCTAAAACCAGAAAGTTAGCAGCAGGGTTAGATAATAAATAATCAAATAATGTGTGGTGGCGTGGAAAGTCTGTGCATTCAGATCCTTCCATTGAGGAGCCTGATGGCCTGTGGAAAGAAGCTGTTGGTCAGTCTAGAAGCTGTTGGTCAGTCTGAAGTCTGTGTTGTCGTTAAAGGTAACCAAAATTAAACCATAATGTAAGGATATCTGGTAAAGGTGTCTTAGGTCTTAATTCATCTTCATACGAGGTCATACGAGGTCATGATTTTAATGGGGTTTGTGAGTGTAAAGCTGAAAGAGATGAGTATAACCTCAGTATGCTCGTCCTTAAACGGAGTGGAAAAATACCTGTATTTGACTTCAGTAATTAATTTGTTTTTAATCTCTCTTTCTGCCGATATCTGCATGTTCGTGTGAGTTTTGGATAAAATAAGAAACACAAAACTTTAATGTTAATGGCTAAACAAAATCCCTGAAGGGTTTTGGCAGGCCTCACTAAACTAACACCCCTTGCAAGATGTGCCTGAGTATCAAACGATGATAAAATCTCTCACAGCTTTCCCACACTTCGAGTTGGACTGGGGCTATAATTTCCCTTTCTATCCAATCCATTTGGTTTGCAACGCTGTTTCAGCTTTGTTTTGAAATCATTTTAGTCGGTGTGACAGCTGGACCATCTTCTGCCAGCGTGCTGGGTGGGTTTCGGGACCCCTTCTCCAGACGTCAGCGCATGTAACCATAGCCTCGGGATGGTGTGTGGGGCTAGCTGGCAGAGATACTGCCTGGGTTCAGCCAAGAAGTTAACCGTGAAGTCATGTGCAACAACAGCTGAGGTGTTTACTCACCAGAGCAGATCTGACCTGCTGTTTCCTGTCGGCATTTGTCTGTCTTCTCACTCGACCATGGATATCTTTTAGAATTTGAAGCAAATTACAGTATTTGTATATTTGCTTATAAAATTTTGGATGAATGTGGGGTGATTAATTCAGCATCCTAAATTAAAAAGTGACTGGCTGTCTGTGCTGCATGGTAAATCTGTAGAGAACACGCCTACTGTAGAGAGCCAGTACAGGTACTGTGACTGTGTGCATGTTGGCACAGTTAGGGCACATCTGGTGAACATATGAACATGTTTTTTCTGATCAGCACACCATGTTTTTCAGCATTTTTTTCCCTGCATGTGTACGTCCTCATTATAAGAGACTGGGCTTTCCCTCTTTTTTTTGACTGTTCGCTTCCCTCCCTCCGTCTCTCAGAGCTAATTTCGATGTTGCGTGTTTGTGTTTTCCATTTGGGCCTACCACTGGAAATATTTGCATGTCTGTCCTGTAGCACGCGGCGCAGCCCCAACAGTGGGGACCTTATACCGTGCCGTGGACGCCCATTAAAGGGCCCGCTTGTCCTGTTGGGACAGGCACCTTTCCGGGAATAGAGCTCACCGTGTTTCAGCTCTGCTCTCCCTCTGGGGGCTCCAATAGATGGGGTTTGGGTAAGGGTGATGGGGGAGGGTGGTGGTTGACGGTGGCAGCAGGGGGTGGGTTATCGCTGACACATCCTCCAGTGAGCAAGCAAGGATGCTAACTGATTTAACACAGCAGCCAGAAGGTGCTGAAAGATTCTGCAGAGCGGGTCATATATGAGGAGAGTAGGAGGAAAAGTGCATGTCTG
>CAAE01014738.1:185451-212717 GCA_000180735.1 Tetraodon nigroviridis
TTAAAAAGTTAAACGACTTTAATCAATGAATATGAAATTAGGGTAAATAAATGAAATAGGTCACCTGAATCAAAAGGAGTAAGAATGTTGGTGGTACAAAACTTAATGTCTAGAAAATAATGTGTGGAAGTGGTTGCAAAGTTTTCTAGAACTACTAACAGTGATTTTATACACGTTTAGCTTCCGGCTACGTTATTATAGAGATAGGTTGTATAACATACATATATATGTGTGTGTGTGTGTGTGTGACAGCCACAAATAAATGAATGTATTTGACACCCAAAGGTTCTAACTGGGTTCAGGGTTAGGGTCAGGGGGTTGTTTAGGATGGTTATGGTTAGTGTAAGGGGGCTGAGTAATACATTATGCCATAAGTCCTCACAAGTATAGAAGCACAAGGATATGTGCATGTGTGTGCGTGTGTGTGTGTGTGCACGCGCGCATGTGCGCTCATGCGTTCTGTTCTGAACCACATGTGTGCAGGAGCAGTAAGTCACACTGGCGCTCACTAACTCTGTCTATCAGCCAACCACTGCTTTCTCACACTGGGGTGGGTACTGTTTCCTATCGTACACACGCTGGACATATTTGAGAAGCTCTAGTGTGTGCACTGCGTACTCCACACTCCAACTGCAGGATTCTTTTCAGTACTGCAAGGATTGCGCGAGCTTAGTGTAATTAGGAATGTTGTTGATCTATTAATGAAAAGAAATGTTGAGGGTCAACTTGTGACTTCTTTCTGAGATAATTTTTCATCAGCGTTTAAGCTCAAGGTCCAGTTTATTTTTTTCTAACAGGGTTGTAACACCATAGTCCATAAATCTAGGTATGCTGTTTCAAATGAAATAAATATTGTTGAGCATTCCAACTTTCCACTGTGAGCACAACCGACAGTAGCAGCCTGTCTGTTTTAAAATCCTACAGCACTTGCACACTATAAACTAACACAGAAGGGTTTCAAACCAGAGCGTTATAACCAGATTTGGTGTCACATGGTAAATGTAGAATAAAAGAGATTATTGATAACTGGAGCTGTAAACATTGCGTGGCCATTGTTTGTTCTTCTGCAGGCTGGAGGGACGTCGAAGGGCGCTCTCCACGTCAGAAGGGCCAGAAGGAGGTGCTAGATCAACTGCTTGGTCACATAAAAGAAGCTCACCGCCACTGTGTCTGCCATGGTATCAACAACTTTTTGATAGATTCCGAGTTCATGTTCACCTCAAGGACTGAGAGCTTTACTGGTCGGCATGTTTGACCCCTGCTGAAACCCAAACTCCTAAACCAGATAGTGACATTGCGCTCAGTGAACTTTACATAAACATAATTATATCAAGCCGTCGTTGGACCATAAAACTTAATAAAGTTTTATGGGATATTAGGATAGGAGGATATTAGAGGGTTGCCACGCCCTCCTAAGTACATCTGAGTTCTCGGTCCACAAAGGCGCCATGGATGGTCAGCTCGCAGGTGTAAAATGTCTCACCAGTTGCTGCATTTCATCTCACCTTGACAGACACTTTAAAATCTGAGGCACGACATGTACTTAGGGGGCTATATACCCAGGTCGGTATGCTGCCTCAAAAATTATACACTCCCCTCTGTCTCAACAACCCCCACCCCTTTACACATCTTTCCATGACTCAGCCCTTCCTCTGCTGGATTCCTCTCTCTTTTCTCTCCCTCTCCTCTCTCTCTTTCTCTTTTTCACTCCTTGACAAAATACAGATCAACATCTCTCACACTCGGGCTGTTTATATCCCCAAACACTGCTGGTTGTAAGCTGGTCCCATAAGTGTCAGAACCTGTCCACACAGACTATTTTACATGATGGCAAACTTCATTTAGCAGTAAGCAACTTCTGTCTCTCGCACACTCGCCCACTTACTATTGTCCACTGTGGCCAGACCATATTTGCAATGGGGCGAGATCCAATATAATAGTGAGTATTGAGAAGCTCTTGGTTCTTCAGACTGCGACTGATTAAGCTTGAGAGTTGAGACAGGGTAGCCAAGGTGGCGTGTCCTGGGGTCATGTTTGTTATTCCTGTAAGAGACGAGTCCCGGGCTGGGTGGGAGAGGGCATAAATTAACACTGACTACCGCTGCCTGCCCTGCTCCTCCACCCCGGCGGCCTGCCAGTCGTCCTGTCTACTGTCCATACATTTAAACACACGTCGACAGACAGGCACACACATAGATACACATGTACATGAATATGCACAAATATTCATTTACATGCTCCGTCTTTTAACTCCCCCCCCCTCACGGTCATGTATGTACCTCCATCACAGCCCAGTTTACAGCCCGTGCCACATTCTCCCTCTTGTCCAAACACTATTAATTAAACTGTGAAAGAGGCCTTGACTAACAGAGGCACCCCAGCAGTCAGCTCTGCTTGTCTGTCTTACTCAGTGTCAAATGGGGACTGAGGCCAGAAGGACTGTAGCTCAACAGACCTGAGTGTAAAGACAAATTTAGGGAGGTGAGAGGGGTCGAGGGGCGCTGTTTTTACTGGTTAGTCTACCTCCACTCATCTACCTGAAGAGAAAATTAGTTTTTTCGAGTCCTGAATGGGGGGATTTATTGGCTCCAAGTGGCCCTAGGCTGGAGTAAGATCACTTGGGAGGAGAAGAAAATGTGCAGAGGGTTGGGGACTCAGGGTTTGTAATGAGGTAGATGCGTTATCTCACAAACAGCCACCCGCAAAAACACATGCACACATGTATATAAATATATGCATATATACAAATCTCTGTCTCCCTCTCTCTGTTTCTGGTTCTCTCTCTCTCTCTCTCTCTCTCTCTCTCTCTCTCTCTCTCTCTCTCTTTCTTGCTTTTAACTCCCCTCAGACCCACTAAAAATAAACATGTCCCCATAGACTTAACTGACCTCCCTGTCAATGAGCAATGGCAAAGGGTTAACACACACACACACACACACACACACACACACACACACACAAATTACTACAGCTTCTTGGCTCCACTTATATGGCTCAAGCTCAAGACACGCCATGCTCCAGCAGCTATAGTATATGCAGGTAAACACATGCATATATACAGTTAGTGTTCCTCTGGGAGCTCCAAGCTAGTGGTTCCTTCAAGTTCCATAGTCTGCTTTTGACAGCCTGCATAACTGTCAAACGGTGCTGCAGCACCAGAGAGCCTGAAATGTTGAAAAACATTCCACTCCAGCCATGTTGTTGGACATGTCAGCATGGTTGCCAATTAGGTAACAGTTCTGTCTTTGAGATGTCCTTCAGATTTGTCAAAACAGTAGCGCTGACTACAGTTTTGCAAGAAACAAACAGACGACCAGTCATTTGTGACATAGTTTCTTAGAAGTTTGGACTGTTGACATTGGAATATTGCTATGAAAGAGGTCATCTGACATGGTTTCTCCTTTTGAAAGTATCTCTTTTTTTGTCCACACAGAACAGTGCAAAGCTCCATCACAGGGAAGAAAGCACTCCGTTTCTAAAAGTCTGCGCCACCTTTTCCAGCCAACCAGCAAGTTTGTTAAAAACCTAAAAAGGTAGACGTGGTCACAATTTTGGATTATTTCTCTGTGATATGGGGCATCTAGTTCTAATTTTTCAAAAGTCAATTGTATCATTAGAGCACATTTTGGCTGATGAGTACAAATGCTGTTATAAATTCCACGATAAAACACAGATTTAGAAAAATAAAAAAGACTAAAATCACACAAGAAAAAATAGCAATAAATGAATGCATTTGGACATTTTATTACTAAATCTATAATGTATTATTTTTGTAATATAAAATGTGAAGCTCATTTAGACCAAAGACTAAAGGTCATATTTTTCTGGAGACAATTAGATTTTTAAGTCTGAGCTGAGTCAGATTTTTTCCACATTTACTGACTCAGGATGTTCTGAATCTGTGCTTTTTCCAGAGGACTTTACCTGACATCCATCCTCTACAGAGATGATGGTGTTTTGGTTACTTCAGAGGACCAGATTCCCATTGTTGAAGTTGAAGATTGCTACTCCAGCTCCCTCATGCAGGACTTCCTCTGGTTTACCAAGGTAAACATCAATCAGACAGAAATATACTACCGACTGGCTTTGAATTAGGTATTGTATTTATGTCTAAGATGTACATGTTTTGTGTCTACAATCAATATGGTAGGTGTCTTATTTATGGGAAGAGATTCTGTGGCTGCAGCAGTGTTTGAGCCTTTCTCAGTCATCCTCGTCATGCACTCTGCAGACACGCCTCAAGATGCTGCAAGCAGCCTCCCAGCTGCAGGTACTACAGCGTTCAGTAGACTGATCATCAGCGTAGTTCATAGATCTGCAGAAACAAAAGCATTAACAGAATTCTTCTGATGTCCTTCACAGGGTATGCTGGGGACACAGGACCTCGGTCAGGTCTACTTTGAGCCAATCAAAGACAAGCATGGTAATGCTTTGCTGGTGCTTCTCAAGGACATGAATACCTGCCCCAACCTGGATGGAGTTCACTGGATGCAGCTTGGAAAACTCCAGCTCCAGCGCAAGTCCATTTCATCCCCTGAAGAGCCCACCGCCCTGGACATGCTGCTCATCACTCTGCATGTCAGTTGAGTTGGGAAAGACCTTGGTTTGGTGTTGCGGACTGGCTGCTGGGACGGTTGTCTAGCTGTGGCTGCGGATTTTGTCCAGCTTATACTTTGCATAGTTTTGTTGCCTGAGGATCAACCAAGATGAAAGAGTGTAGTGTCGTGCCTCCAAAGCTACTTTCCAGCATTTATTTATTTGCATTACTCTAATGTCTGCAAGCACATTAAAACAATGAAGACAAAACTGACATCGTAAATGTGTAAGTCGCAATGTGCTGCCAGTTATTAGAGCAGCGTGTGCAAAAACTCATCATTCACTTTTAATTATCCCCAGCCCTCCTCTTCCAGCTTTTATTTGCTGCATGAGGACACATATTGAAATCAGATTAATTAAAATTCCACATGTAAGGCCAAATGTAGAATTTGTGCCAGCCCAAAACAAACATTCAGCTACTCAATTAGCTTGGAGGGATACGCTCCTAGATCTGTGGCAGTCTGGAACTGAACCACGAGCTGATTTCGACTCTGTTGTCTGGTAAACATGATAGCATTGCTGGAGAGTGGTTTTGTCTCTGGGGTTGTTGATGGTCTCGGCCCTGTGGTGACAGAACTCCTCCCCTAAGTAAAACCTCATTTCCCCCAAATATTTGTTTTGTGGTTACGGTATGAGCAAAACTCATGTTGAAATACACAAAAATGTGCCGATGGTGATGTGCTGTGTTGAAACAACTGTGCATTATAGTATCCTGGTCTCAGCTGGATCACTTCAATCAGCAGCAAAATAATTAAGCTGGTGTTCTCCCAACCAGCTGAGGCCAAAGCGACCATATCTCTAACCTAGCGTGTCCACCTGCTGTTGACAGGAGAAGCTGGCATACCACCGGAGGAGCCGGAAGACATTGTCCCCGGGCTTATATCTGGGCTACCTGAAGCTGTGTACATCTGTAGAACAGATCAGAGCTCTTGTGCCGCAAAAACTCCCCAACGTCCTCTGTCACACCAAAATTAGGGACAACAGCCACGTGTCCAGGTGAAACTCTTTTTAATATGGAGTGATGTGTCCAGGATTGGAAGGGCATAACTTCACATGTGTGTTGTTTTAGAGAGGAGTGGCAATGGCTGCAGACACTCAGCTGTCTACAGAAATCAGAGGAAATGGGCCAAGAAGGGCAAACTACAACACATCGCCTCCAAGACGAGCTGCGCACTGCCATCAGGGACCTGATGGCACACATTAACACGCCTGGCAGTCAGGTCAGGGTGGATCTCAGCTTAAACCATAAAGAGCAGGTGCTAGGATAAAAACTGTCTTTTGTCTCTGAGCCGGTCCTGACTGGCCTAATGGAAGCTCTCTAAAAGCATCTAGCCAAGCCAAACAGAGACAAACAGCAGCGGATTCAAGCACAGAAACTGACCATTGTTCTGGGTGCCTTTAACAATTAACCTCTTCCAACCGGTGCTGTACAACCTTTCTGTTAGACTGTAACAATATATGAACATTTTAACAGCCTTTAAAAACGAATGTGGCTGTAGCCCCAAGGTAGTCTGCCATGTTTCACAGAAGTGACATTTCATAACCCATAATTACAGTGAAACCAGACAGTTGCCTCTGTGCAGTTCGAGCCAGGCCCTTTGGCACCATTCAGGACTATTCCCATTACTTCAGGACCACTCATGCATAGCCTTGACTGACCTGTCTTTCTCACTGTTCAGGCTCAAGAATTCCGCATCTACAGCCAAGAAGTGTTGGAATTTGGGGAGAAAGTGTCTTTTCTGCTGCTCCTGCCACCTTCAGAGGAAGTGTGCACCGCTCCTGGTCAGAAGAACCCATACTCCCCCCGCTCAGGCTTCCTCACTTTGCCCCTGCAGATCTTTGAACTGGGTTTGTTTTTTAAGCTGGCCCACATGTTTCTGTATTTAGTGGAGCAATAATTAATGTGTATTTTGGGAATTTTCTTTCCCACAGTGCACTTTACCGCGTATTGCCCCAGTTTCATTGGCCAGTACTGCCGAGTTTCAGCTTTGCTGGAGCTGGAATCCCTCATTTCCCAGCAGGCACTACGAGAAGCTTTCTCTGAGGCCGAGCTTTTCGCTGCAAGGAAGAATCACCAGCAGGTCCAGGAGCATATGCAGGTAAGATATCAGAGTCAGCAACACTGGTGTTTACACAGTGAGTTATGTCTCAGGTGGAGGTAGAGATTTCGGTTGATTAAGAATAATTTCTATACTTTTTGCTGCTTTACAACAGCAAATGGAGGAGGTGTGGCGTGAAGCCAGGTGGATCATGGACGCCCTGCAGTTTGCCCGCTACAAGCAGCCAACGGGAGGCATTTCTATAAGCAAGATCATCGATTTCTCCAAAGAAGTGATGCCCGAAAAGCCTCCCTCCTCTTCCTCTCAGACAGAGTTCATGCCCTCCCCAATGCCATCGCCTGAGCCAGGCCTCAAACATTCTGGTCCGAATTACTGGGACTCACTTCAGGTTGTTCTTTACGTTTGCGTTTGTGCACTGTAACAGGTTCCCCTTGTGTTCTGCAGATTTTGCTGGACTGTCCGATGAGGAAGGATCCTCCGAGGTCTTCCTGACCACAGACAGTGACTATGACTCCAGCCGTGCCCAGAGTCCTCGTGAGCTGGACCTGCTGCCCCACTCGCCCCTCTCGTCCTCGGCGCCCCTGGAACCCCGCACTTTCCTGTGCAGTGACGGGAGCGGTGCTGGAGGACACATGTGTATCAGTAGAGGAGGCGGGAGTCTCAGGGATTCCACCCCTGATGTCCTCCAGGCCTCTGAAATGCAGCATGGACGGGAAGGTGAGCTGTGTGGTGGAGGAGGAGGAGGAGGAGGAGGAGGAGTTCAGTGTGGCATGGAAAGGCGAAGAGGGGGCCCAGAGCAGTTTGACAGTGACTTCATCCTGCCCAGCAGGCAGATAGAGCTGCTGCATATCACAGAAAAGAGACAGGCCTTCTGTGTGAGAACGAGCAGCCTGGAATTCCCCTCCAGCACCCCTGCTTGCAGCCAGCTGTATTGCAGCTACAGTCCTTCCCCCTCGACCTCACCACAGCGCAGGTGGCACCGGCCGTCATCCGTGGACCGCTGCTGCTCGGCCGGGCGCTGCCTACCGCCGCTTCCACCAGCACGTACATTATCACAGGACAGCGGCACGCAGAGACTCTCCTCAGCGGCGCCCGCTCGCTGTCAGAAAAGCGTGTCAGGCCACACTCCGCGTGTACCCTCAGTACTGCACAGGACTACCGAAGGAGACCAGCGTCAAGGTACACACTCGTTTGACAACGGTACAATCTAACCTTTCACGTTGTTGTTGTTGTTGTTGTTGTTGTTGTTTTCTAAATGTCTTTTCTGCACGTCAGCTTTGTGTAACTCCAGGAACATCAGCGCGGGAGATGGTCCAGCTGGTGGTGCAGGAAATGAACGCCCTGTCCCGGCGGCTGCTAAGCAGCAACGGCAGCAGCGAACAGGAAGCCAGCGTGTACTACAGCGTCGAACAGTTGAAGCACTTTGGTCTTGTGCTTGTTTTGGACAACAGAGAAAAGTGGCTTCCAGGATGATTTTTGCCCATTGGAGCTTCAAAACCCGTGGCAGAGAGGCAAACTGTGCGTTCGCATTAAGGAGTACTCACCGCTAGCCCTCAAACATAGCCGCGCAACTACAGTGTGACAAGGAAATCATGCATCGACTCAAGAACTGTTCTACAGCGTTTGACTCCTTCATGTCTCACCTCTCTTTGTGTCCCTAGAGTTTTACCTGCAGTGGTGGAAGGAAACACTGCACCACTGCAGGTAAAACACAACACTTGTGCTCTCATGAAATGTGTCCTGTTGTATAAAAGAGTTTTTATTTTGGAACATCAGAGGTCCCCGTATGGACACCAAATGAACTCTAATAAAATGGAACAAAGAGCCAAGGTTTTTGCTACTGTTAGACGTCATTTGGGGAAAAAAGGTCTTGATGAGGAGTAAAGCTAATGGAGCATCACAGACTTCTAGCTTGATCACAAGAAAGCTTGCACAGTGCCAAAACGCCAGGGGCGGCGTCACGTCCTCCGAAGCCACCCACGGACACGTCTTCTCCAGTGAACTCTCCTTGTGTCATTCCCAAGGAGCTGTCAGCTGCAGCCAGCGGCTCCATGTTGGATGTGCGATCTGGACCGGTCCCAGACCGTCAGCAGCTAGGTTTACGTTCAGAAAAGGGAGACCACCTACTGATCTCTGGTATTCTTTTTCTCGTTTTTGCAGCAGCAAATCCTCTGAGTACTAGACCCACTCCTATTGTAGCGAACAAACATTGTCATCTCATGTTGTGACCGAACAAATGCAAAACAACGGAATTGGATTTTCACAACAGAGAAGAGCAATACTTTTGTCTTTCTTTTTCCTAATAGATGGCAAAAAAGCATGTAAACCCTAGTTAGCAGTCCAGTGTTTTGTTGTGTTTGCTTCAGTGGTATTTCCAGATGCATTAAAAGTTGGTGCCTGTCAGTCTAGAACAGGGGCTCCCCAAGGGATTCTGTTGTGAAAGAGATGACTCAAATTGTTAAGAGGCCCAGCGTTTGCCAGCAAAGCAGCATACAGTGCATTCCAGACTGTCTCCTAAATAAGTTATATATGAAAGGACTTTCAGATGGTTGAAAACCTACCAAATCAATGAAAATATTGGTAGGGAAATCATGGCTCAGGTCACGCAACTTTACCTCTGTTTTGTCTGGTAGGTAATGCAGATTTGCAGCAAGACAACTTTGCTTTATCGGATATGCAAAAAGCACAACTTTTCGCTCACGGTGCCGGCTGGAGACCAGTGTGAACATCAAGCCATTAACCCAGCATCGACCCCAGATTTCCATCTGATACGTGAGGTGCCGTCTGTAGTGTTGGTCCATTGTAGACACACTTGGTTTGACTGGCAGCTTTACAGCTTCAGGAGCAAAGCGTTAGGCGGTGTTTTATTGTGAAATGATTTCAGAGATTGCTAGACTGGAATAGTCTCGCTTGCTTAGAGCAAGCCAACGTGTCTTCCATCTGAAAGGGACCGGTTTCTGGGATGGACCCAGCAGGCACAGTTAGTGTCACATGAATCAGGTAGAAATTTGAGGTTTCCAGAAGTGTCAGGATCTATTCTTTAAAAACACATTTTCTCAGAATTTGTAAATGGACAAATAAATAAATAAGTACAATGTCAATTAAAAACAGTTTAAATGCTGGTTGTTAAAAAGCATTGGTTATGTGACCTTACAACTGTGTGCTTGTCATTTAAATTATATTTCTCATTTCTGCAAAGGCCTCCTAACAATTTGAACCGTCCTCTTTGGTGTGCTTCTGAAAGCTTTTTTTTAAATTTGGAATTTCTATTTCCACAATGCCATCTGTAAAACTTTCCCAGCTTTTATTTTCCCTTGTTCTGCAGCATGTTCTGCAAATGTAGCACCAGAACGTTGTGATGGGTGAAGTCAGTGAACCTGGCCTCAGTTACTGTAGCATTCCAGGCTCACATGATGCTGTGGAGCCTGTCACAGTGGGGGTTTACAGTCAGGTCTCCCAAAGTGTTTACACTGTTTCGTTTCTGCGCTCACATGTAACTATTTTATAAAGATTACTTCACACAAACTGTTTTACGTTTGGGTTTAGGAATGGCTCAAACTGTCCTGGCTTGCATTAGTCTTCAAAATGTTTTTACAAGGTCAAAATGCATGAATCTAAACGCACAACCAGACAGGGAACCGTGTACATGGTTAAAAAGGAGCAGTGGATGAATGTACTGTATCGTCCTTAAATGTGAAAGGAAGCAAACCTGAGATTGTCGATACTACAGTTCAAACGTCTGAATTTGGGAAGACTTGGTCCATCTTAAGATTATGCTTAAGGGGAAAAGAGGGGTTGCATTCTCTTTCCAGTGAAAAAAAAAGCCCAGTGTTTACAAGGAGCTGTTGGCAGGCAAACCCATGAAGGAGACATCACGTCACTTTTTTAGAATCTATTTTTATTGAACAATAAATGAATATTAACAAAATAAAAGTCTTGTTTATTTATATGGGTCTCTTAGACAAGTGTAGGAAGATTCTGCCTTGTGTTTTTCCCTGGGGGTTATTTTAGTTTGCGCTTTCACAAGCACGCACCGTCCACCCGCAAAATCTGTTCATTCATCTGATATGAATGAGAGTGAAGGACAAATAGAGGGCACTTGTTCCTGCAGATGCTGTTTTGCAATGACCTCACCAGTGTTTGCCACCCAGTCGATGAAATGTGACTGTCGGGCAGCTGCAGACAGGATCTCGCAGTGCTGATTGGAGGACCTGGCTGCAGTAAAACCCTGCTTTTCACCATCAGGGGTGGTTTTCACAGGCAGGTATATCTCTGTAACAGGGTTTTATATGATCAAACACGTTGTTTGTTTGTTTCTTTATTGTCTCTGACTTATATTCTGTTGACCGCGACGCTTGCTTTATCTTAGATGATGAGCTATCTTGGTGTGACTGTCATCAGCACTCGAGGCCGCAGAAAGCTCAGATTAGACAAAACCCCTCTCTGTGTGGAGGAACAAATCAGGTCCTTCATAGGCCAGAGTTCATCTCAGCGGACCCCAACCCTCCATAACACACCAGGGCTACATGCTGCATGTTCGGGACAACAGACGTGAAATGACACTTGACACTCTGTCATCTGCAGTGAGTGTTGCCACTACACAGGTTTCGCCTTCTTACGCCAAACAACAACCTTGCAGCTTTCATGCACTGCATCAGTTGTAGCTGTCATGCTCTAAAAAAAAAAAAACCAACTAGCTCTGTAGTGGTGTACACACTACATGTTCCTCCGCTACTGCTGTGGCCCAGCGACCCAATCACCCAAACACCTTTTTCACATGATGCATTATGTCAAAAGGAATTTGGGAAATGCCAGCTTGAGGAACGTCTGCACACTGTAAACCATTGATAAGTATTAAAAAAACATCCACCAGTAAAAGGTTTTTTAGTGTCAGTAGATGCGGCTGAATGTGTAAACGGCGTGCAAAAGCGTTCTGCTGAGTCACAGACGCAGGGTTGGAATCTGGCCATTCGGGCTGCTTTCAGCAGGATCAAATCTCCTTCCAGCAGCAAGTGTTTTTTCAAGCCTTGAGCAAATAAAAGATTGTATGCCTAATGCCAACAGATAGAAATACTCATGCAGATAGACAAGCCAGTGCACGTGAGCGTGGGGCAGTTGAAAACCCGAATCTACTTCAATGTGTTAATGCATTTTAAATAGTACAAGCATCCTCGTTAAGCCACTACAGCTTTAAAAGCAGCTCTTTACTCTTTACTGACAGTAACCTAAGAATTGTACTTGTACTCTGACGCCTCCTAATTTTAAACCTTCTGACTTCAGGAGGACCTGAGCTAAATATAACCCCTGGCATATATCTGAAAGCCTGAAGGAAAACATTCCCCAAACTCTGAAAAGTGGTTATTCATGCCCATTAAAGCGATTCAGACTGAGGAGCATTTAGCTCAGCCGCAGCAACTCATGACTCATAATATCTGCAGTGCTATGTGGAGTTGTCCATCGGAGCAAATCATCTGATGTCCTCAGCACCTCCTTCTGTGGAGAGGAATGAGTGATGGGCTGTTAGGCTTGCGCTCCTCAGCGAGTCCAAGCGAGGTCTTCCATGCGCTGCACTTTCTGGACAAAACGGACCCGTCTGCACTGCAGGAACTTTGCAAATGCAGTCTCCTCATGTCAGCCTGTACCTTTAAAACTCTGAACTGACCCTTCTTTATTTTCAAATTTGTTTATTCATACCCCAGATTTTGTTATTGTCATTGTCATTCTTGGCCACACGGGTCGTAAAAGTCTCAGATGCACCTCCTGAATGGTGATGTGAGACCATTTTAGAAGGTATCGAAGGTAACCAAAAACCTGGACCTTGGGCAGACCTTGATGCTAAGTGCAGGTGTAAAAACACTCTGAGCAACTTTGTGAACTTTGACGGCGTCTCTTGCCGATGTCACAGCTCTTGTTCCATTCCTGCACCCCTGATCACCTGTTTATTTCAGTTTGCCTGCCTCTGACCCCCTGTTCCACCCTCCCTGCCACCACTCCATTCCAGCCTGGCACTCACTGGCACTCTAGCAGCAGACTGCATACACGTACTCAGAGAGTGTGTGTGTGTGTGTGTGTGTGTGTGTGTGTGTGCGTGTATGTGTGTGTTTGCAGTGGGTGGGAAAAAGTGAAGCCTGCCACTACTGCATCACTCATTTCTCTCTCTCATTCTTTCTCTCCCTCCCTCCCTAGGGCCCATAAACCTTTAAAGCACCTATAAAACACTTGGCGAGGCCTTTTTGAAGTTTTTATGAAGATCTGGCTTTATTGTTCTCAAGAGATGAGCCCCGCTCCGCTGGCGCCTCAGAGCTTTCAAGAAGTGCCAGTGAATTCAGTCGGGGGGGCTAGGTTGTGGCAAAATAGGGAGACCCAGGGAAAACGGGGCTGTGAATGGGAGTGGGCACTCTGGGGTCTGTGTATTTATGCCCCTCACATTATCTAGGGGGTGCACTGTGTGGTGCGCATTTAGGTGCGTGTGCATGCATGCAAATGTGTGTCAGGGAGGCATGTGACTTGCAGCTGCAGTGTGAACAGCAACAGTGTGAGTTCTAGCTTGGCATGTTGAGCTTCTGTCCTTGAGGTAGATTTAAGGCATGCCAAATCAAACATGAGTTAAGAAAGTTCTAATAAAAGCATGTGTGTTTGAACACAAGCATGCGTGTGTTCCAGCATGTGTGTCTGCGTATTCCTGCGAGCGCAGACGCTGGGGGCCAGCAGGTTGCGTCCTTGTTGTTTGAAGTGGAGCTCTGTTGTTCTCATAGAGCTAAATGAATGGAGCCGGACCCCCCTCCATCTGTCTGATCCAGCGGCACCGACACTCCCTCCCAAATCCCGGCTCCGACGCCCGACACATCGGCCCCCTCAAAGGAACAGTTGGCAAACGGATGGCCCATTAAGCAGGCGAGGGCGACGAGCCCTTGCCTCTGTGCAACACTTGTAAGGGGGAGAGAGAGTGTGACATCGACACAGAAATAAAAGCAATCAAGAGATGTGTGTGTGTGTGTGTGTGTGTGTGTGTTAGGAGTGGTGGTTACAACTCAGTGGCCATGACATTATCCATGTTGGGGTCTTTGACCGTGCCTCTGGCCTCCAACCTCCCTATTGTCAGAAAGGTGTGTGTTCTCACTTGCTCATCAAGGCCATGACAGAAAAAAATGTCTTATTTTCATAAATTCACACTCACACCACTAAACACATCTCTTCCTTTATAAAAGGATAAAAGGAAAGGAGGAGATATTTGAGAGTTGTGTCTGCCCCGCCAAAGAGCCCTAACAGGTTGATTTTGGCTCTGAATCAGGATATTGTTGGTTTGTCGCTCTAATGTGTGTGTTTTTGGTGTGTGGGAGAAAACCAGAACACCTGGAGAGTACGGAGACTGACTCAAACT
Source organism: Tetraodon nigroviridis (assembly GCA_000180735.1). Taxonomy (NCBI): domain Eukaryota; kingdom Metazoa; phylum Chordata; class Actinopteri; order Tetraodontiformes; family Tetraodontidae; genus Tetraodon; species Tetraodon nigroviridis. The sequence goes on from CAAE01014738.1 coordinate 199,489, forward strand.
CAGGGATCTCTCACTAAGAGGCGACAAAGATGCTAAAATGAGTAAACGCACATGTGTAAATACAGCTGATGATTCTCTGAAGGAAAGTGCACCTCAGCGAGCGTTATTGACTAGCAGAAAAAAGAGGGGAGACCCAACAAGGTTTGATTCCTCCATCTGCAGCGAGGTGAGGAGGGGAGCTGAGCCGAGGTGGGCCGTGCTCTTCTGCAGGTCGCAGCCATGGCAGCGAGTTTCTGAAAGAGCATCTTGGAGAAGGTTGTTTTGCTCCACCCAGGCTCCACCTCTGATTTCATTAACACTCTTGATATCATGTGTTCTGCACATGTGACTTCTGATCTCCTGAAATGCTTCCGTGTGCATTTGTGAATGGAGCAGAGCGTTAAGGCAGATCCAGTAAGGTTAGCGCTTGTTGTATAACTCAAAAAAGCTGAAAGGTGAACACAGTTTGATCATGATCTGGATCAGCATTTAGAGGGTACAGGGGTATTTTAGAGGTGATCACATGCACGCATTGCTGCTGCTGGATCTGCTGTGAACCTCCAGTCTCCTGAAGTCCGTCTGCAGCCACGAATCTGTCATTGGTCCTCGTTTACACACTCACAAACTACGACAAGCACATTACAGCCCCACCATGTCCACAGCACTCAGATTTGGATGTCTCGTGTATCCTGGAAGGTTTGTCTGGACTGCACCAACTCTGAGAGTAAAACCGTAAAGAACGAATAAAAGCGATGGAAGGGGGCTGACAAGGCCCAGCTGAGGGCATTCTATCAAGCATCCCAGCAAACAACCTGAAAGCAATTTCTCTTTTCTTCAGATTTATAGGATCAAATCCCTGTTAGTCATCAGCATAAAAGAGCTCCAGAAAAGATGAAGGCGAAAAGCACCGGCTTGGCTTGATGTGTGGGCACATGTGAGTGGGGCATAAAGTAAGGAAATACAAAAAAAAAAAAAAAAAAAATCCAAAAGTAGCTCGACTGCAGACTTCAGGAAGCAGCAGGCCAATGAAAAACAGACACATTCATGTTGTGTGGCTGTGATGCAGAAAACACAAATGCACACATATTCACAGATAGATCGATGTTAACCCCAGCTCCGGCCTCCTTTGTGCGAAGAATGATGTCATGCTTTCTGAAAACACGTTGGGGGGGACAACATCAGGGGGTTTAAGGGGGATTCCTTCGGTCCTTTCAAGTTTGCAGGGGGAGCCTTGGGCCACGGCAGGGTAGACAGTACGAGGGCAGGAGGCTCAACGCTGCCACCCCCCCACAGCCCACCCCAGCAAGCAGTCACATTAGGCACGCTCCAGCCACGCCATCAAAGGCCCGGCTTACAGCACACACAAATAGCACACACACACACACACACACACACACACACACCCACACACACACACACACACACACACACAGCTGCTTTTCCAACTGGATGTATGGACCCACAGACAGAAGCTAAACGAGCATGTTCACACTCCAATGAAACAAACACCCACCCTAAAATAAAGACAGGCATGAAAACTTTTAGAAACATGCACACACTGGGGAACACCTAAAACACACACACACACACACACACACACACACACACACACACATGTTCACGCCCACCCCCACCGGCTGTGTTATTGTTTTGAAAATATGATTGCAGTGACGAATGGGGTGGGGAGAGAGAGGGCTGTAGCCGGGGCGAGTGGCAGGGCTCCTCCATTGTCCCCGACCAGTGTGAGTCTGTGTCCATAGCTATAGAAACTGGGGCCACACTGGGAAGGCATGCTTTCATCTCCACCACAGGCTCACCGCTTGCAATAAGGGGTCAAATAAATCCCCCTGGATGCAGCGAGGAGGGCGGGGTGGGGTTAGTGGGCTTATGTGGACACACGCACACATGCACGCATGCATGCGCGCACACACACACGCACGCACACACACACACAGAGTGTTCAGCGGGTCTTTTGGACCCACTTCGGTGGACAGGTAGTGTAGATGATGATCTCACTGTGAACACTTTGAACAGTTTTTTGAATAGTAATGGTCTTTATCAATGAATGTCTACGTTTTTATATCAGATGATGACCAAAAAACATATTTAATTTATCTTCAAGAACTACAAACACAGTATGTGGGAAATGAGCATTTGGTTTTGACACGAGAAGAATGCTTTTAACACAGGAATTGGTGCTCACCGTGAATCGTGATGTCCTCATTCAGACACTTCATACTGACTGGCGTTCACACAGTTAACGGTAAAAATGAATCATTGTTTAGAATTTGTAGAACTTTTGTTTCCTGGATGTATTTTTGTGTTTCCATCATCCTGATGGGCATATTTTCAGTTGGTTGAGCGATTCTGTCTCCATCTTCCAGGCTAGCGTGTTAGCCGCTGCTCTGTGCTGGTGTGTGTGTGTGTATGTGTGTGTAGGTGTGTGTGTGTGTCCACAGCACAGCCTGAAGATATTAAGGCTGGACAGTTGGATCAACTGACCAAATAATAGACAAATATGGGAGTAAACATCGTCTGGAGCCGAGAGGATCATCGGCTTCGCTCTGTCTCTTACATAAAATACTCACATTGTGATATAATTGCTCACTTCATGTTGAAACAATTTCGCTAACCGATTTGATCTAATTTAGGCCCTGTGTTTACACAACAATGGCAGCGACAGTTACTCTTTATAGCATTTTGAATTTAGGCCAACAAACATCATAAAACGTTGTACCGGTGGAGTTGGAGCCAGTCTGAGAGTCACCAGGCCCGAGGAGTGAAGAGAGGGAAGGTCAGCACCACCCCACGCCACAGACAGAGTGACGGTACTTCCACTGGGCTCCACATGAGACCTGGCTGCAATTACAACACACGTGCATGCTTGCACACACACACAAACACACGTGCACAGTGTAATGCAGCTTTCTTTGTGAGGCTTTTCCATTAATTTCTACTGCTTTTACCTTCATTTCTAAAAGTTAACTCCTATTCTTAACTAAAGTCTTGATCCTAAAAGAAAATAATAAAAAACAAAATTTAGGGACCAAAATGAGTGGTTCGACCCCGCAGCAGAAATGGACATATCAATACCAGTGAGCAGCAGATGATAGAAGGGGTGTAGTCTTTAAAAGTAAGCTGCAAAAAGCTTAAAGAGATGGTTTAAGGTAACAATTAAGGAGCTTAATTGTTTATGGTAAGGTATATCATATATATCATAAGGTATTATGTTTGTAATACTGTGAAGGACAATCAAACCAATGTCTACAACATGTTAAATTAACGAAAAAAAAAAATGTTATGGCAGCAAAATGAGATGCAGAGAATGTGAAAAAACTGCTGTGTGTCTGCAGACGTTCGGCCATATAATGCATCTCTATGGTCAGACTCAGAGGACTCGTGCAAACGTGGATTTCCCAGTTTTCAGAGTGAATGGACACTTGTAGTCTGAGCTGTCATCTGGCCAAATCCAAGGTTAAATAAGGTCAACAAGGTTACTGGCACAAACCACAATTGTGATCCTGTTTGGCCCTCAGACTGACACCAGTACAGATCTCAGCTATCAATAGTTCCTTGTTGATCTACTTGGCGAGGCCGTTTGTCGACTCTCTTCCCCTCTCACTCTTGCTCCATGGGCTCTTTGACTTGTGAAAGTTATTGGAGTGTAAATGCATTTAACAGCCTCTGTCTGCTGCTCTGTGTATGGAGGGTCTGATCTGTTGTCTGCTTCCTGCTTGGGTGCTAAAGTGGTTCCAGTTCAGTCAGAAAATTGTCTCCCACCACATGGGAATCCAGTGGCTCAAACCTAATGTGGTCGTTTGGAAATTTACTGGTGCTCATGTCCATCAGCTGTCTTTGTTGGGCCCATGCAGTCTCATCAGAAGAGAGCTATACCCCATTGACAGGTGGGTGGGAATGGGCATTCCCAGTCCTCTTGTCTTCCTGGTTTAAAAAGCAACCGTAATCCTGAACAGAGACGCTGTTGCTTGAGGTTTATCATACCTAGGCTTCTCATAGTTTTGTCTCTTTATAATTCCGTGGCAGTTTCCATATGAACCCCACCCCCGACAGAGAGGCAGACGCTCCTGTTTGCACATGGCTCCAGGGGCTTGTGGCTCACGATTAGCAAACCAGTGTGAGTCAACATCTGGTACATCCCTTGGACAAACTATCTCCCCGAGTGCACACTCGGTCTGTTGTCAAACCCCCGTCCCTTTCCGTCCGGTTCCCAAGCAGGCAGGCACCCCCTGGGCAGCAGTGCGTGCTCACACGACGGCGAGACATTTCCCAAAGCGTTCCCAGTCCTCCTGGCATTTCGGCATGCTCTCACCTCCTTCCCCTCCTGCGTGTTCCACAAACATACCAGAGGGCCAAAGAGCAGCGAGGGCCGGCGCTGCCCGTTTGTCAACATGCTTGATTGGGGTTAGGGGCGACGGGAATTGCTCGGGTCACGACATCGATGCGCTCCATCGTGTCTGTGCAACCTGCAGTGATTATTTGACTGCATTCCACAGAGGACACAGGAGCTTTTGAATGTGGTCAAACGAGCTGCCAGATTTAAACAGGGGTGCCTAAATCTGAATCCCGTCGCAGGCAGATGAAGATGCCATCACAGAGTCTCCCTCCCTTTGTTTTTGTTACTCAGTGCCAGTCTATGAAAATTTCTTGGCTCTAGACTCAACAGAACACACATGCTGAGGCAAAGGAACATCTGTTGTGGTCAGTGGCTGCGGGCAAACTGCTTTATTTCGACAAGATGGCCTGTGGCATCACAATGGCTTAGCGGTCAGGAGAATGGCCCATTTGCCATTACTTGTGGTCGAGTCGGACCGAGCTTCTGAAAGATGTGTGGTTGCATTTTACATCAAATAACTCCTAGTGATACATAAAAGAATGCTGACGCTGTCCTGACACAATTGTGTTCCAGAATTAGCTCTTTTCAAATATGGAATTCTCAGCTGTTTTTACCTTCATTTTCCTTTGCCCTTCCAGAGTCGGGGAAACGTCTCAATAACTTTCGGTGATGAATAACTCGTGCTGACTTCTTAGGGGAGCTGCTTAATAAATGAGCGTTTTTTGGTGTAAGTATCTCGTAAATATCATCGTCCAGCTGGAACTTACATCACCGGCGTGAACGCACTCAGAAACGGGGTGCTTCTTGTAAGATGGCCTAAGTGTGCGGTCATTTCTCATATCCTGATACGGTGCGTCCTTGATTGTTTCACTGATGAGAAGGGGGATTAGTATCACAGTCTGGATCTCAGGGCGTCAGGAGTAATGAAAACATATGATTTAACTGTTCAAATAAACCAAGATATGCTGGGTTCCACTGTTACAGCTCTTGCATCTCTGCCATGGGCGTCTATTCAAACTCTGCTTGATGTCTCCGACCTGCCAAGTCTCTGCGGAGGAATGCGGAGTGCTGGTCAGCATGGCTGCCTCCGGGCATTTGTGTGTTTGTGTTTCAGTGTGTAAAGCCTTTAGGTCTTAACATTGCTGGCATCCTTTCTCTTTTCCCTTTTCTTTCCCGTATCGCTCGCTCACTCTTTCAGCCGCGCTCTCGTCATCTCTCTTCTTTTCTTGGCTGCAGTGGCACCACGGAGAAGGCAACAGTGACCCCATTGTGAACGGTGGGAAATGGGCAGAAGGCCAATGATGTCATCCTGCCATAGGGAAGAACGGCGGTAACGCCCTCCTGGCGTTCGGAGTGGGCTATTTTTTCCTGTTGTTTTCCGGAAGGCGGTGATCAATTTAATTCCATCCTCATCACTCCCTGCTTCTGGGTGGTGGGGTTAGTGAAAGATGGAGGGAGGGCAAGAGGAGGAGGTGCAGAGAAAAGGAAAAACATGGGATGGCTTCAAACTGCAATGTGACAAAATGCAGGGGAAGGAGGAATGATGATGGACCTGAGACAGACTGAGCTAAAAAAAAAAAAAAAGAACCTTCAGCATCAATAGGTACCTTACCTAACCCTTTACCTAGGGTTAGGAGAGGTTTATTCATTCTGGCGATGGGAAAACAGAGAAACTCACAACATTCTGCCAATCGCAACATTGTCCCAAGATTTTCCTTAAAGTACAATCCCAGCAGATGTGGGCAGGTAAGATGTCTTCGCAGGGCACCGCCTGAGGAGCAGTTTGTGGATTCGGTGTCATGTCAGAGGCCCAGGAATGACCCAAGCACTTCGTTATCAACAACACTGCTCTACAAGCCCATTCAGAAGGACCCCAGGATGCCTGTTTGGGTGTTTTGGTCCCAAACCATCACTGACTGATCTCCTAAGTGTTATTTTTGTTTTGCTTTTTGCCCCACTTGCTTTTTGTTAGCTTCTGGCTGAATTACAGTAGTGTAATAACGTGTACTGTACAGAGACACGTGTGATGGGGTAAAGCTCCATCTGTAGGGAAGGAAATATTATTGATTTTGCTATTACAAAAAAATGTTTATTAATAACCATTGTTTTCATCACCATCATTACTGTCACAATATGCAGCACTACAAACTTGAATATGCTTTATTGAAGTACTGGGCAGAGAATTTTAGAATAAAAATGTTCTTTTTTTGTTATATTCATTCAGGAAAAAACTTGCACACTGCTAGATTCTTTTCTTCAAATAAAGGGAAGGGTTACCAAATTTATGCAGTTTACTGTGTATTTTTGAAAAAGAAGATAATTAATAATAATTTTCTGATGATTTTAAGGGAGGCAGGAAAAAACTGTAGAAGGGGCTTCAAAAAATAGCGTTAACGGGAGACAGATTTTTGACAGGCTTCCCAAACCATCTGCTTTGCATTAAGGCTCGGAGACAGACTCGAATGTGGAGGCGAGAGGAGAGGGGAACAAGACTGGAGAAAATGGTGAGCGAACAGAACAGAAGGAAGAAATATTGACAGGCATTGATGAACAGATATATTGTAAGACTGTTTTAATCGTTGTGGTGGGTGTGCGTAAATGCAAGGTAAAGCAATCTGCAGCCAATCAACAATCAGTGTGAGAGAAAGGAGCTATTATTCTTGATTTTACAATTCATAAATTAGTCAAACCCAGTGTTGTTGTCATATTAAGGACAGATACTTATTGGAAAAACATGATGTCACTTTTGCAGTTTTATTCTACAAAATCTTCCAAATGACCTGTGAGGGCTCTAGATGATTCTCAAGTTTGTCAGCCTGCTAGAGATCCAACAGAGAGCAGTCTGCCGGAGACGGCACATCACTGAAATAATTAGGAGCCCTGCTCCAGACCTTTGGACTCATTTGGATTGGAGCTGCCCCATCTTTGCCACCTGAGACGGTTTCCAAATGACCACATTGCCAATCGTGGCAGTTTTTGCTTATCTTTCTGCTAGCTTGTGTAACACTACAAGGAAATTACAGGAAATGCAAAAACAATGTTGACAATCACCAACCAGCTCTGCCTAGCGTTTGGATCCTGTCTTTTTTATCTTGCTCTCTGAGGTTTTTATTTCTTTCTCACTGTCTCTGTTCACCCCCCTGTGCCATTCTACTAGCCCCCAGCTGGGCACAGTCAGCCAGTCTGGCCAAAACAGAGCTTGCTGCGCCCCTGCACTGGATAAGCTGCCTGCCTGCCTGGACCTTGGGTAGAAACCTTTGTATGGATCCACGGGGGTGTTAAGAGTGTGTGTGCGTTTGTGTACTTGCTGGTGTGTATGTGTGTATAGCACTCGCAGACAAGGGGGTCCTATCCGTGCTTAGGGGCTGCCCCCCAGTGCACCCTCACCGTGCGCCCTATTGAGACCTAAGGGAGCATGAACAATCATTGTAAAACCAAAGAGCTAAGTCCCCTTGTTATACAAGCCCAATTTTCGGCACCGGCCCCACCTCCCTCCTCCGAGGTGCTTTACACCCCCACTCAGCCCGTCAGAGGTTGACGGGCTTCGTTAAAGTGAGCCAGGTTCCTTTTATGGCATTATTTAATTAGCCATTCCACAGCAAACTGCCATCCAGCACCACCGCTGCCATTCACACCCCCACCCTCACCACCACCACCACCATTCCTCTACTCTTTGCTGTAACCACCACACTCTCACCTCCATCCTTGCTCTCCCATCTGTGTGCACGACTCCCCCTTTCTCTTCCCCTTGTCTTTATCTCAAGTAATTAGCCAGAGGGTGGGGGTGCGCTCATTGCCGGGTTGCTTCACATTAGTGGCGTTTGAGAGCGAACAGAAGTGTCTCTCCATGCATGAGATTTTCTCACTCAGTCCTCCACCCCATGACCTGTGGAGGGAGACAATGGAAGCTGGCGGTCCTACAGTAGTCAGCTCAGCCGTAATGTCCCCGCTGCCCACTGAGCTCCGTCTACACTGGAACCCGAATCATTAACCAGATTATGACTTGGGCTGTGTACTGGAGAGGTCAGTAGGGAGCTGCTCACAGGACGCAGGAGACTGCTGGCAACTCTCTAAACTGGATTCCTGCAGATAAGATTGTTGGATGAAGTTGCTCAAGGTGATACAATTGGTAGTTTTCATTTATAGAAATATATAAAAACTCATGTTTAGCTGATTCATTTGAGTCTAAACCATTTTAGGATAGTTTTCACTGGGAGCTTGCTCTTTATTCCACATATGAGCTGAGTGGTCTCCCAGTGAGGGAAGAGAGCCCGGGGGGCTCCTGACTGCTGATCCGGATCGTGCTGGATCGACGCCCTCTAGTGACCAAAGACAAGAGGAAGGAAACAAACGTTTCTATGAAAAGACTAACTGGATAAACACGCAATATTGATGATACCGATTAAAACCAAACCCCATAAAACATGTTTGACTGAAGTCATTTCAGCATGACTCTGAGTATTTAAACGCCACAATGTTTGAATGTAATATATTTATCCCACTGGGGCTGATTTATAATTAATTTATTGTTTGCCTTAAACAATAAATAACACACTTAAAATCCAGCTTTATCGTGTCCTAAAGAATACTTAGCATGGGAAAGGTACCTTGGCCATGGGTAATAGTTACCCCTGGCCATTAATAACCTTTAATTACCGGCCAATTTGTGACCTCTGGCATCAGCAGGCCAATTTCTGACCCGAATTGTGACGACCAAAGGTGGAATGTGACGCCTCTCTTCCGTAGACAAGCTTCTTAACGCTTCCCATCACTTTCATGGGAAAGTTTAAGCCAAAGGAATCCTTGAACATCTCAGTAATGTTGACAGAAGCCATGTGAGCATCACAGCCGCTCTGAAGAAAAGAAGGGAGACTGGCGCGTTAGAGCTGCGCTCACATGGAGGAACACGGGCGCTTTAGGACCCAGTAGATCTTGATTGTGCCTGATATTTTCCACGTTGTGAGTGGAGAGGGTGGCCCGGAGGAGGGAGGGGGGTGCTGTCAATCAAAGTGAAAGTGGCCGGGGTGGGCAGGACCCTCTGACACTTTGTACCGTCGGAGGGGGATATTTAACTTGGGACTGAGCAGCGCTCGCTACAGACACGCTCACGCACAGTGTGCCTCAGCAAAGAATCGCTCCAGAGCCAAGTCACACAGCCTGCTGGAGGATCAGCGACTGAGAGCTTCAGTTATCACAGGAGTGGAGCTCCCGCAGGATTTGAACACTCGCGTCGGCAGCGCAACCGGGTTCCAGTTTATGGACTCTCTCGTCACGCTGCAACACTTGACCCTGGAACTTTTCTCAAAGGATTCTACAATGCCACAGTGAAAACAATCCTCGAACTTAAGAAGCTGGTTGTCTTTCTGTAGTTTGCATTTGATATGCAGTGGCCAGTGCTTTAACTTTGTCGCAAACGCTTTTTTTATTTATTTTTTTTTTCCTCCACGTGTGCGCAACCAAGTGTTTGTGGAAATGTTAGTCTGAGACTTACATTTTCTAAAGAACAAATCTGTATCACCCTCCGGAAAGATATAGCGGCTGTTATTTGTGAATTTGCTCTTACACCCCTCAGCGACACGTTTCTCCGATTTGGACAGTTGAGCGAGATACCCACGACCGGAATACCCAAACGGACCTGACTGAAGCAAGTGGTCCCCCAGTCCTTGGATTGTGCGCTCTGGGACCTTGTCAAACCTGAGAGTGTCAGGCAACGTTTCAAGAAGCTACGTTTATAAAAGCCGTGCGTAAAAATAACATTGGCCAAGGCAGCCCTCATTTGCCGGACGCGTGACATTTGAAACATTGTGAAGTACTCTTTGTGCGCCCCTCTGTCGCGGGACGCTCCGGAACTATTCTGTCTCTTTAGAAAACACTTCATTCCATGCAGGTCTCGCCCTTGCTGCTGTCACCCAGTGCAGACAGTTCGTCGAGGCTTCGAGTCTCCGGGGTAACCATGACAACCAAAAAGAACCCAAAGTGAATTTAAGGGAGCGAGCTGACCCCAGAGAGAGTGTGAAAAAAGTTTCTTCCCCATTCTCTTTTTGTCCTTTTTGTTTAGACTAAACACTTTTCTGCCACGCGGGGGATCCGTTACGCGCTGCAGGGTTCCATCAAATCGTAAAGTTGAGAGCCCTAAAAAGCAAGGCACCCCATGTCATTCAAACCCGACGTGGTCTATTAAAAGTATCGCCTTGCTGTTGACTGAACTTTTACTATTTATGAAGCCCCGGGCTGATCACTGTAGAGAATACAGTAACCGGGAGAAGAACTGAAGATCGTTTACGCAAGAAGACCGGCTGCGTAAAAGTACAGGAATAATGGGCCTCTCTCAAACGCTGCTCTTCTACGCGCTTGTGTGCGTTCACCTCGGAGTTTCCCAGATTCTTCGCCTGCGTCCGTCGCCCAGTGATCACCTCCCCGTGCCCGACCTTAGGGAGGACCCCGACCCGGAGTATGACCCCCGAGAGCAGGACTTAGCCGAGAGGACTCTGAAGAAAAAGCTCGGCAGTAACTTCGACCCACAGTTCATGTCCATCAGCCCACCCCTGCTGGTGAACCTCTCTGCATCAGACAGCGTGAAGATGCAGGGGGCGATGCCCAATGAAATCAAAAAACTGGACTTGACTGAGACCCCCTATGGAAAGCGGGTAAAAGTGGGCAAGAAAGCCCGTAGGAAATTTCTGCAGTGGCTGTGGACCTATACTCACTGTCCCGTGGTGTACACCTGGAAGGACCTGGGCGTCAGGTTCTGGCCACGTTACATCAAGGAGGGAAACTGCTTCTCCGAGCGCTCCTGCTCCTTCCCCGAGGGGATGTCTTGCAAACCAATCAAGTCCATCAACAAGGTCTTCCTCCGGTGGTACTGTCAAGGCTTTCTAAGACAGAAATACTGCACGTGGATACAGGTGCAATACCCAATCATCTCAGAGTGCAAGTGTTCCTGCTGATCTTCTCGAGCTGAGGGCAGGAGGTGACTGAAAACACGGTTTCTATTGCACTGTTAACTTTCTACAGAGATGGGCACCATAGCAAATCTATTTTTTTATATAGCATTTTAAGTGAAATACCAACATTGTACATATTTAAGAAAAATGCAGCTATTTTTTCTAATTAAACCAGGACCATATTTTATTCTCCACCCCGAAACGAGTGATTTTGGGGAAACACGAGCACTTCAGAAGGAAGAGCTTTTTTATATATATTTTTATCATTGAAGAAGGAATACATATGCTACACTTCTCCAAGAGGTGAACTTTTTTTCAACTGAACATTGATGCTGACTGTTATTTCACTGCGATGCTGCCTAGAGTTTTGGTCTTTTTTTGTTTTTGTTTTTTTTTGTATAATATTAATATCAATAATAATTCAATTGTAAAAAAAAAAGTTGAGGTTAAAGATATATATATAAAGGCGTGAACTCAGCTTTTTTGGAATACATAGTATTGTAGAAATAAACAAATCTGTACGTTTTATTTATTATTTTAACGATTGTGAGTATAGACAATAAGGAAAGAAAATAGCAGAGTATACAATTATGGGAGATGTCTACTTGAATATTTCTAAAAAATCTATAAAAAAAACAATAAAACAAATAAAAAAGTAAACCATATCAGTGTACATGTTATGTTTACACGTTTTAGAAATAAAGTCTATCCTTTCAACGTGCTTAGTGTCAAGTAATGTTGCCTGGATGTCCAGAGGGGCGTGTACACTGTAAAAAAAGTCCCTGCAACACTTTGGCTTATTCAGTCCCAGCTGTTTTCCCTGTCAGCAAACTCTGCCGATGGCTGAGAGTTTATGACTTAAAAGAGGGTTCAATTGCAAAAGATTTTCAGACGTTGAAAAAGTAATGTGATACAAATCTTTTTTCCCCCAAAAGGTTTAAACTGATATTTTTTTACAGTCAAGTGGCGGCGAAAAGTGCTCAATCCCAGTCCCTGTCCCAACCCTGTCCCTGTCCCTGTCCCAGTCCCAGTCCCTGTCCCAACCCTGTCCCAGTCCCAGTCCCTGTCCCAGTCCCTGTCCCAGTCCCAGTCCCAGTCCCTGTCCCAGTCCCAGTCCCAGTCCCAGTCCCAGTCCCTGTCCCTGTCCCTGTCCAAGCCCCGGTAATTCTGTGGACCGCCCGACGCTCCACGCCGTCACAGTGATTTTGGAAAGGCTTGATTTACTACGCTGCGTAATGCGCAGCGCATACCTCAAACGCCTCCGCAGAAGTGGCTTTGTCTCTTTAGCATCAGACAGAGAGAGAGAGGCAGAGAGAGAGAGGCAGAGAAAGAGAGAGAGGGAGGGGGAGAGAAAGAAAGAGAGCAAGAAAGAGAGGGGCCAGGCTCATCCATCCACCCTGTCTGCGCACAGACTCGTTTCGGGGCTTCGAGGTGTTAACACAACGGATAAAATATGATTCCAACATTTCAAACACGGCCAGTTGATAAACTGGCCGCGTTTACGTGCGCGGCTCGGTGGCGTCCGGCGTCTGCGCTTTTTTACTCTGGAAGCTCCACACAAGTTCCACTGAGGTATTTGTACAGAGGTGGACCGGAGCAGAGCGGCGCCTGTTCGCGTCTGAACGCCGTGGAGGGAGAGAGGAAAGAACACAAAGCCCATAAAACAATGGTCAACTGTTCCTGACGTTGCCAGACTGTTAATTGGAGAGCGCGGCTGCGCTGTCTGAGTCAGAGATGTGGCCAATTCAGCGCGCTTGGAGACGCGCAGGGACATTAGGTCCCATTAGAGCGGTGGTGAGGGGGGTTATGGTGTTTATATTATACTTTAAATACAATCATGGGCTTAAACAGTGCATGACTGCATGTCTGAAAGCTAAAATAAGCGTGTGTGGTGTTTCCACTGGGCGCATCTTGTGCGAGTTTAAGTGATTTGTGTTCTGCGGTCAGGGCTG
>CAAE01014738.1:212948-253878 GCA_000180735.1 Tetraodon nigroviridis
ATGGGAGCGAGGAGGAGGAGGTTTATTCCTCCCCCCCCCCCCACGAGCAGAGGCGGGGAGGGGGCTGCTTTCCTTACTGTCAGCTTCTTTCTTGATGATGTCTCGGGGTTTTTAGAAACTGCGTCTCTGACTCGACGGCGCCACTCAGCCGCCCCCTCTTGACTGCGCAGAATGAAGCACTTTGGGAAACAGTAACCCTTTCAGGCTCTGCCCGGAGAGTATTTTAGAAGCGTGCGAAAGGCACCGCGCCGCCCTGGCTCCAGCCAGTTAGGTGCGCACCTTTTAGAAACAGAGCCTGCCAGGCGGACGGATCTCTGGTTCTCCGAGTAGGGACCTACAGGTGGTCCTGCAAAAGATTCCAGATAATTAAGCATCTCCTCCTCTCAGAGGAACCTCTCAGCGGGGTGTGTTCACCAAATGAAATAATTGGTATAATCAGGGCTTCTCTGGTGCTCTATTTAAGAGCTCATCAGTGTCTAAAATGCTGTCTGATTAGATAAGCTGACATTTGGCTCATTCTGCTCAAATCCTCCGCACGACCACTGAATTAATCCCACCCTGGAAATAGAAACCTATTTAATACACATAGGAGCATCCAGCATGGTTGTAGGTTAAATATGGACCCTGTGGGTTTCTCTTTTCCCTCCACCAGGGGAAAAAAAAAGGCCAATCCCCAACAGAGAAACTGTCAGACACATCCTGTCTCCACATCCAGAGCTGTGCGCCATTCATAGAATTCCTGCTTTGCTTCGACAACAAATCACTAACTGTCATTTTGAAATTCTCTTGAAGTCGATTTATGGCCACAAACAGACCATCCAGCAGAGAGGAGTTGAGAGGAATTCTTTGCATCAATGTCAGGAGGTCTTTTAAACCTTCAAATCCTCGGAGGCCGATACAGTTGCAACGCGCCTGCACATTCATCACAGACGGCCTCTAGGATGCAATCAATCCATAACCCTAATAAATGCCATTCGCTGTATTTGGATGGTAAAACACATATGTGTTTGCTGCCCGTGGACGTTTTAAGTAGGAGCCTGGAGACAATTAGGATGGTGAGGCAGGAAGGAGGGGTTGGTGCGCATGATGGAGAGCTTCTGTCTCCTAATGAGAGTGAATGATTACTGCTGAGGATTGTGGTCTGATTGGGAATGACTGGAATGCATCAGAGGGCGGCAACAGTGAAATCATTCAAGGAAACGTCCTGTACCTGCGCACGCACGCACACACACCCACGCACACACATGTTGCTTGTAGATGTGGGTGCTTATTTCCATGCTCTATAGAGAAGACACAGCGGTGTGTGTGTGTGTGTGTGTGTGTGTGTGTGTGTGTGTGTGTGTGTGTGTGATCCCTCCCCTTCAGTGCTCCATCTAATACCCTGTCATCATCAATAACCTCAGCAGTGCTGACTCACTGGCTTTTAAAACTGTGGGGTTTGGGTCTTACTTACAGCCACAGACCCTTGTCTCCATCTGTCTGTCAGCCTGCCGTGCACACGCTTGCACGTTCTCTCTGCAGAGTCCCTGCTGATGGTACTCAGCTTTCAGCCAGACTGCCGACCCCAGAAAGAGTCATGGATAAACAGCGCGTTCACACCGCCGCACCAGCACGAGTCCTGAACCTAGAACACATTGGTTGTGTTACGCTTTTAATCGTCTTCGTATCTTTAACGCAGCCTGAACGTATCACTTTGAGACTCTTCCAGGATGGGCTGTCCACGCCGGGGTGGACCTTCCATTCAGCAGCCATGGCTGCCTGCAAACGTATGCAGGAAATCTCCAGGCAGATTCTGCAGAGGTGTGTCACCTTTTTCTATTCTGGTTTGATTATTGAACTCTTCTTAGGTGTTACAGATATAATGAACTCAAACCGAGGTCTAAAAATAGAGCCTCGTGTGGCAGTGCTTGCAGGGCTGGGAATAGTCCATATTCTGAGCTCTGTTTCCATGGTTACATCAGCTTTCTCCCATTTCCAGCATGGAGTCTCAAAATTAGAAGCTAGCCACTGGCTGCTGCTTTGTACCCATCAGTGGGCAGCCCAATTTCCCGCTTTTATCCGGAATCAGGAAATGTTTGTTAAGACTGTGATTGCTGAAGTGTTACGTCTGGGAAATAAAGCTGCTTTTAAACGCCACCGACCTTGCTATCATGACTCTATCAAACGGTACCCAGAAACCTCCTACTTCAAATGGTAGACAAATTGTGGACCCCCACCCCCACTAACCCCCTGCTCCCAGCTATCTCTCTCTTTCTTTCTCTCTCCTTCTCTCTCTCCCACACACACACACACACACACACACACACACACACACACACACTTAGGTGTCTCCAGACAGGTAATGATAAATACCGATGACTGAAGGTCCCCTTCAACACCGTTTTTACCCCCCTGCATACCCCTTCTCACTCTTGTTCTGGATTTCTTTCCCTCCATCTCCCTCCCCCCCAACTCTCGCGCTATCTCTACCCCCACTTCCACCCTTATCCCCACCCCCACCCCCAACCCTTCCCTTCCTTCCCTCCCTCTTTTCCCCTCCCCTTTTCTCGCCTCTGCTTTTGGTTTCCCCCCCCCCCCCCATCTCTCTCCCACACACACACACACACACACACACACACACACACACACACACACACACTTAGGTGTCTCCAGACAGGTCCTGATATCATAAAGATGCATGCTGGTAAACTTACTCTCAAGTTGTTTACACCACTGCTTAACATGCTCAAGATTGTGCTGGATTTATGCACACACACACACACACACACACACACACACACTCACACACTCACACACACACACACATTCCCCTAATTAAAATCCATATTTTCCAAATCCATCTCTTCTCAGCATACTGATTGCTGGTGTACACACACACACACACACACACACACACACACACACACACACACACACACACACACACACCTCCCCCTCACAGCCTGTCCGGCGGCTGTCTCCCAGTACCCCTCTGTGCGCCTAGATGGCATGCTGAGAATGTTTACTTTCACCACAGTGTGTATTTACAGAGCCTAATAGTTTTTTAGGCCGCAATGGCGCCTCACTTCGTAACATGTGTACAACCCACCTACTCCTTCTGCTCCCTCCCTCCCTCCCACCCACACACACACACACACACACACACACACACACACACACACACACACACACACACACACACACACACACACACACCAAACAAGCCAGACCTCTGGTATTTGGGGTCCAGTGCAGTCAGGTGATGTGAGGAAGCAGCAGCATCTGAATGTGAGCGGATCAGGTGAGGCTAAAAATAAAAGACCTGGGGAGAGTCCGCGGGGCTGAAGGCACACTCACACTAACTGAATGTGCTGTAGCCGCAAGATACAATCAGCAAAACACACATTTTGTTTTCATTCAAAGTACTGTAGTTTCTCAAATTCAGAGTCAAGCAAGGAAAGTGACTGGTCAATAATAATCCACTAAAAATACTGAATCACGCAGTTTCCATACTATTTAAATGGATTTCATATCTACACAGATATCTAGTAAATATCTGCAGGATGGGGAACAACGTACGCGTGGGGATAGAGGAACACATCAGGACATGCCGTTAAGGAAAGTTCTGCAAATACAGTTTTTCAGGCGTATGACTGAGATGAGAAGATGAGTCCTTTGCCAAGGATTCAGCTGTTCACGTATCTATTGGCTATAGATAATAATACCTTAAAAAATGTTCTTTGAAAATGTTTGCATGCAAAAAATGAATCTCTAAATACATCCTAGGAAGTTGCTGAGCTGCCAGATTGTAGAATAAGAGTATAACCATGCAAAGAAGGTGATGTAGTCAACCCCAGAGGACAAGATCAAGTCAGAACCACGAAAGCCCTTGTTTTAGTTTCCTTCTCTCCCTAAATAAAAGCAGCAGACAGGTGGAAGTGGCGGCTTGCGTTTTCTCCGCTCAGTCACCGTGCCCGACTCGGTGGACCTGATGTCCTGACGCCTGCCTGTCTGCCGTATTCAGCCGAGGTGGTCTATTCAGAGTTAGGGACCAAGGGACACACTGCCCAGGGGGTGTGTTTGTGCCTGCGGGTTTGTGCATGTGTGTCTGCCCATGCATGTGTGTTAGGCTGCAAGGGGGAGGGAGGAGGCGCTGTGAGCAGCAGAGAATGCTTGGTGATGGGTTACCAAAAACAGAGCACCGGGGGACAATGGACCTAGGACATTCCTAACATAACCCCAACACACTGGGGAGGAAGTAGAAGGGGGATTTATTGGTGTCAATGGCCCCTCGCCCTGAGACTAGGAACGGGTGCCTCTTTTGTCCCCTCTGGCGTTGGAGATGGACCGAATCGAGATGCCTTGCACAGAGAGGACGCCTCTAAACACATACACACATAATCACTCCTTTGAAAGAAGAACCACCAATTAGGGAATGGACATATACGACTATGCAGGTTGGGGCTGCGAGGGGGCCGGCTCCTCTGAGTGTGTGTGCCGGCCCGCATGCACTTGTCAATAGGATCTGGAGGTAAAGAGAGAGCCAAATAGGATGCTTTTCAGCTCCGATTGCATGGAGGTTGACCTCATGGGAACAGCACTATGAAGTTGTTTGAATCAGAGGGTATTTAGTCTCATTTAGGAAGGGTTTGTGTTACGCCCGTGGAGACCAGGCCCAGCAAACAATGTGCTAACCTCTGGTAATTAGCCGCACGATTGCTGAGCGAATTTCCTATAGTGTTCATCTAAACCTAACCTAAACCACCCAAGACATGCAAAACACCCTTCTTTCACCTACAGTCTGACTTTAATATATAAAACAAACTAAATTACTGCTAGTATTTGTCATTACGCTTGTCTCATGTTGATCAGAAGAAGCTTCTTTGGAAGTAACGGGACATCTGGTTTTTAGTTTGCCTGGTAATTATGAACCCACCCTGCCTCTTTCTACCTCTTATGCAAACCATACTGAAGGTTAAAAATATGAAATTAGACACCTGTCTTTAACGCTTCAGAAACAATCATTTATTTACTGATGTGTGTTTGGTAAGGATGGACTGAAATGTGACTATTTCACCTGGATATAAGATCAGCCTTTTTTTAAACACCAAATCACGACAGTGGTTCTTTCACTATTCGGTCTTTGTAAAGTTTTGAATCATTTATTGGCTAAAAATATGGCTTTGGCCAATTTTGAGCTTTATAAAAACCCTAAAACAGGTGGGAGCCGCGTCAAGAGAGACGGATCCTAGACTGATTCTGCCATCTAGTGGGGAAGATGGTGCTGCGTGGTACCGCCCAAAAATGAATGATTTTTATAGAGGTTTTTAAAAAGAAATATACTATGTTGCACGTAACATAGTAGTAACATAGTTTTGGGGAGCCCGAATTACATTTTTGCGAACTAAAATGAAAAATGCATGTTTGTTTGTTGGTAACATGGCCTCCGTCTGCAGCTTCCTGGGTGGCTCCCCAGAGTAACACAGCTAACCGGGGATGGAGCTCGTCCTCTAGAGCCTTAGTTTAGCCTTTCTGAGCAACCCACAGGACTCCTTTAATGTTTTAGTAAATAGACTGATCACCCGTTAATCAAAAAGGCTAATAACTACTACTTTGATGTTGATGGAATTAGACAGGAGATAAATGTCAAGATATTCAAAGGATTCTTTTAATTGTTTGCAGATGTATTGGGTGATTATTTATTATCAGTGCACATATAGAGAATCTTTATCATCATCCACTTCCAGCTTGCAGGATTATGAGTCATTCATAACTCTATAGCTTTGCGGTGCCATTATTGTGGTTGTAATTTATTAGCTAATGGACCAGACAGTGCCAGATTCTGCGGCTCATGAATATCAAGGCGGAATGGGAACCAGAACGGGGGCTTTCATTAGAGCGTTACGGCTCTCTCGCGCTCTCTGCATCTTCAGAACACACATAGAGTTCAAATGGGAACTCCCAAGCACTTCCAGCTGGCAACACTTTGGGATAATGATGCTGGATTCCACACAAATGAAGGGTCTAAATGCCACCAGAGAGGTACCTGAACCAACACCCCCCCACCTCTTCAATGCACAGGCACGCATACGGATCTGTAAATACACTGATAGCAACCAACCTTGCTTCACACACATCCTGCTTCAGCACACACGATGTTGACAAACATCTGGGCCATCTCGAAGAGTTTAGATTCCATTGTTTGGCCTCTAGTACATGGATGGAGACACCAAAGGCAGATAAGAGGAGATGGATGGATGGATGGATGGATGGATGGATGGATGGATGGATCAGGCTCTGCCAGGAAGTGTCAGTTGAGCCCTTAGCGAGTGAGTGTGTGAAAGGATGTGTACACACACTGCCGTGTTGTTCTGACTCCAGATGTTTGGACAGAGGGAAGGTCAACAGCCCCCCAGCGCCTGTTGCTCAGTACTGAAGGTGTGCCGAGAGGGGCTCAGGGCGGTAACTTAAACATGGAGCCTCGGTGTCATTTTAACTCCGTCCCGTGGAAATGTCCTACTGATGGATGAGAAAGATGAACGATGACGGTTTTTAAAAGCTGGCCTCTGTTGGCCAACCTGCGGTGTATAAACACACTGCTTCACCTACATTGCAGTGATACCAACATGAGTTCAACCCTGACAGCTCTTAGTGGGAACTATTTTAGTTTCTAAAATCCCGAATTTAGATTTGTGGGCAGTAACGTCACTTAGCCACAAGGGGGCGCTTTCTCCCCACTGACCAGTTTTCGCTCCCACCCGGACAAGTTGAGCGTCTCCCAGCGCTCAGCAGCAGGGGTCCTTGAAGCGAGGAAAAAGCATTTTCTCCAGGGTCCCCGCTGCAGGGAGCCCGGCTAGAAGCCTCGGGGCAGTGAGCAGACGCACCGCTGAGACTTGTCGTCCCAGACAAAATCAGCCAAGTGTTCCAAGTGCCACAACTGCAGGAGGACCGAGGAGGGCTCCCCGTCTGAGGGTCCACTGACAGCCAGTGAGTGTCTTCCCTGTTGCTGCTCTTGTTTCCTTTCATCCAGTAATTCTGGCTTTAACGGGGTCGATTTTCTACGGTTGATGACTGGAGAAAAGATCAATCTACTCCTCATCTTAAACAGATTTCAGTGAACTCTAATTTATTTAAAAAAAAACAACATTAAAACTCATTTATACTGATTAGTTTTGGTGGTATTTATGACCTGGATTACTGAACAATGGAAGTACAAAATAAATAACGGAACCGAATTAGAGGAGGGAAGCGACAAGAATGGATCAAAAAAGTGGGTTGCAGGTTTCCCGGATTAAAACTATCTGATATTTAACAAAGAAAGACAAAGAGCTGTAGTATGGCAGCACATCTCGTCATTTATCCTGGATCGAGTTTAATTGGCTTCATTTTATTTCAGCCCATTTTGCTGCTAAATCTAGCGCACATTTCCCTCCGGTCTCCAAAGCCATTAACTGTCTCATCACTGCCATCGTTAATTAGCATCGGCTGCAGGTGCTTCGTCCCCACGCGTGATTCTGATGGAGATGTGAGTTTGGCTGGGTTTAAGAGTGTGTGGGAGTGTGTGAGAGTGAAGGTGGGCAGCTCAGTCCTGGCTCAGACCGGCCCGGGCCCTGTCCCCCCCAGAGGATGGTCCGGTAAACACAGGAGGAATGTTGATCAGCTTACAGCGGCTGGGGGGGAGAGGGGGTGAGGGGGGGAGAGTGGGTGAGGGGGTGGTGGGTGGGGGTGTATTTGATCGACTGTGATGCTTGAACAACAAACTACACCTGCCAAAAGACTCGGAGTAAAACGCACGCGTAAAGTCTGTAAATCAGACTGTTGTTGGCCTGATAACTGCGAGTGCCTAGTCCGAAAGTTAATATTACTGACCAAGCAATGAAAACAACAATCTATAACACCCACATTCGCATTAATACCTTAAATAACAGGCATTATTTCTTTTCCACTGTCCTGAGACTTTCTGGTTAGCTCCTGCCCATGAGCCTGTGTAGTGCCTCTTCAGCGCCACAGCCACGCTCGGTTTTATCCACCAACGTCTGTGGAAAAGAGGGTCCACATTCAGCAAACCATAACGTTTACTTTTGTTATTATAGTGGTAAAATGTCCAACATGTCCTGGGCTATTATGGGAACTAATAAGTCACCCTTCTGCATCTGCCCCTGGTTTCTGTGGGCCCCGCAAGGTCCCGCTCCGTTCCAACAGGTTCCGCGTTGCGCTCTCATGACGAGCGCCACATGCCCGCGAGGACGCGGCGCGCAGCAGGCCACTCTGTGCGGGCCAGTGCGTGAGGAGTGCGTGGGGCCGAGGGGCCCGAGGTGCTACAGGACTGAATTCGGTTGAGTTTTTAAGCCAACTTTTCTGGGTACATTGATTTTGTGTGTAATAAACATTCTCTCTCAAATCTAATCAAAGCGCAGCAAAAAGAGCTAAACTCTCTCTCTCTCGCGGGGGGGGGGGGGGGGGGGGGGGGGGGCCCCCCCCCCTTCTTCCCCTTTTTTTACATTTTTCTTTTTTTTTTTTTTTTCTTATATTTTATTTTAAAATATTCATTTTATAATTTCTATTTTTCATTTTTTTTTCGCTATTTCACTATTCTACTAATTTTTTTTTTTTTTTTTTTTTTTCTTCCTTTACTCTATTTTATATATTTCTATTTTTATATATTTTTTTTTTTTTTTTTTATTTATTTTTAAATTTTTAATTTTAATAATTTTTTATTTTTTTTTTTTTGCGGGGCGCGCGCAGAAAGAGAGCAAAAAGCACGCGAGAACGCGGCGCGCAGCGGCCAACGGGGCGCGCCAGAGCGTGAGGAGAGCGGGGGGCCGAGGGGCCCGAGGGGCGACAGAACGGAAGGCGGGGGAGAGGGGAAGCCAACGGGGGGGGGGACAGGGAGGGGGGGGGGAAGAAACAGGCGCGCGCAAAGAGAAGAAAAGCGCACCCAAAAGAGCGAAACGCGCGCGCGCGCGCGCGCGCGCGCGCGCGCGCGCGCGCGCGCGCGCGCGCGCGCGCGCGCGCGCGCGCGCGCGCGCGCGCGCGCGCGCGCGCGCGCGCCACGGGCGCGCCAAAGCGGGCGGGCAGGGGAAGGGGGAGTAGCCTAGGTCGGGGTTGCTTTACAACCTCTTGCTGTTCGGGACGGTTTTCACTCGGCTTCAGCTTCGGGGGCGGATTGCTGCGCTGCTCCGTGCTGTCCCCTCACCTCTGATTAGCGCCTTTCTCTGCTCCCGGAGAGAAAGAACGACAGGAAGAAACCGGAGACAGTCGGAAAGGACAGTTTCTGAGAGAAGAGCGCGTTAGCCGCCCTGGACCTCAGGGGATATTCTTTGTAAATTCCCAGCTTGACGGGGTAAGAAAACCACCGGCTGGTCGCGCCGGTTTCTCTCTCTCGCGCGTTTCTTGACGTTTTTGTAGCGACCAGTTTCCAATTTTACGCATCAGTTGTCTTTAACAAGATGTAACTGAGCTTCTGCTTTGGTTGTTCCACAGCTCTTGATTAATACTTTTCTAGAAGAAACACAGTAGCAGTCATGAACTGACTGTCGGCTGAAGTTTTCCTGACTGTTTGGGTGGTTGGATGAACGCTGCGCGCTGGCTCACAGGTTGCGGACAGGTGTTCCCCTCCCCAGCTTACAAGTGTCCGGCGAATCCTACCGACAAATAAATAAAAAAAATCAGATGTAGAACAACATTTGAGGGTCTCCCCGAGTCAGTGAGCTGGAGGAGATCCGAACCCGGACGCCAAATTCAGCAGAGCGCGTCTTTAACCTTTGTTTACATTCTCTGCAAAAACTCGCTTTTTTAAAAATTGGGGGGGTTTAAAGATTTTTTTTCTGATTTCGCTAGGGGCTTAATATGTCGTTGTTATGTCAAGGTGGTTTCAGACGTTGATAATTGCTCATTTGACACTAAAACCTCGCTTTAAACCGGTTTATTGGTAAAGGTGACCGGAAACAAAAGCCTGACAGCCAAAAGCAGCTCCACCCTTTTTTATTTCAACTGCTTTCCTCTAATAGAAAGCGACAGGAAAAGCCTGAACCCCTTGTCTTAAGTATGCCGTATTGCAAACTGAAACAGTGTCACCCACCTGACCTACTTCTCGCTCAACGAGCGGGATTAGCGCACGGAGGCGTCGGCGTCCCTCCTGCTCGCAGAGGCCACGAGCGATGCAAAAGTTGCAATTACAGGATACCTGCGTCTCACCTGGACGGATAAGTTAAGGTTTTTCCCTCAGTGCACTTTTCTCAACCCAATCACACAGTTTGGTGATCAATACCGGAGCCGCAGGGGCAGATCCAGGATCACGTGGCCCGTCAACCGAGCCAGCGCTGATTTTAAGTGTGCGCGTTTCTTCTCCTGCATGTAAAACAATTCCTCAGAACTCACTCGGAGTAAAAATAACATCTCCAGCATAGTTTATTTGGGCGGCTTCTACATTTTGAGAGAGATCTAAGCAGAGTTAAACAACAGCTCTTATCTTATTCTAGGGATTGGGGGGGAAGGGGGGGGGGGGGGGGTTGCCTTATTCCATCTAGTTATTCTTTTCCAATAGCGAACCAATAACCCGGCTGGTGAGACTGTCTGTGAACCCGGAGATCAGATCAACCTTTCTTATTACAGCTGTGCTGCAGGGGCCATCCTATCTGCCTCTGGCACTTGTTCCACAGTCTAACACCCCTCTTGAATGGCAGATTAATGTTGCGGTTTGATGCCTGGAGATGGATGTGGTGTGTAAGTACCCACATTACCAAGTCAGACACTCAGAAATACACTGTCTCCTCCTTAGAGGTGAGACTGAAGTTGAAACGCTGCTCTTGTGCTGACTTAAGTGGTTGTGTGTTTTGTCTTAGAGTGACAAATTGCATGTGTGCGTGCGGTTAAGTTTCCTGTTAAAATACCTGTCATTCATCGGTGCAACACCCCATGTTGTCTCTCAGCGCACGGAGAGGATCCGGGGGGCTCACATGTCTCATCCTGCCGCTCCCTGCGCACTGCGCTGCCCGCATGTGTCAGCTGCACACTTCCTCCAGATGCAGAGGAGGTCGTCTGTGTGTGAGGTCTACGGGTCTCCATATATCCAGAGCTGCTATCGCTGTCTGATCTGGATACACACAGCAGACGCTGAATGACTTATGATTGGCTGGTTCTTCAAAAGGACCAGGCCTGTGACCATTTGTGCTGCTGCTGCTGCTGCTGCTGCTGCTGCTGCTGCTGCTGCTGCTGCTGCTGCTGCTGCTGCTGCTGCTGGCCTCGATCACTGTTTCAAAGCAACATTTCCAAGGAACAGCAGATTAAGGAGGGTCTGAATTTATCACAAAACAGCAAGCAAGTCAGTTCCCGTATAGGCCAATATTTAACACAAGTGACCGCTGTTTGTTTTCTGTTTCTAGCCAAATTGTCTGCCTTGCTTGTTTTTCTCCACAGTTGTTCAGAAATATTTCTCTAACTTCATCCTAACCCTTAATCCACCACTCAACCTACAGAGGCCACGAAGAGGTCTCAGTTTGGCTAGCTTTTCTGTTTTCTTCTGTGTGGTTTAATATACCGTGTCGGCTTTTCTTTGTCCTGATCTGAGAAGACGTCAGAACGGCATTACAAGACCCTAAAAAAAGGGGGGAACCTAAATAAACCGTGTACAGTATTTACATGTAGTTAAACCATTATACAGCCAGTTAGTAGTTTTTCACCTTTACATAAAGAGACCGCTGACCTTTGAACTTTAGGTCACCTGGTGGATGCCAGTCACTTCGAGGGAGGAGTGGAGGCGGAGGTGGAGATGGGAAGGGAAACAGAACAGAGAGAGAGAGAGAGAGAGAGAGAGAGAGAGAGACTGGCCTGATGAGTCACCATCTTTCACATGTTTTAGAAATGTGTCTGCATGTGTGAGCGTGGGCACTGGGATCCAGCAGGGAGCATGTGTTTGTCCATCAGCAGCATGTGTGTTTAAGAGCGTCGTGCACGACTCTGTGAGTGTACCAAGCACTTAATAAAATCACTTGTGGGTTTTTTTCCTCCTGAGTTCAAAGCTGTCCCTCGCTTTCGGCTCTAGGGTAGAGGTTGCTCTTGTGCAACGGAAAAAAAAGAGACTGTTTTCCTGTTCGGGGGGCTTTTTGGGAAAACCGCGGCTCTGCCTACCGCAGCCAGCCTTCAAAGAGCTTTGAGGGAGTGCTCACCTCTCCTCTTCCTAAGTCCTTCCATCTCTCCCAACGAGCTACTTCCTCTCGTATTGGGGAGTCATTCACCTGCATCTCCCCGACCGCCGCCGTCCAACCGCACTGCTGCAGAGCTGTGGTCGGAGTTGCACTCAGGTTCATGGGAAATGTTCAGTCAAGGAGCCCTTAATCGTCCCGCCCACACATTTTCAAAACAGAGCGCGCCAGGATCTTTAACCTTTCAGCATTTTTTGCATGTTTTTATCATCTGTAACGCTGCCACATGGCCGTCGTCCAGTGACAGACTTGAAGAATGTGTCTGCCAGTGGCTGTGGGTGTTGTCCTCACACACATCTTGACTTCACATGCAAGAACAATCTTTCTGATATTTGAGAGCTTGGAGTTCAAATAAGATTGCAATATCTTTTGAACTCTCTCTGTTTCTTCACTCCCAAGTCCAGGGAAAAAAAATCCAGAACACTTTCCTCCCTCACACCAGATTATATTTATAATTTATGTAATATGTAATGACCATATAAATCATTTCTGCAGTGACGCTCTAGAATTTCTTAGTTTTTATTTCTATTTTTATTTATTATTATTTATTTATTTTCTGAATGTTTTTTAAACAATGTTTTGATTAAAAATATTTGTTAAATAAAAAAAAAATAGATTTTTAGAATACCATTTGAAAGTTCAGTCACCTCATAGTTTGAATTTTCATTAGTCTGGCTGAAAGTCAGCATCACATTTGCTCTTTCATTCCGTCCCTCCCAGTCAACACCAACCACGAACTTGTTGCCCCACAAACAGAACATGGCTGGATATGTTGGGACATCCAAGCAAGTGAAAAATCTCTAAATATTTGCAACTTTTCAAGCCTGGTTTCTCATGAATTCAGCGGGAGCGAAGTGACTCACCACCACTCAGAGCTTTTTGCCTGCACACATCGTTTCTTATCCCAAAGCTCCTAGTTTCTCACCAAAAACACTGAAATGGCAGAACATTTCTTAAACAGAAATACACAGGGCAACTTGTCTTTTCAGCACTTTTGGCTCTGCTTGGGAACCACAGTACATGTGCACAATTACAGAGCGCGGTAGCTTAGCAAAACTTCCTGTCGATAAATCTGCGACAACTAGCCTGACCTCATATTCTGCCCCGGACTCTCTGTCTTTTTTGTTCTTCTGTTTGGTCCTGGATCAGGTTCTGTTGATTTAAAGAACCACTGTTAGACTCTGGGCCAGCCGTGCGGGCTGAGCCAAAGAAGCTGCTGCATTCCTCTGCTGGGCGTTCTGTCTTTCTTTCTTTCTTTCTCCCTCCTTTCAGCCTGATTACATGTGATATAATGGTGGTTCTGAAAGTTCAAATTAGGAGTAAAGAAACTAAAGCAATTCCACAAAAACCTATCACTCACACACACACACACACACACACACACACACACACACACAGAGCGACTTAGCAGACATAAGTGGGCTTTAAAAATTTGTCAGTGATCCCCTCAGCTAATGACACTCTCAGCTGTGAAGCTGACCCCCTCCTGCCCTCGGCCCTCCCTGCTCCTCCTCCCATCCTCCTCAGTCTGTCCCAAATGAATGCCAGTGAGAAACTCCTACACCCACCTCCCACACACACACACACTCTTGCATGCTTACCCAGAAAACAGTATCGTCATCACCACCGCGGAGGGGCCTATCATCACGGGGAGTTCAGAGCGCCAATATCTGACCCCTGTTACCTGAAGCCTGTCAGTCATGTTGATACATCTGGACAGGTTTATTTGCTTATTAAACAAATGTATGTGTGTGTGTGTGTGTGTGTGTGTGTGTTTCACTAGTATAAGG
Source organism: Tetraodon nigroviridis (assembly GCA_000180735.1). Classification (NCBI taxonomy): domain Eukaryota; kingdom Metazoa; phylum Chordata; class Actinopteri; order Tetraodontiformes; family Tetraodontidae; genus Tetraodon; species Tetraodon nigroviridis. The sequence continues at coordinate 226,921 of CAAE01014738.1, forward strand.
TGCAAATCAAAATTTATAAAATGAAAAATCTTGAGACAAATAAGTCGCAACCCTCTTTCTCTGTGTTTAACCTAAAGCATCAACAGAATTGTCTGTAATTATAATTATCCTGCTTTTTAGATGACGGCATCAACGACCTCAGATCTGCACACAGGGGATTGTCTGACTTTGCTGCTTTGTTTAAATCCATACAGCTCAACTCTCTGTAATGATAATGAGAGTAGAGGCAGTCTGTTGTTAGCCAATTAAAAAGTCCTCCATGGTTCTGGGCAGCGCTAATGGACCCACCAGGGATTACTGTACAGCAGGCTGGGGGGACAGCAGGGCACCAGTTTGGGCCCCAGCTTGCTGTCATCCGAGAGGAGCAGCCCCGTCGACTTGCATTCACCCTCGGTCTTCGCAGGGGCCTGCGAAGCCGCTCTCTAGAACAGCGTGAAAGCTCCCACTTGGGATACAAAGTGGCTCAGCTGTCCCTCTCTCCAATCTTCACCTCCCACAGTGCCCTCCTCTACCTCCAAGCCAAATAAAGCCTCTCACCAACTTCTGTTTTCCTAATCTGTGAACTCTGACAGAGGCACCCACGCTTGAAAGAGCGAGAACTCAACATGGGATGATCTCCTGGTGACAGAGAGTAGCAGAAAAAATGTGGCTGCAACCACCAGACCACCCTGTCATCCCCCGTTTCTGTCTGCCCCTCTCTGCCACTCCCTGTGCTGTCACCCACGGCTTTTCATCCTTTTTTTTCTCCCCATTTCTTCAATCCTTTACCTCTTCTAATTAGGTTGTCACAGATGAGAGAAACCTCTAAATTTGCTCCAATTCTTTGTTGTGATGTTTTAACAGCTAATTATTTTTTTTAACCATGGTCCACGCCACTAATAGGCAATTTATTTAACAATGCAGAGGATGAGCCAATGGGGGTTTTCTTGCCTTTAATCCACAAAGGAATGTTGCTGTTTGGCGGTTGATGCAATAAGTGTTAAAATCTGTGATAAAATGCATTAAACTTCAGGCAATTAAAAAAGGTGAATTGATAGCTAAATTTGGACTAGGAGGAAAAAAGCACCTATTCGAGGAAAAGCTCCATGTTTTTTCAAATAGCTTCTTTGCGTCTTTGCATTGCTGTTTCATTCTTTGTCGTCTTCCAATGGACAGAAGCACTGACCTGCAGCTGCGGCTGCATCAACCAGGTTTAACGAAAGACCACGTCTGCCCTAACCGAGGGGGGCTGTGGCCTGTTAAACACCACGGCCACACTGAAAGTGGAAAATTTTATGAAGAAGATTCCTCATATTTCAAAGTTCCAACTTCCCCACGGAACTGACATCCTCCCTAGGGAGCATTTGTGGGCTTTGCTGATAAGTTGCTGCTTTTTTATATTTATTTTCTGATTAATTTAAATCAGTTTGTGAAGACTCTCTTTTTTGAGAGCTTCAACCTGTTGCTCTGTCTGAGAGAGTTTTACAGAGTTGAGGGTACAGATTGGAATGAAACAAATATGTCACTGTTCTCCCTCTGTTTAACCTACATGTTCATCTGCCAGACGTGTCAGACCCTGGAACAATCGCCCAGCAGGCCCAGCAGTACATGAACTGCACCATATTTAGTCATCCAGAGTCCAGACGCAGACCAATGCAGCCTGCTACTGTCATCTGTCTCCCCTCCATTCTTCCCTCCCATTTTTATATCTGCCCTCCAGCATCTCCTCTCTGTCTCTGTTTCTTTCCCCACCAGTTCCATCCATATCTGTTCTCGCTCGCTGTTCTGCAAGTCATTGCGCTCCATCACTGTCCAAACTGTTTCTTTTCCTCTCCATGTGTCCCTCTTTTCCCCCACTAATCTCTTCTTTTTTCACCTGTTTGTCCTCTTTTTTAAAGTCTCTTAAGCTTGTCACATATTTTGCCAGCAGGCCTGGTTTTCATCTGGAACAACCTTTCAAAACTTACTCTCACTTCCTCAACAACATCCCTGTCAAAGCTCCGCCTGAGTAATTCTTAGCATCCATCTTTTTTCCCTTTCCCCTCTTCACCTGCCATAATTTCTACCCCCCTCTTCTCCTCTCTGCTCTTTCATCTCTCCCTTCAGCCCTTTTTTCTTGGATGAACCCAGTGCTGATGTAGCTAGGCCTACACACAGGTTGTTAATTCCATCAGTTGTCTGCTCACGGCCTTCCCTGTGGCTGCTGTGGGTTGCCAACTTTACTTTTTGATGAAGTGCCTTGGCTGAAGAACTACCGCCTCCATGCCCGCTTTAACCTCCTCATCCTCACACATATGCCGTTAATCAGTGTCCCCAACTGGTCTGGCACTGGCGCCTCTTCCTGGTCATTCATAAGCAAGCTGCTCTTCTCAACTTTGCATAAATGTGTTTAATATTGACGTGGTACATGATTTTTTTTAGGTTTTTTTACCTGTGATATTTTCAGAACTGCAGAGGTGAATTTATTGGTTGTGGAAAATTATAAAATTTTGCAACCACTGCTGGTGTTTTGGATTGGATCGTGTACACATGCTGTAGCCTTTACCAATAGGAACGTCGTCTATTTGAAATTATCCACCGAGTGCCAGGTATCATAAGCAGCTGACTTGTTTTCCCCTCTCAGTCTCTTAGCTCTGGATAAGTCCCTCACACATTTTTCCCTCAAGACCCAATTTGTGCTTACGAAAAGGCCACATGGCAGGGTTTAAGCACTTGAGCACAGACGAGTGGTCCTATTTACCAGGCCGTTGGGCTCTTTTGGAGGGTGTCTAGCTTTGGACCCGTCACATACAAAAAAAGAAGAAGGAGACTTCTGTTTTTCATTCTCCATTAAATCCATCTGTCGGCCTTCCCTGCTCAACTGAAGTGGATAGAGGGAAGGCCTATTGTTCTTCCACACTGAAAAAAGGGGATGTTGCGGTGCCGAAAAGAAACTGAGGGTAAGAGGAGGTGGCCACAATTCATTGTGTTTTAATAAATACGTGACTAAGAGGTTTAAGATGCCTTCTCAACCCCTAAGCTGTCTGTTTTGAAGTGGGAATTTTCCAGATTTGACACCCAAAGAAATAAAAAGGGGATTAGCGAAGGAAAGGAGTTGTATACATTTCTGGCTTTTTCTTTGTCCTATAGTTTTCTCCCTCTGCAACCCTCAAACTTTCTCTTTATTTTGGCTACCCACTGAGCTGCAAGTGTTTCAATTATGTCATTCAGGTACCAGAGATTGAGAATGGTTTCCAAAAGCCTCCCTCAGTTTAAAGTTAATGATTTTCAGTCATAATTTGTTACTTGTTGTTACTCTTCCCCTTTTGGATCAGCACATTGTAATAATGGTTTATTTCTCATTAAATCTGCACAGGAATAAACAAAAAGTCAAAAATCAAACACGCGGCATGTGTTCATCAAGCAAAGGTTTTGCTATGACCCGCTGGGTCTTGGTATTATTATAGGGTAACTTCTGCCATGCTGCTCAAACATGTTCAGCAGACTTGGCTGGGTTTGACTCCAACGGAAGCCTTGAATAAGAGACCAGCATTGAAATTCTGGACGCAGTCAATCCTAACCTCTAATGTCTCTCCTTAAATGGTTGCAATTTTTCTGATTCTGACAGGCTTTTTAAACAGTCACTGGTACATTTTGCAGTGCACAATTTTATTTCCTTAATAGCTTATTTTATACTGAAAAATCAGCAAGTGTCAGTTTTATATATCAGGTCCTTTTATGGTAAAAACATGTCTGCCACTCTGACCTTTGTGTTTGTTTCTCTCTCTTACAGGAAGGGCTCTGGCCAGCCCCGAAGGGAAGGGTCACTGAGCTCAGACACCCATAATTATAAACACATAGGTGAAAGTCACACACGTAGACTGCCACACTTACACTCTCACAATTACACACAGACACACACGCAGTCACCTACACACGCTGATTTTGTGGTGCACACACAAAGACTTCCCTGATTGCCAGCACAGACTCAGTTTCACTGAGAGACTCTGATCAGGATGAGGGAACCCTGGAGGTGCCTGCTGGGATTGTGCATTCTGGCATGCTTAGCCTCCACACACAGTGCCACCAATCCTTTTGCAGGGCAGCAGATGCCTCAGGACCCTTGCTACGATGACACAGGCGCTGCCCGCCGATGTATCCCAGAATTTATCAATGCTGCCTTTGGCAAGGAGGTAATGGTGTCTAGCGTCTGCGGCCGGCCACCTTCCCGTTCTTGCAGCGTAGTGGAGCGAGGCGATGATCGTCCATCTGTGCGCACATGCCAAATCTGTGATGCAGCAGACCCACGTCGCGCACACCCTGCTTCCTACCTCACTGACCTGAACTCAGCCCACAACCTCACCTGCTGGCAGTCCGAGAACCTCAACACCTCACCGCATAATGTTACTCTCACCCTTTCACTGGGTAAAAAGTTTGAGATCACCTATGTCAGCCTGCAGTTCTGTTCACCAAGACCAGAGTCTCTGGCCATATATAAGAGCATGGACTATGGCAAGACCTGGATGCCCTACCAGTTCTACTCCTCACAGTGTCGGCGCATGTACAACCGGCCCAATAAGGCTACCATTACCAAGCAGAACGAACAGGAGGCTCTGTGCACAGATGGTCACACTGACCCCTACCCTCTTTCTGGAGGCCTCATTGCCTTCAGCACCTTAGACGGACGACCCTCTGGAAAAGACTTTGACAACAGCCCAGTCCTCCAGGATTGGGTGACCGTCACCGATATCCGTGTAGTCTTCAGCCGCCCACAGCTGCTCAGAGAGCTGGCTCTGGGGCCCGGAAGCAACAACGGAGGGAGAGACGATGACCCCACGGGAGTGACGTCAACACTGCCGGCTTATTTCTATGCAGTGAGCGACTTCCAGGTGGGCGGCAGGTGTAAGTGCAATGGACATGCGTCCCGTTGCCTGAAAGACAAGGAAGGAAAGCTTGTGTGTGATTGCAAACACAACACAGAGGGACCTGAGTGTGACCGCTGCAAGCCCTTTCACTATGACCGACCCTGGCAGAGGGCCAATGCCCGTGAGGCCAACGAGTGTCTGCGTAAGTCATCCACCTTTGAGTTTTTATCCTTATATTTATATTTGTCTTGTCTTTTTTTAAAATCCACAAACATAAATAATGTCCTGAATGAATTTTTCACCATTTTGTTTTCAGAATATAAAAAAATCTTGCAAGTTAAAAATACCCACGTACACCATGAGGGCAGGGGTGAATTTCCCTAAAAATGATCACCTGTGGTTCCCTGTCACGGGGTCATTGGGAGTTTAGGCTGGCAAGTTTGGCAACCTCTTTCAGAAACCCATCCCTTCCTTTTGCATTTCGCAACAGCCTGCCCAGTGTTTACTGTTCCTTAAATAAATCACCGTTTTTCACAATCAAGGATAAAGATGACAACAGCATGACTCACGGGTACGCTGTTTCATTGAATCCATTTAATAATGTCATTTGGTTTTGTTGGCTTCTACTTCCCAACACGTTTAACTTCATGTGAAAATTGTCCAGACGAGTTTTAAAATGCTGCCACGTGGAATTATGCCCATTTTTGTGCCATTTTTTAAAGGTAGATTGATTACAATAATATTTGATAAAACTATATTTTAATAATTAAATAAAAAAAGTTTGGTTGTTCTTTTTAATGCAAACAATGATTTCACAGCTGTATGAAAGGTTCAGATGTTTTTTTAACCACATGAGTCTTCCAATATGCAGATGTTTCCTTAGTGGTAGTTTTTACAACATTGGTGTGTCAGCATAACTAGTTATAGTAGGTGCAGGGTAATTCAGGCCAATTAAGGCTGTCACAAACCGTATTTAAAAAAACACTGTCCCCTTCCTCACCATTTACCCCTAATGAAAAAAAATTACAGCCGAAGTAAAAAAAACATCAAAAAGCAAACAGAAGCAGGGCTTTGAAAACTGTTTTCTAATGTGTCGCAATTATTGTGCTGGCCTGCCATCATATTAGTGTTGAACTCTGCCAGATCTGTTTACAGACGACTGGGAGTGACACCACCACAGTACAGACATTTCAGACAGGCCAACCAATCAAAGCCTCCGCTCTGTGTTCTGAGACTGCCAAAATCAGTTTTATTTTGGCCATTTTTCTCTCTTTGACACCTTCACTTACTTAGCTCAGAGATACAGGCACATACTTCCACCCGAACACGCCCTGCCATTTCTACAACAATATCCTGTAAATCCCTCAGTGTGTTCATGCACACAGTTTTCCACACACCCTTTTTCAAATGTCCCGTAGCCGTTTCCGAAATGTTACACCCGCTTCCCGTAGCTTTCTTCTCTACGGGCCTGACATGTCACTTCTTTTCGTGATTTCTGGACTAAAGAACCTGCCTGCTTCTGCCAACAATGATGACCTAATCCCAGTGTTGATACAGGCCGGTCATAGCGGCACATTATACCTGATCACACATTTAAGCATGCCAAATAGTTACTCCCAGATGTGCCTTATTTTGTTTTCCAAACCTTTTTTACAGCTTATTCCAGAAAAAAATGTTTCCAGAATATGCTCATAGTGGCAGGAGAGCTTTTAAAGCGAGTCTGAGCTTATATTAAAGCCCATTCTTACAACCCACTCCTGCCGAGTGGGTTTTGTTCTGATGCTGTGGACGAACTGCAGCCTGAAACCTTCCTTGGCAAATCTGAGGCAACAAGGTGTGCATATTGAGATTAGCCAAGCACTTGAGTGGCCAGTTACACAGCCAAGGAGACGTCACCAGAGTCTCAGTGAGGCCCTGCGGCTGTTCAAGTTGAGAGGAGGACTGAGGAGGCTGAGCCGAGGTCGTGATCCTTTGTGGGATGGTGATGAGGTTAAGTTGACAGGGTTAGGATTGTGGGTAATGAGGAATGTAAAGCAGCCAGAGAAAGAGCTGAATCGATAGCCGTTTCACACCCGCCCCAGAGTCTGCCCTTGAGAAATGATACGTCTGCTGGTACAGTATGTGTTGCAACGCTCTTAACGATCACGCAGGGTTTTACTCTCTCACTGAGCTGCATTGAGTGAGAGGATTTTATCCTGTGTATCCAGAGCAGCGTCCCAGACTCAATGGTCACATTGCTGCATGACATGTTTGACATGTAGCAACCGTCTGAACTCGTGCACGTGTCCAGACACAAGCCACACACATACAGCCACCAACGGCCGCCTCCCTGGATATGAATTCCACCTCAAGACATTGGTTTATGTATCCTAATTCTAGTAGTCAGAGAGGGCAGCCTTGTAAAGGAGTGTGTCTGTTTGTGTTGAGGGAGACATGATGGAAAAAGCAGTGATTTATCTGAGACAGAATGAGGAAACAGATGGATAGGAGCTGAAGTATTTGGTTACTGGTTGTGATGGAGTATGGGCTTTTTCTGCTGGCACTCATGTAATGTGAAGGCTTAGTGCTGACTTCAAATATGGGCCAGTGGACGGCGCCGTATTAGCGTACAACTGTTGGAGATGAAGAGGCCTCTTGTGGACTCAATGACAACGTGACATCCCAAGAAGATGATAATTTATGAAAGCATAAGAGCTCTTACGGCTTGATGGTTTCTGTAGCCATCATTAACCAGTTTGGCTATGGTTCTGTTTTCTGGGACAGTGTGAGTCCAAGGTCAAACACAGTCTATCTCTAATGGAACAGGTGCTACAACGGGGCCACTGGCATGTATTCATTAAGGTCACATGAAGGTCATCTTTTTGGTTTAATTTACTAGCAATGTAGAAGAGCCGTGGTTGGCAGTGGAGTGGTCGTTCTGGGTTCTTCTGTAGTGTTTAAGATTCATATTTACCTTTTTAACACTACATTTTGATATGTTGCCTACAGTAAGTCACACAGGGTTCACACTTTTTTTCCAGGAAAATCAGAGCCATAACTGAATGAGTAGCTTCTGTGGGGCCACCAGCTCAAGAAAATTACACAAATTAAAATGAACATCTAAAATGAATTACCTGTTGCACATTCAGGATTATTAGCCCATGTTTTCCATGCTAATGAATGAGTCACTATATGTAAATTTAACTTTTACTGTAGCAAAAAGAGACCGATTTTAACATTGCAAACCTTTCCAGAAGCCAACTTAAACTTTTTTTGTGGAAGTTTGTGGTTGTTAGGAGCCTCGGCCCTGTTTTTTTGGAACCTATTAGCTGGAATTACGGTGGATTTGACAGATGGGTTTCTTAGGGGAAGCACTGTGATCCAGCAGAGGTGTGTGTGTGTGTCAAAGGAAAAGGCCAGCCAGGAATAGAGCTCATGATCAGACTTCGGATTTGTACAGAGCTGTGGAAACTCTGAAGACCACAGAAGCAAGTTCATTCCTCTATTTTTTTTTTTTTTTTGCTCTTTTCATTGCACTGACAAGGGGGCAGATGGTTATTTGATGCTGATTAGAATTTCAAACTAGGCCTCGGTCTTTTCCACACCATTAGCTCTCCCCACCAAATCTCCTCCAAGGGCAAGCAGAGGGCAGATCCATGTTCTGGTTCTATTGCTGGTTTGTCAAGACACTTAGGCTTAGCTCATTCTTTAAAACAACACCATATTTCACAGTTGTGGACATTTTTCTTACCACACCACATGCCTTGATTACAGCTGAAATTGCTTTAAATTACCACATTACACATTTTTCAGTGTCGCTCAGCAACAAAATAATTCAATTGATTCAACTAAATTTAAACAGTTTGTATAGATGTCTGTTTAATTCTTAAAGATATGGCAGAGTACCCACTGGGCCACCTGTGTCATTATTTCTTTAAATATCCTATAAATGTATGAACCAAATTCCAGCAATTATATAATTAACTTGTTCAATTAAAAATTAGAATTTTGATCTTAGCACCTTAAAACTGTCACACACTGGCCCTCTGTGGTTACAAATGTAACTGTCTGGGGCTAAATGACTTTCCAAACACAGATGAGCAAAGCCAGAACTGCCCCCACATCATTACATGTATGTGCTGTGCTCTTACTTGTGTTAACTGACCTAAAGCTAGCGCCCCCCACTACCCCACCCTCTACGCCGCCTGTTCTCGGAGGCTAACTGGGAATTGAAACATCAGTTATTTACATCACAATGCACAACTGTGATGTGGTGGTAAATTTAGGTGCTGAGCAAAAACAAGTGATTTTTTTTTTTTTTTTCAAAAAGAAAAACTTTCACCTGTGTTTACCTCTAGTTACACAGTCAAGGAATGTTGTTCCAGAATCAGCAGCTATGTGATGTCCCTTGGGAAGTAAGCAAGAGACACTGAGACAACAAAGATTCACTGTATGTGTGTGAATCAATGTTTGGTCATTTTGGATGTTTTGGCTTTGTTCTCATCTGTCTTTTATTGCTTTTATCATTGCTTTGCTTTCAATGTTTTTGTCCTGACCACAAAGTCAGATATTTGTGCTCATTTTACGAAGCTCCAGTAAAGTTTCTGTGGCGATCAGAAAACACAGAACCAAACAGCAAAGCATCATATAACAGCATTCATGGCTGCTCGGCTCTCTCTTCTCCGAGGCCCAGAGAAAGTCTGTGCCTCTGTGTGTGCATGTTCATCTCCCTGCATTTGTGCATACGTGTGCGCCACATGTAATCTGGTTGTGTGATGTAGTGTTTCATCCCTGTGCCAAAACACACTGATGGGAGCCGCTGCGTGCCACCCCCCCACCCCCAATTCTCGGCTCTCCTCTGCAGATGGTAATAATTACCTCCTGAGGTGTGACCGCCAACAAACTCTTCCTCTCCATCCTCTCGTAACCAACTGCTGTCAAAGATTAATATTGCCTCAACCTTTCCCTGCCTCCTAACTGATTGTTATCATATATTTTGGATACTTTTCTCTACTGATTTTTTTTCTGCTCTCATTGTTTGTTACACTTTAACATTATTAACAGTTTGCCCACTTTCACACGATTGAAGGCCTCTGGTCTCCATTGCCTGAGAAAATATGCGGTTTCTGGCTATGAGCCGGCATTGCTAGAAGCGAGACTCCGGGGCTGCTGAGGAAAAATATACATTTGCTCCCTTACAGGGACTGCACGACAATACGCTGCAGAGCCAGTCACTGCGGTTTGGTGGCTAACATTAGCTGTCAAGTTAATTAGCCGCCATTGCTGTGACCCGGCCGAACTCGTTAGCAAAATTCTGATTTAATGCTAATATTGACTGAAAGCTCCAAGGCAGGCATTTAACTGACAAAGATCTTTGACAGGAAAAGAGAGTGTGTTAGAGAGAGAGAGAGAGAGAGAGAGAGAGAGAGGGAGAGAGAGAGGGAGAGAGAGTGATGAAATATGGGAAGCCATACTTTTACCAGTGAGCATTTAGCTTCAGTGCCTAAAGGATTGTTTTGTTTAAAATGAGCATCTCATGAAAAGCCTCTTTGACATCTCAGTTTTCTTCTTTTTAAATATTCTCATTTTACCCTTGACATTTTTTTTGCTTTACTTCTTCCAAACAAAAGTCAGAAGTGCCCATTGACAATGTTCTGATGCTTCCTCTCCATTTTCAGGGGCCACAGTGGTGACTTTACACAGCAGGTTCCATCTGTCAATTTCTATTCCTGAACAAGTCCAGGCATCACACATATCTCCTGGAGGGCATGCCATCGATGTGTGTGCTGCACCATCAATCTTATTTTAACTTGATTTATCATGATAATATGCCTGCTCAAAAACCTACAGAAAATAAAAAAGAAACCAAGCAGCTGAGACGGCGAAGGCACAGGCAGAACAGAGATAACAATGTTTAGATGTGGGGAAGTGAAGTGGACCAGTGAGACAGAACAGAGCGAAGGACTCAGCTCTCCACTGACACCAGGCCTCCCAGCCTGGCAACCGTCCAGCTTAATCTTGTTAAAATCTTTCCTTACCCGATGCCATCCAGAGAGACGGGGTGGGGTGGGCAAGCAGCTAGTGTATGCAGTTTGAGGAGAAAAAGTAGGGGAAGAATAAAGTGAAGTCTCAGTTTAAAAGGCCTCCAAAAGCCTGGCATTTTGAGGCTAAACAAACCAACATGTGAAAACGCAGAGTAGAGGAGAAGGACACTGTTTTTATAGAAGGAGATCTGCAGCCACCATGGCTTAATTACTGCAGGCCATGATGCAAAGACAGTTCTTCTGTGTGTCTAGTGCAATCAGCTTCACAAGTACTGGGGTTTAGACCTTTCACTTTGTACCCCTAGTGTCTCTCTGTGGTTGGTCTAAGTGTGTTTGTCTGCACTGTACACTTCCTTGGTTCTAATAAGGAGCCAATTAACCGGGTGTTACCCCCGGAGCCCTGAGCAGGTGGCTGAAACAGCCAGGCGGAACTCAGCCCAAATATACAGACACACACATATGCATGGGGGCAGCCCAGGAGCAGAGTCTATTTGGCTAAGTATGGAAGGCACCCAGGGGGGTGTGCAGCAGGTCTGGACAGGGCAGTGGTGGGACCAATCTTAGCTACGGGGTTTGGGTTTTCCACAGGCATCCAGAATCAATTGGCTGTGCTTTACCGTCTCGCCTCTGCTCAAAGTAAAGGAAAAATGAGGGCAGATTTATCATCGACATATGGAGAGAAAGGGGTGCACTCCACAAACACAGTTGCATTTCATTTTCAGTCTTTACGGGCCAATTTGTCATAGTAAACTTGACAGATCAGTAATTGAGCTTGTTCAGAGCACATTAACTTGCTGATGTACCTGCTATGAATGTGGAACAGAACCGAATATGCCAGTAAGGTGATCTTGTGCGAGGGTAACTCACCAGTGTACGTAAATCAACACAAGACAGACTTAAACTAGCCAGGAGGACAAAAGTTTCAGGGCAGTTATTTTATATTTGAACATTTTCCAGGTGATTACATCACAACAAACACCAGTTTGCTGCTGCTTGTCTTTGGCTTCCAGTGCAGATATGGAAACTAGTTTATGAATTTTGGAATGAATTAGGGGAGTTAACAGTGTATTTATTTTCATACTTGACACCACTTACGGAGCTCATTTTTGGTTTCCAAAAAGAAAAGAATTACAAACATTTTTAGGGGTCTAGTTGGGCTTCGATGCGCTAATGAACTGAAGAATGACCCTCGGCAGTTTTGGTTATCCCTACTGAGCCTAATTTCTGTGTGTGAGTGCTGTCGTTGTTGAAAGTGGGTAGGGGGTGGGCTTCAGCATGTGTGAATGCATGCACACAAGCACTTCAAAACAAACCCATAAACATTCCAGGATCTTTGGGCATCTGCAGCTCAGCTGCAAACCGCATGTATGCCACAAAGATAAAATGTACAAATTGATTTTCTTATTTGGTTTTTATTTACTTTGACATTCCATTTGTTGAACACATTTTCATTTACTCACACTAATCTTGTCATTCATGAACCAACCTGGCTGTAAAAGTCATTCCCAGCCATCACTTGGACACATGTTCATTCAACTCCAAAGCGTCTCTTCACAATTTCCCCACATCTGAATATGGAGATTTTAATCTTCTCTTGTCTCAGACTTTGCTGTCTGATCTTGTTGCACAGCTGAAAATGGAGATGATGCTGTGAGAGGGCCGCTGACACTTTTGCAGAGAAGAAAAAGTGAGGTGCTGCTTTCATGTTGTGCTACAAGGTGTTAATGGACACAAGTGCTCTACAGCTGTGTGTGTGCTCAAGATGCTTGATCATAATCACACCGGCCACCAGCACCACCGCTGTTCTCGCTAGAGCTGCTGTGCTCTTTGTCACATACACCGCTATGTAGAGGTTTTGACAGGCTCCTTAAGTGTTCACATGCACACACACTGGAAGCACAGACAGACAAAGCAAATCACAGAGTCACTTAAAGCTGCTGCATTAATGTATTAACATATATAACTTGAGCTTTCAGCAAACTGCCAGCCTCTTATTTTTGGCCAGGCTCAACTCTAACTATCTCAATGTGGACCTATACGTGAAACAGTGCTTCGTTAATGGCAGCATTACTGTATGTACAAATTTGGCTGCATAAACAAATGTAGTTGGGAACAGTCTGAGAATGTGCTCCCCCCCTTTTTTCCATGGTCTGGAACCTGGGAAAACTGGGCCTCTTCCCCAACCTGGTGCCAGGTTCGTCTCACCAGCTGTACTTTCTTCATTTACTCTACACATGTATAATTCTCCACCTTGTGTTATTACCAGTCATTTTGATTAACTGTAATAAGATCATCCAACCTTTCGGGGAACGTTGATCTTAATGTAGCTGCTGAGCTATCCTTGGCAGCAGGGCCTGGTATCAGCTAGGGGGGATGAGGGACTGAACTAGGTTTCTCTTCTTGAAGTGCCCCCGAGCGAGTGTGATTGGCTGACTGTCCAAAGGAAATACAGAAGACTTGAAGAACGCTGAGATTCCCCCTTCCCCCAGACTGCTCAGATTTAGATCAGCATTTAAACACGATTCCGATTGGAGATTATGTACTATGTAGAAGACTGAAAATCTTGATCAGATTGTTCAAGACCTCCTTGACAGGATGGACAGTCTGAAATCCCCCCATGGAAAGCCTAACAGCATTTGCTAACAGATGGCTAATGTAAATTACTGTCATGTAGCATAAAATCGCGCACAACACCACAAGTCATGTAGTGCAATCTGCAAACGAATCTGAATGTTGTCCAATACAAAGGTTCTAAAGATGATTTCCTGTACTCTCTGTCAGTCACTGGGATGTCTTATTCAACTTGCCAACTTTCATAAGCAGCTCTGTTGATGTTTCAGATTAGCCTTCTGTTTGAAACATGTCTGATTTAACCTGTCATAAAAACAGGCCATTTTTCCCTTTAAACTTCCCAAATGCACACCTCCGTATGTACATGGTGATCAGAGATAATCAATAATGTCAGAGCTGCAGTTGAAGTATGGATGGAAAGTGTTGTGAGTTGATAAGGCATATGGCAATAGGTTGGATTTCAAGTGGAACTAGGAGAAGTTTGCAAGGACGAGTGTCCTATTATATTGCGGCTTGGCTCATTTAGAATACTACCAGCTTGAGCTCATTCTTTTTTCTGAACCGGGCTCACTTTTATTAGATCTTATAAGTCTCTGCTCATCTTTGACTTTTGAAATGAATAAATCTCTTTTCCCAGTGATTTATAACTGATGGGCTGAGAGAAGCCAAATTCATTAATTATGAAATGGAGAAAATGAGCCCTGCAAATATCACCTTTGATTGATGAGCTCTGGAAAAGCAGCCAAGCACAGAGCCACAGTGCGGATTATAAACCACTCACCACTGCCTCACTGGAAAATCTCTCCCTGCTCTCTTATAATATACACAATATAATATATTTGCCCGTAGCATACAGGCTGATATTTAGACTGCAGGGAATTTTCCGGAAAAAAACCTTTCACTCTTCTCATAATCTGCTAATGCATTTACACCGCTGACAGCATGAACCCTCTTTCTTTTGCAGCGTGCAACTGCAACCTCCATGCACGTCGCTGTCGATTCAACATGGAGCTGTATAAGCTGTCCGGGAGGAAGAGCGGAGGTGTATGCATGAACTGCCGCCACAACACCGCAGGCCGCCACTGCCACTACTGCAAGGAGGGCTTTTACAGAGACATGGCCAGGCCCATCACTCACCGACGCGCCTGCAAAGGTAACGAGTCGATGAAAAGAGTCGTTGTGAAGTTAAGAAATGAAATTTTATCAGCATTTTCTTTTTATCTCCTGCCTTTTTTCTGCTGATTGAAAAACTAAAACACTTTCTAAACATCGCTTTTCTCGGAAAGAATGACCAACCGCTCTGTGTTTATAGTTCCTAATACAAACACGGGTTGCTTCTCTGTTAAATCAATCAGTAATAGAGTAGCACAATGAATACATATTTATATGAAAATGTCAGGGATTATAACTTTAAGATCACTTTAACCTTTCATTTGGCATAATGCTGTGCTAAATGTTTATTAAGTACTTAAACAAAAGCTGATTGAGATGTTCTAACTTCAATAATATTTGTCTTATTGTGTCAATTTTGGAGAGATTTACAATAAGTAATAAGTTATGACTAGAAACACATGCAGTCAGGATACTGTTCACATTAGGAAATATTAGTGGGCTGATATGGAATACGTCTGCCTCTCCTTCAAAGCGCTCCCTATACCACAAACACCACATAATATTATCACTTGACCAGAAGAGTTCTCATGGAAATATGTGTTTTTCTGCATTTCACATTTAAAGAAATTATATTTCAGCCTGATTTTATGCTGGAAGCATTTATTCTGTCTTGTTGGAACTATTGCAAAAGCAACAACAATTTCCTGTGAGGAAAGTGTTCAAATCAGTAGCAAAGGGGGAGTGTTTTGGAGTCTGCAGATGAAGGTAAAGACTCTCATCCAGACCATTCAATAAGAGCACTGTGAGAGCTGCCAACGTTTCATAGCTGCAAAGATCTATTGGGTGAAATTTAAGAGCGATCATCTCCCACTAGTTTTGGCTTTCCAGCCACATCAAGCGGTAACATAACACCGCAAGCGTAGACGTGGCAAGACATGAGATGTCCTCAGACACTGGGCTGGCTCTCATAAGATGGCAAAACTTCCGCGCGGTCCCCTACCTTCAGAATCAATAGTTAGATGCTGCCACAGCACTAACATACTCACAGAACGAGATTATTTAATATACTAAATAAAATGCTGGGGATATTAGCAGTAATCTAGGGCAGTTCCTTACCTGGAAGGGGAAAGGTCAGTGTGGCTGAAGAGTGGCATCTTCAACAGAGTTGAAACAAAAAAAGGAGAAAGACATGGGAAAGAGCAGCACTGGCTCTGGGAAAACAACTACACCATGTCTGGTTCTAATAAGACCTGAGGCCTATACTACAAGCTGGCCATATCCAGGATATCTTAACATCATCAGGCTAAACGAACTTTAAAGTGGAAAAGAAGTTCTTTCCAGTATATTATTCCAAACAGCAGGTCTGTAGAGAAAGAAAACTGCATAGGTCGCATGTAGATCTAGTCAGATTTTTGTATGTGAATGGAATGCGCTAACACTAGTTTCTTTTGTAGGGGTAGAATGATGCTGCGTGTTTTAGGAGGAGGCGGAGAAGAGAGGGGCAGGGAGAACGCAGCAGGGGCAAACAGAGACGGGGGAAAGAGGGGAGACGCAGAAGAGGGAAAACAGACGGCAAGGCAGGAAGAGGCCAGGGAGACGGACCGGAACACACGCGGCGGGCCCGGGGGAAAGACGAGGCCGCCAGCGCGGCAGGGGGAACGCACAGAAACAGGCCGCGCCGGGAGCCCGGGAAAGGGGCAGGAGCGGGAAACCAGCAGAAAAAGGAGAGCAACAGGGCAAGCACCACACGGGCGGGGCGGCAGCACACGACGGCGGCAAGCCAAGCCAGACAGCGGGGAGCGGGAGCGCCGAGCACAAGGGAGGCGGTAGGAAAGGCAGGGAGAGGAGAGGGGAGGGCACGGGAGGCAACACAGGCCAACAGGGAAAACAACTACACCATGTCTGGTTCTAATAAGACCTGAGGCCTATACTACAAGCATGGCCATATCCAGGATATCTTAACATCATCAGGCTAAACTTAACTTTAAAGTGGGAAAAGAAGTTCTTTCCAGTATATTATTCCAAACAGCAGGTCTGTAGAGAAAGAAAACTGCATAGGTCGCATGTAGATCTAGTCAGATTTTTGTATGTTAATGTAATTCTCTAACACTAGTTTCTTTTGTAGGTGTAGAATGATGCTGCGTGTTTTATAATTATTCGTATAAGATAGTTTCAGTTAGAACGCAGCAGTGTCAAACATATACTTGGGAAAAATTTGAAACGCATAAGATTTAAAACATACGTCAATGCAGTAATAGTCCATGTATACGGATCGTAACACACTCTGCTTTCCCTGTTAAAGACGAGGCCTCCAGCTCTGCAGTGGAACTGCACAGAAACAGGCCGCTCCTGGAGCCCTTTAAAGTGTCAGGAGCGTTAAACCATCAGAAAAATAAAAGCAACATGGCAATCACCACACGGTCTGGCTGCAGCACACGACGTCTTCAATCCAAGCCATACAGCTGGTATCTGTATCTCCTATCACAAGGGAGGCTGATTAAAGGCGTTTAGAGGAGAGTTTAGTGCACGTGATGCAACACAGGCCAACATTAACCACAGTGGATGTCTGTTTAAAGCATCTTGTTGAATTAGGGCATGATAATATTTGCTGTCAGAAAAGAATTGTAAAAGTAATTGTAGGTTTGTAATAGGGAACATGGCCAATGGCTACAAGAGAATATGCTCCTTCAGTTCACATTTTCTACTTGTTAAGGTGACATTAGCAAAAACAGACATTTTATGTATGTATATATATAAATGAAACCTCCTATGCACCGTAGCTCTTCCATTTACTTGATTTTCACCAGCTTTTCTTATATTACTTTTATTTGCACACACGCAGAAACACGTGGCGTGACACAAATCATTTTAAGGAAACTTGAAAGCCCAACACGGTGCCTGTCCTGTCTGCAGGCGCAAAAAAAAGGCTTGAAAAGTCATCAGCCTCTGAGGATGTTTTTACTGCGTCTTAACTGGCCCAAGCCCCTGCACATAAAACTTCAGAAAAAAAAGAACTGTTGAAGGAGGAAAGCTGGGGGTGGAGATTGACACCAACCACCCCCTCTCGCCTCTTACAGCCCATTCAGATCTGGCATTTGTGGGTTGTTTACTGAGCAGTTTAGACACACAGGCAGTAAACTCTGATGTCTTAACAGCTTGTGATTGTTTAGAAGGGAAGTGAGAACATCTAACATGGCCTGCGACCTGTTTATGTTGAGCAGACTGTGTACTGGAGATCAGTGGGGGGGGGGACAATGGCCGCTCCTCCAGACTCTTGTGAGACAGATCGAGCTGCTTTGGGTTTATTGTTTTACAGGTAGCAATCTCAAAGCTGCAGTTTTTAAAACATATAACAATTTTCTCTTTATTAGCACCAAGCAATCCACAACACAGGATGAAGAACATATCTGCTGCAGCTTGTTTTATTATCAGGGCTTAGCTCGGATGAACCAGGGTGAAGCAGATGTGGGCATAGAGAACGGGTCCAGTGATGGCTCTATTTGAAATCTGATGGCTTCCTCTGGGTGTTTTTCCTCAGCCTATTAACAAACCGCGTGACTCAAATAGCAAAGATTTCGCACGGACGCTGAAACATCAGATTTATGTCTCCACTCCAGCTTCAAACAGAGCACAGCCATTTCAACACCTGTGCACCGCTCAGCCCTGCCGGAAAAGGCAAATGTGTTTTCTGAGGCTTTTTACTGTGGTTAATCCCCTCTAAACACACTTCCAGTCACACGCCATCACTTTTGGGTCAGTATCAGCCATTCAACCTCCCCTTCTGTCCAGCCAACAGGTGGTAAGACCAGGTCTCTGTTAAAACAGCAAAAAAAGAAAAAAAACAAACAAACATCTACAAATTTTCAAGTATCATTTAAGCAAAACAAGAGCTTTTATTTAAACAGAGTCATTTGGTTGTTTGTGCTGGTGACACAGGAGGCTCTGTTTGGACTAAAACACTCTTCCCAGTCCTCTACTTCCCTTCTTACTCACAATATTGAGTTTCCTCCTCTCTGCCACCTTCTCTCATGTCTCTCTGAGTAGGTTTGAAATCCGCTCCCTTCAACTAAGAAAAAAAAGAAAAAAAATCAAAAGATTTGTGTTTTAGAAATTTGCAAAGAACTATCAAACCCTTCAAAAGCCCTATAAAAACAAGGTGACCCGGGCACGGCTTGTTGCTGTTGGCATCAGCTCCACGCTGACTGAAAGGTCTGGAAGTGACGGCACAGCCTAGCAATGTCATCGAGCCAGCGCCGCCAGATTTAGGATTCTGACAAACAAAATCGGGTGTTGTGACTGTGCCAGACTTGAGGTACTGATATTCAATCAACTTTTTTTTCTCTCTCCCTTCACACCTGCTGCCCCAACCCCCACACCAGCCTGCGACTGCCACCCTGTGGGTGCTGCCGGCAAGACGTGCAACCAAACCACAGGCCAGTGCCCCTGCAAGGATGGCGTCACTGGCATTACCTGCAACCGCTGCGCCAAAGGTTACCAGCAGAGCCGCTCCCCCGTCGCCCCCTGCATCAGTGAGTCACAAACACACGGAAAAAGATTATAGTCGCTGGATTAAAAGTTACTGGTGTCACAACTGTTGACTATTGTTGTTCTGATTACCGTAAACAGCACCGTGTGGGCAACATTATTTGGTTTTTCATGCCCAGTGTCAATGTTATGCGTACGTGTAGCCTGAACGTTCCTGGTGGCCTGGCACATATGGCTGAAAACAACATTACAGTACACAATACCAAACCTACCAGCCAGTGTTGGTAGGTTCGGTATTTTCCGTCGATCCACATGCTGCCATGTTATTTCCCTGACACGCAGCTCTGCAGCAGATGGCAGATGGAGGAAACAACTGTCGTCATGCATGGCAGACTCCACTCTTAATGAATGCTACTAAACCAGCCCCGAACAGCATAAAGACTTAATTGAATTGTCCCATTTCAGTAATTCTGTGGCTTTTTGCTCATAGTTTGAGTTGAATGACAATGTTTTTTAATCCGTTATGAGCTATAAACTATGACAAATGATTCATTCAGTCCTAATCTGTATTTGCGTGCATGAACATGTTTGGATCCTTGACAGTAATAATGACAACTGCTTATGCATGTCTGTGGCTTCATGGTGGGAAGACAAGCCCCCTAAGCAGCCAATTAGTATGATGGCTGCAGTCCTCATTTGAATGATCCTTTCATCATCTGTCCATCTTCAGAAGACGTGACCTTAAAGGGCACGTGGACACCAAGCTCCTACCAACAGCTGTGCCTGCCTTCACTAAGCCCTGGGCCCTTGTTTGCTTTTGTTGGTGGGGTGTCTGTGATTTCAGAGACACAATTCCCGCTTTTCTCTGTTCTGACAACTGCTTACCGCCCTGCTCGCTTGGTTTGAACTCCAGCCTCCCAATGAAAAGCAGATCTTGAGGATGGAGGCAAAGCCAGCGTTCCAGCAACGGCGGTTAAAGCAGAGAGCTTGTCGCTAGTGGCAGCATTGGTATTAGAAAGTTGAATACAGTTACAAGTGAGGTCCTGGATTTCCGAGAGCTTGAGAACAGCCAGCGGGCACAGATAGGGAGCGCTGCATCTGTTTCAAGATGATCCATCCAAAATTTACCCCATGCCATCTGTCCACTTGTCTACGCTTGCATTACTGCTGCGCTGCCATGTCGGCTGAGCATCTGTTTTGTGAGGACAACGCAAATCTAACGCGCACACTTCCTACCCGGAGGTATCGAGCATAAACCCAACTGGATTACTGCATGTACTGAAAGCTGAAATGTAATCATCAGACATACATTTCATTCCTTGACTTACACAGTCACCAGATCTTTCAACGTCTTCCCTAAAATGTTGGCGAGACCACCACTTTGGTCTGTGGAATTCATGGTTTGTTTGAGCTCTTCTTTCCTTTCACCACCAATAAGTATCTCTGTCAGTGTTTATTCAGCATGTCTGACTGGGAATCCCTCATGTGTTCTTGTGTGCATTGTTGACATAAGTCACAATCTAAACTTACAGCGCTACAAGCCTGGTGCTTTGGGATTTTTTTCCCCCTCGTGATTCATCTAAACTTTGGATATTGTTGTGGGTGTACTCATCTAATCATAAATGTCTCTGGAATTAGTTTTATTATATTCCGACACGCATCGGTTCTTTGACTGCTCATGCCCTGTTAGCAGCCACAGAGCCAGATCATTTAGACCATACTTGAAAGGTAAGAATGCGCATTTAACCAGCAAAATGACTGTGTTTCTGGTGTTCTTTGCAGAAATCCCAGTGGTCAGCCCCACAGCTGTGGTGAGCAGCACAGAGGAACCAGCAGGTCAGTGCACGCTCTCTGCACCGCGCCCCATAAGCACGACTGCTTTACGAGAGGAACAAAAACATAATTTTTTTAAACATTTCTGGACTTGTGTTTTAAGGTGTGGAATAAATATTAATGAAGGGTTGGGCCTGTCTTTTGAAATTCTCCACATTAAATGAGTGTACTGGGACCTGCACAATTTTTTCCATTGTTTTGAAAATCAGCGTCCCTGGCAATTTCCCTGCTAACGTCCAGAAAGTGGAGCTCTGCTCAGAGCCAACAGATTGACCCGCAATTAGTTAAATGCTAGCTGGAAGACACAGTGGAAAGAAGAGTTCTCAGGCATGAAAAGTTTTTTGGCCTGTATAATCAGGAAAGTTGTTCTATCTCAAATGTCCAATACAAAATTTGTTAAATTATCATTGCTTTTTTCATTCACATCTGCATGATCTGACGATGATTTATATTTATAATGTGCGTCAGCACCAAGGTCATAGGCAAAGGGTTCCACCAGAGTTTTATCGTGGTTTTCAATGTTTTGCAGAAAATTGGCGGACAGCTCAACACAACCAAATTGCTAATCTTATTCAAGTTTTGGCTCCTACTATAGTATCTAATTATGTCTTGTCTTATCTTATGTTATTTTAACAAGAAGAAGAACAAAAATGTTGTTTAAAGTCTGCTTTGTCACATGTAGAATAGTTATATATTTTGCAAAATATGGAAATATTTTTTATTTAATATTTTTGTGTGTTTTTTGTTTGTTTATTTATTATTATTTATCTTGTATTGTTTTTGCACCTCAGAGCCTTTGCAAAAAAAAAATAATTACTACCCCAGACACTTTGAGCGTTTGCTTCTACCCTGGGAAAATGTTACCAGGTCTAAGAACACAAGAGTCTTGATCGTCAATTCAGCTCAGGTCCTACAAGTACGGACCAGAAAATTTGCCCCATTTTTTTCCTCCCTAACTACCATGAAACTAGAAACCTAAAGATCTGTGGAAGAGGCGATGGGTGTAATTTGTCCTTGTCATGGCACAATGAGAGGGCCTCAACACGTCAGGGGCATCTAGAGCCCCAATGAGTGCCAAGTGCAAGTCGTTCAGTGATTCAGGTAAAGAGCAAGAGACGAGGCTTCGTGGGAAATATCAGTTTTCTACCTTTAGGCATTCACACACACATGCGCGCACATGCCCAAGTAATGATTTAATGAAAGCCATGCAGATGCAAAACTAAATTAAAGTCTCACACATATGATGATGATCAGCACATTATCCCCTCACACACCTCTGCAAGCATCCACATCACTTCGACTCATTCTTCTGATCCTGTCTTCAGGTTATTGGAAGTTGCCATCTGCTCTTTTTTCACCTTTTTATTCCTTTTCTCTCCTTTCTCTGACTAATAAAACCTCCAGCACTCTGATATATGGCCAACCTCCTGGACATTTTTATGAGCACCTTGTTCCCCCATTTCTTTCCTTCTTCCATTGCTCCATCCGTCCTTCCTCCAAAATGAGCAGTGTAACACTCCACTCTTGTGCACCTCAGAAAGTGTAATTCCTCTCTCTCTCTCTCTCTCTCTCTCTCTCTCTCTCTCATGGTCATTTTTACGTCCTAATTGGCATGTTTCATGTCCAGCAACTTTATTTGATTTGGGAAGCAACACGGCTGAATGTTTTACCCTCTGAAATCCTGACCGCGGATACCGAACCTGTTAGTAGCATGTGGTTTTTCAGTTTCATGCTCTGACATTCTAAGTGAGCAAAAATGGTCAGTTTCTCAGAACTCCTCTGATCTGTGTTGGAAAATGTTCATATTTGTAACTTTTAAGCTGTTCCCAAAGTTTTGTGATTGGAATAAATGGATCCAAATGTCTACGGTTTATAAACTCCAGTGGCATCACGTCATGTGCGGCCATGATCAACAGTGCCTGTTTCATTTAGCTCACCGTTATTTCACTTTCCCAGTGAACTTTCCTTAACTCTAAACCACTCTAAACACTTTTTGTAGTGCCAGTTGGTGTTTTTTTTTTTCTTTTTACCGTTCAGACTTGAGTGATAAGGTAATTTTTTAGCGTTAACGGACAGTATCCATTATCACAAACTAAAGTTAGTTTAGAAGGTGTGAGCATGATCAGCACAATACACAGCAATTGTGATTATTCATTAGCAGATGCTAGCATCATCTATTAGGATGGCCTGAGCTCACTCTTTCCTTGAATATAAATAGAAAAGCAAGTCAATTCACTAAAAACCAAAACTATAGCAGTAAGTAGAGAGGATTTATGATGAGACAATACTGTCAGTCTTCTCTCTATCCAAATTAACCCATTTTTAGTTAATGGAAAACAGGTTTTCATGATTACATATGTAACCCAGCTTCAAATGATCAAATGACAAACACATTTTTCTAAATCGCAAGAAATGAACAATTGGAAGTTGTTAGTTATGTGTGCTGTGTTTGACTTATTCTAACTCAGACATTTGTAAATGGAAAGTGTCATTTTGAAAAAAAAAATGGATTTGGTAAATGCCGGTAAACCTTAAGGCCTACATTAATTGGAGAATGCATTCAAAACATATCAAAAAATTGGTCCGCTTTTTATGCTTTTTCTAGACACTAACAGCTCTACCTATACTTGGTCAGTTAAGGTCATCTGTCCACCGTGTGGTCTTAGTCATCACACTGGCAGCCAAGGTCTATTCAAATGCATCCAACCATGAACTGCTTCCACCATGCTCTGTTTCTCTTCAACATCCCTGAAAACATGTCAAACCGAACACTTTTTTTCTCCTCTGGTATGTTTCATCTGCCTCCCTCCCACCAGCCGCTGCTGCCATCAGATGTGTGATTTAGTCTTTGTTGTGCTTTAGCTATCCAGACCAGGCTCAACAGCATCCAGTCGCCAGCATTTTTCTCTCTGTGCTTTCACAGCAAATAAAACCATGTTAAGTTGCACAGAATTTGCATAACAGATGTGCATCTTCTTATTTTTGCGCTCTCAGAGCACCCCATAATGCATTGTGATACGCTATAAAATTGTCTCAAAATGTAACTTGGGCAATATGGAGTGTGTAAGTGTCCCTTTATGCGTGGATTATGAGTGTCAGCAGAAGAGCTGTGCAGTTCTCAGTTGTTTAACTAAAGCTGCTTTTACCTGTCTCTGCAGACTGTGACTCCTACTGTAAACCAGTCAAAGGAAATCTGAAGATAAACATGAAGAAATACTGCAAGAAGGATTATGGTAGCACAGCCAGATTTAACAGTACTTGTAGGTGTTCTGCATATGATGTACTAACCTGAGCATATTTTTGTGAATGTGTCCATAGCGGTCCAGGTGAATGTCCTAGATATGGAGACCATTGGAGATTGGGCCAAGTTCTCAGTAAATGTGGTTTCGGTATACAAGAGCCGTGGCGAGCCCTTAAAGCGAGGTGACAACGTCCTTTGGGTTCACATGAAGGACCTTGCCTGCAAGTGCCCCAAGATCCAGATGAGCAAGCGATTCTTGGTGATGGGAGGCAGCGACAGTGGGACGGCTGTAGGTCCAGGATCTGGACCTAGTCCTGGAGTCCCCAGTCCTGGAGCAGAGAGAGTGGGCCTAATGGCTGATAAGAACAGCCTGGTGATCCAGTGGAGGGACGTTTGGACAAGACGCCTGAGGAAGTTCCAGCGCAAAGAGAAGAAGGGGAAGTGCAACAAAGTGTGATGGAATAGCCAGCGTCCATCCCTACCTCTCCCTGGATCACCCTCCACCATGAGCCCAGTGATCACCAAAATCTTTCACCATCACAGGAACACTGCACGTTAGAAAAACTGCATGTACCCTACCTGTTTGAAGGACTGTGATTTGTGTAAATTGTATAATTATTTTCTTTTTTTCCAGTTTTTGTCAGTTGTCTTTTTTGTCCGATTGGTTTGCCTTAAAAAGGGACCATTAAAAAGGGTATGAAGTGTACACTAAAGGAGACGCCACCCCCTGCCCCCACGCCCTCCCCCCGTCCCCTTGACGACGACAGCGGAAATGTCCACCCTGAAAAGAAGACCTTTGCACCCGCAGCCCCCACCTCTCCTCTGTTACTGTCATGACTGAATCACTCCTGCTTCTCAGTCTTACGTCATAATTCCAGTGCTCACACTTCACAGACCTCTTCCAGGATGTTTTTGATGACTGACTGCTCTTCCATTGTTCTGGAAACAAACTGAAAGCGATTAAGTACAACGGGTCTGCCGGCTCCTGGTCTCTGCAGTGTCTTCAGCAGGCTGTAATCGTGAAACTCTCGTCCTGTGAGGACTCAAGGGCTCCCGTTACAGGGACACTTTCCACTGAAAACCTCAGTCTCACTACCACCGCCGCTGCTACCAGACGGCCGTCGCAGACTAAACTGTTCATGTAGGCTGTTATATCTGCAAGTATTTGATAGTAGAGTTTATATCCTTCGTATTATCTCATCCTTTGATATCCCAGCTAAATATCCACTCTGTAGATGTGTCTTTTGGCTGCATTTTAGGCTGAGTAAACCTTTTAGCTTGCATGAGTCACATCCCAGGGCTCCAGGGACAGTGCATCCTCTTGTGAGTGGTTTCCAAAGTCATGCATCACCATCATGACTTATTACTTGTCACTTTGTCAGGAAGAACAATTATCCAGCATGGGCAAATGGCTGGAAGTTCAGAAAAGTTCTGATATTTCCACAGAGGCTTTTGAAATGCTTTTTGTTCACAGATTGGTGTCCTGCTTGGTGGTGTCCATCTAGACAATTTGCTGTGTGATCAGTGTCATCATTTGTATTTATGTGTGCGAACATTGTGCTGATATGTCAATGACTGGCAGGCTTTTGTTTGCCAAAAAAGAAATAGAATTGAGAGTTCCTTTTCATGCAGTAAATCGAAAACAAAGTCGGATAAATATCACGTTCATGTGTGTCTCGAGCGTATTTTGACAAAATGAATGCTGGAACATTTTTAGTACTCACTGATTGTATTATACCACAAGCTCACGTTTCATTCTTTGTGTGCTTTGTTTTGTTTGCATGTTTGTGGTTTTTGCTGGTCCATCAAAATCTTAATGTGAGCAAAGACCTAAACCAGTACGAGCATGGCATTCCAAAGGAAAACTGCCCAAGTCATCTACTTGCCCACCATCCCACAGTCCCTGTCATCCTTTGCCAAATAAGCTTAGTCAGTTTTTAAATTCAATTAAGGGACTATGAAAGTCAGGACCAATGAAAACCACTGAGACCCATCTGGTTGCTGTCCAGCTTTTTATCTGCCTTCTGCTTTTATTTCATTTCATAAAGCACATTTCCACTTATTTTTTAAAAAAAGAGGAAAGTATAAACACAGATTTGAGGGGCACTCGGAGCCAGTGTAGCTGTGTGTGTGTGTGTGTGTGTGTGTGAGAGAGAGTGTGTGTGTGAGAGAAAGAAAGGGGGAGAGAAAAAGAGTGACCACATTCTACTGACTGTGGTGGTTTGTTTGGTTTGTCATCCTTTCAAAAGTGTCTCTCCTTCGCTCTTTTCTACATGTCAGCCACCATCCCTCTCAAAGGCTCGTTTCAAGCTCTTTCACATGTCCAGGACTCATTGTTTTCAATCAGCGACAGCACAACACCAGACTGGCAAAATAAAGCCTGAACTGCACTCCGCTGCATCTGAGAATGTATATCAAACCGTAAAGAACACGCTCACACAGGTGCAGGTTTGGAATGTACGTGTTATGGTAATATTTTTGTCCCGTCAAGACATTTTCCTTTTGTAAAGAATGACCCATGGCAAAAAATTTTTTAAAAAGACTAAGGCGCAAACAAGGAAAATGCAGAACCAAGTTGTTATGATTCGTTCACGGCGGTCTGTGTGACAGGTGGTGTTGGAACTGCAACAGCCTCCTCACGCTGGTATGCGTGTATGGCGTGACATGGCGTGATTGATGGTCAAATTACATGCCCACAAGGCCTCTTTGGCACTTAGTTCCTTAAGCACCCAACACCATACTGCTCTTAAATCTGGACTTTCAATTTGCAAACATAAAATCCTAAACGGGATCCTTGTTTTTCTTTTGAGCCTGCTGGCTCACTGCTTCCTCCTGTGAAGCGCCCACCCTGAACGTCAGAGCAAGATAA
>CAAE01014738.1:263244-277228 GCA_000180735.1 Tetraodon nigroviridis
TTAATTTGTAATTCTAACCATGACCACAAGAAACACTAGCATGGCTAGGAAGAGGTTAATCTGCAGCATGTGGAAGCTGTTCAAACCACAAGCATCAAGTCCAGCATGCCCAGGCATTTTCAAAAGCATTTAAATCTGCAAATAAATCAAAAAGTGGAGATCCAATTGAGGTTCTAGTGCCTTATTTGGTCTTTGTTAGGATGAATGCTTCTACCTGCATTGTATTAAAAAAAACTGTCAGCATGCACTGCATTAGCATGCTGTTGAGGTTACTAGTGTTTAATCAGCCAAACTTTGTGGTAGGAGAGTGAGTGGATACGTTGGAAGAGAATAGATGGATATTAAGCCTCCAGTTCAGTGTGTGTGTTTATATGGGACAACCCACCTGTAATTATCTGGGAACTACGAGCAGGATTTTCAATGTCCAAAAGGACGTTTTCCCCTTTTGACCCATAGCATGGAACCAGCTAATCAAAATCAAAATTCATTCATTGAACTTGTATTTCTATAGTTATATAATAAACACATATAGGACACCAGCCTGCACCTGTCAGCTGTCTCATCTTAACGATGGTCAGTCGGTGTACAAGTGGCTGGCATATTTTACCCACCTGCTCTCTGACGTTATGGATGTTTCTTAAATTTGTGCCCACAGCTGGAAAATATGTTCTCCTTATTGGATTGTTTGGCTTCCTCACCATCTGGATTGTCCAGGTCTACCTCTTGCCCACTCTAATATTAGTGCCGTGGCGCAGTTACAAGCATTAAACAAGTCAGGGTGTTTTCAAGGCCTGAACCCTACAGACTGAGGTACCCCCCCTAATCCACATATTGTTAACGGGAACAAGGAAAAGGAAAGAACTGTAAAATCAGGCAGGAATTCTGTTTATGGGGCGCCAGAACCCAGCTGCTCACTGGAACTGCCAATGAAAGGCTGTCACGGGCAAAGCTGCGATTTTCTGAAACTAGTGGCGTTTCCAGATGGTTGACGTAGCCCAATGCACAGAACGTACAACAAAATACACAGTGTTGCATACATCGCTGTCACATGAAGTTTGGAACTGAAGGCCCCCCAAGTCACTGAAGTGGGAGGGCAAAACTTTTGTAGGACTCAGACTGGAGCATTAAAGGATGACCAAAAAAAAAAATTGAGTGAAAGTGAATTAAATGAGTTGTGTAGCGTTGCCAAGCAGTCACACCCATATTAAACATCAAACGAGTTCCACCACCAAAAAGTGTCCAAATGTGACCTAAAAAAGAAAAAAGTACTTCAACTGAATGAATGGGGTGAAGTACAACAGCCTGTTGATTTGACTTCATTAATTATAAATAATTAATATAATAAATAAAAAATGATTGTAAGGTGACGGAACAAACAGTATTATAAATCTAGTTTAATGTGTCCATCTTCTAGTGTCTGGAGAACATAGTTCCTTTTTTTATTGAGAGATGTAAGCTTAACTATAATTTTTAAATATTGATTTGACCTCACATTAAATTAACAGCAGCAGCAGTAACAGCAGCAAACATCCATATAAGTCAAACATCTATAGACCAGCATTGGCCTGTGACTAAAGAGCCTATTAAATCCATCCGGGGAAGGGGCTGCAGTCATCATACTCTGGGTCAATATTGTTGCATTGGCAGCAGATAAAGTTCTAGCAGGTGCTGAAATTCCAGCCCAGCTTTGTTCCTCTCCTCCATCATTCCCCAGACTTTTCTCACACACACACGCTCTCTCTCTCTCCCCTCTAATGCTGCGTGTTTAATTGCAGATATAAAAATGGCCAAATGCTGCCCTTTGATGAAGAGGGACATTCCTGGCGTTGCTCAGATGTCCGCACTGCCTTGCAGTAACCTAACTCTGGTTGAAAGCATTTTCCCGGGGTAAGAAGTTGTGTGTTCAGACCAAAGGTGGATGGGGACACCTGCAGCTTGGGCAGCGCGGTGGCTACAGATCAGTCCTAGATGTGATTCACTGCCAACAACACACATCAACACACACGCACACTCCTGCGCAGATGAATTCACACCGAAAAATGATCCGTCTCGGCCTCAAGGACTTCTCAGCCGTTTTTTTGATGTGTATAAAAGAGAGGAAGATGGACAGCTGTTCCCATAAAAACCTGTCTTCAATTTGTCTCATTCATTCAAACTGCCTAATTGTGGTCAATCATGTGTGCCAGTGGTGCAGAAAAGCGCAGGGTATCTGTTTACAGGGGGAGGAAAAAAGAGCTGGCCACTCTTTAAGAGAACAATTACAAAGTCTAATTTTTATCTAACCCTCAAAGCGAGTAACTTATTTGATCAAAACAGAAACACACGATGCACTAATGGGAGACAGGAGACAGCTGACATGAGAAGGCGAAGCCAAACCACCTTGATGGTGTCATACTCTATTTTATTATTTCAGGTTGTTTGAGATCAGTAATTTGATGCAGCTGATGAGCTCTGCCTGTGTTTGGCTTCACTTAAGTACAGTGGAAGGAAGAGGCAACATGTCTTCCATTTTAAATCATGTAAATGCTTTGGCCATTTCTGAATGTCAGCTACAACTTTTGTAATTGTGTCTGAGCAATGCCTTATTTTTTCACTCCCTAATCTAAGTCAGTACCATCGGGCTCTGTTTAAAGTCACTGTATCATTTGATCAGACACAGAACTTTATGACAGCAGCTGAGCCGCCAGGATTACATTCTTTGGCTGCATGGTGAGGTCTGCTGAGACAAAACAGTTTCAGGTACTGTGAAACTCAATTCCTCCAGTGGCGCCATCGACTGTCACTCTTGGCCAGGAGATGATTGACTCCCACCACGCTTCTCTCCTCAAACATCCCATTCCTAATGCAAACAAACACAGACACATCGGCCGTGAGCACAATCGTGACAGGCAGCCGTGAATGACAACTAAGCATGGGAGAGCGCATCGAGGTGGGTGAGGAGGGTGGAGGGCACGCGGTGTGAGTTTCTTGGAGCCTGAGCTGGGGCAGCTCTGATTGACCAGGACGCACGGTTGCACCGGCAGGAATTTGTATCAAGTTCATCTCCTGCAAAATTGCTTCCAGCCTGCAGACATCAAGATGCTGTCAGATCTCCAAAACTCTCTCAGTATCTTCTGAGGGTAGATTTTAGCTGGTCCTCACAACTTCAAAGGCCTGTTTAGAGGGTAGGACTCGGTTGCAAGGCGTAAATTAGAATATGGTAGAGGATAAGGTTAGAGTACAGGTTAGGGTTATATCACATTATGCCTAGGAAAGTCCTCACAAAGATAGGACATGATGTGTGTGTGTGTGTCTGTGTCTGTGTGTGCGTGCATGTATGTGTGCGTGCGTATGCGTGTGTGTGTGTGTGTGTGTTGTGTGTGTGTTCTTCAGTCATTAGGAAAAGGTCTAACCTCCAAGCTGCGGTGCTTGGAATGATTTAGGCATGACCCAAAATATGTCTCACGATTTCATGCGTGCTTGGCAGCCATAATCAATCTCTTTGAAGTGGTGGCATGTCTCATTTGGAAAGCAAACAAATGGGCAATGTTGTTGTGGAAGAAAGAACCATTATTTTAAGTGTTCTGCATCACATCATTTGCAATGTCTATCTTTGTGTTCTGTGTAATTATATGCGGTCATTTCTGCATATTTTACTTCCCTAAAGTAAACTGTGACATCACATTAATCATCACTGGTGCTGATGACACTGATGTTGTTCCAGAGGAGTTAAGTCAGTGGATTTCCATTCCATGTTCGTGGTTTTGGTTCTCAACTGTGGGCTGCATGGTGCTTGTTTTGGTTCAGAGAGCAGAATCTCCTCTGCTTCCAAGGTCATAGGTGATGGGCCATATGGTTCAATAGAGGGACAGACCTTTTCCATTCACAGCTATGGGAGATAGAGGTGCTGCATTGGGTTACTCAGGGCAACGGAGCATGCTCAACTGGGGGCCCCGTTTGAGAGGCTGGAGGTCAATGAGAAGCAAATGTCCTCCATCAAGATCATTCCATTGTCGTGTGCTTCCCTCATGTTTTGTTGTGTGGAGGAAGACTTGATCTGACCCTGACCATTTCACTCGCGTTTCACATCACGTCCCACTGAGCTGCTTAGGTCTCAGTGAGGCAGTATGCAGTTCTGCTGCTGAACATGCAAGTCAAACTCATTCACATTGCCACTATTTACCGTTTCTCTCTGGTACAGTCAGAGCAACTTTCATAAAAAACATAGAGGATAAACTTTCCATTGTTTTCCTTAGAACAGAGAAAACATTCCGCATTACTGTAAACAGCAGTTCAAGGCTCCAGCGGGGTTGGATTAAGTTCCGGACGCGTCAATAAAGGCGTCTTCTTTTTATTTATCCTTCTTTATCATGCTTTATCATCCTGCTTTTATGATTCATGTTGCTGAGACCCTCAGCAACATGACACCACGTCTCCTTCACGCTTGGGCAGAATTATACGTTACATAGAAGCCCAGACGTACACCTTCAAAGCAGAGAGTGTGTGTGCATTTGGAATTTTCATTCTCCCTAGACTCCATGTTTTTTTTCTCACCCCTTAGGATACAACTCTCTCAACAAATACACAACAAAAAGATGAAGATAGATGTTTTTGGCGTGACACCTCAAAGCGGCAGGATGTAAGAAATAAATCCAGAAGTGAGAGAGTTTCTCCAGTGGGACAATGGGACAACGTTTCAAAGATGTGTTGCCAAAGTGTTCAGCAGAGATGGATGGGGTAAGGTAAAAAAGGTAGGGTGGCGGCAAAGTAAAAGAAAGGAATGTTGATGCCAGAAATGCAAGAAAGTGAGCCAAGGTAGAGCTGGTGTGACAGGTACAGAGACACCATGGTGGGTTTGTGGATGGAAAGACTGCAGATTAAGGGAGGGAGTCTGTCTTCATACAGTGGATTAAAACCACATGTGACTGCCTGAGGTGAGCACACCGCACACATGCAAAGAAACCCTGACGTCACCTGGACCCACCATGGGCGCCACACGCTTGTTTCCAGAAATATAGTCCCCCTTCCAACTTTCAAATTGGTCTGCAGGAAAAAAAAAACCTCTTAGGCATGTCAACGCTGCTAAGGCCTTCATCTATTGCGTCTCGCAAAAGAAGTAAACAAATAGTCTTTTGTTGCAAGGTCATCTTCCCTCTTGGCCTGTGAACTGAACAATACTTTGGAAAGCGTTGCCATGACAAAAAGCTCCCTGAAGAAACCTATGCGGTCAGAGAAGTCATGGGAAGAAGGCAGCGGGGAAACCGGATGCCCAGGATGCACTGGAGGGCCTGGTATTGCGTGTCATGAAACACTCTGAAAATTTCTTGCTGTGGAATTTGTTGAAAGGCGTTCAATCATGTTGTTTTTCTGCATGTTTTCAATCAAAACAACATAAGATTAATGCAAAAAAATAAAAGAAGGAAAAAGTTGTTTGAAGAACTGGCTGGATTGATTTTTGCATTTTAAGATTTTTGGATGGCTGCGTGTTTTAACATGCATGTTCCTTCATGTTAAAATTATGTCACATTACACAGCTTTATGGACACTATTTTTGGTATGTATTTAGGGCAGTTGGAGGAATAAAAAGAAGGGAGAGGCAGGATGAAGTAGCTGGGAGAAAACAGGGCGAGACGGCCATGCTATGGGAAAGTGTTTGGGGAACCAAATTAAGGGGAAGAAAGGCTGGACACAAAGGCCTTTGAAAAC
The DNA here is from genome assembly GCA_000180735.1 of Tetraodon nigroviridis. Taxonomy (NCBI): domain Eukaryota; kingdom Metazoa; phylum Chordata; class Actinopteri; order Tetraodontiformes; family Tetraodontidae; genus Tetraodon; species Tetraodon nigroviridis. Next base: position 268,930 of record CAAE01014738.1, read on the forward strand.
AGCAGACAGTTCCCCTGACATGTGCCTTAAAAGAGATGCTGCCACAGATGCCAAGAATGGGGGAAAGAAGGAACGTAAGAGAGAGAACGAGCAGAGCCCAGGAGAGGAGAATGAAGAGAAGATCAAGGAAAGGGAAGAAGGTGACAGGAAGTTAGAGCAAGCAGAATAGGAGGGAATTGCTAGTATTAAAGTAATAAAGTTTTTATATTTTTTTTCACCAGGCAATGTGAAGAAGACCACATTAAGTCTTCAGTGCATCTGCAAATAACCCTGTGCGTGCTATCACATAAAGATTCTTTTAACAGATTTTTTTTTTTTCAACAGATTTAAAGGTGGAATTTTGCTGTGTTGTTGCCAGTTAGTTTGATGGTTGATTAAGAACAGGTGAGATTCACATTATTGCTATCTGAAACGATGCTAACTGAAGTTCAGTTTGAGGTTCTGCTGAACACAGATAGTCAGAGCGTAACAACCAGCAGCCACAACAAAACAGTATCACACTTTTTCACATGCAGATTTGGCTGTTTGATGCAGTTCGGCCCCTCTTTTTTCCATCTCTCTCTCCCTCTCTCTGTCTGTCTCTCTCTTTCCCTCTCTCTCTCTCTGGCTCTCATCTTGCTATTGTGTGCCCCTTGGAATTCACACTGAACACTCTCTCACACACACAAACACTCACAAGCACACATATTTCCTTCCTTGGGGCTGCGTCTGACTCCGGCATGAAATCAATTTCTGAGGCTGCATCCTCCCACCACTCTGTTTAGGCGCCCATTTTCTCTCACCACGAAGTGAGGCTGGTGTTGTGCCAGCCTGTGAATGAGCACACTGGCCCCCTCAACTACGTACTCCTATCCTAGAATCCTTTAGTACTTTGCCTTTATAGCACCCACTGTTGTTCCAGTAGACACCCCATTTGCCTGTCATTGCCCTTTATTGCTAGTGGGACCAGAATCTACCTGCTACGCACCATAAGGAACTGGGATTATTTTTTTCTTTTTGTATAAAATCAGTTTGAACCAAACCACTTCTATTTGGAACATCTTAGTATAGTCTCAAATTGTCAGAATTGGGCTAATTATATCTGCCATCATTTTCCTCCTGGTTTCACCTTCCTAGAACTTTCTTGGAACACCTGTTGAAACCAAAGTACCGCATTCAGACTTTGATCATTAAATTTACTGGCAAACCACTTAGCTGAGCAAGATTAGGATTAACAACTGCTACACAATGTAAAGAGCAGCATGAAAGGCCTGGAATCCCAAATTTGGTATAAAGTGAAATATTATAAGTTGAAAGGGGGGTGGACATGCAGAGGTGCAGCGGCATGGCTTTTATCACCGTTATTCCCAGTGTCAGTGCACGATGCTCCATCCTAATCCCCACTGACAGAGTTTTCATCATCTGAGGAGGTGAAGATGAAGACTAGAGGGAATCAGGACAGGCGGTGGACTTTCCTCTAGTCTTTTCCCGGTGGCGATGCACATTGAGCGGCTGCAACCAGGCTACCAAGACCTTCTTTGTACCGGTTATCACCAAGTGATGAGTGATGGCGCTGCGGCCTCCCGCTCTCAGGACAGGGGATGGGTGGTGGTGAAGGGGGAGTTGTTAGAGGGTGAAGAGGAAAGGGTGCACAAGAGAAGCTGATTGGAATGTTCCCAGAGGAGTCAGGGAGCACAAAAAAGAGGAAAAGAAGGGGACGGAGTGAAGAACAAATGAGTCTGAAGCAATGATTGCTGATCTGTCTCACAGGTGTGTCACAGACGGATTTACTTTGCTGTGATGACTCAGAGGCAAAAAATGAGTCTGACAAGGATTTGAACAATATGTGATGATGATCATATTTGCACTCGTCATCTTTTGTAATTAACAAAAGCGTCTGACTGATTAGAATGGTTTTTTTCATCCTCACACTTTAAACATGCCACATGTTTCCTGCCATGATATCATGTCTTACCCAATCAGGCCTGCTGAGATCATGAGCAGCGAGCAATGGTTAGGTGCCTGCACAAAGAGACGCACCTGAGGCGCACGTAAAGGCTGGAGCAGGATGATGGAAAGGGTCAAAGGTCAGTCGGATTGCCCCCACCGCTGGTCTTAGCTTGTCTTGTTTTGCAGGCTTCTCCCACGCTCCCACTATCACACACCTGTGTCCTCGTGGGCACCCAGATCCTTTTTTCTCACATGTCTGTCACACAGATGCAGGCACTCAAACACACATACACAAAAATACAAATCCCTCTCTCTCTCTCTCTCTCTTTCTCTCTTACACACACACACACACACACACACACGCAAGCACACATTCCTTGGCTTCCAGCTGCATTTGCACCTGGGCTGGCATCTGTCATCACAGTGGTAACTGGCATTCAGCTGTCTGTGTCGCTATCACACGGCTCATCTGCCTCTGAAAGGAGGGAGAGAAGTGGGCAGAGAAGAGAGAGAAAAATGAGCAGGTATGGTGAAAACAGGGTCTGAGAGTTATAGAAAAATAGAGGTGTGAAGGCAAAAATCATGTGGGAATGCTGAGTCTTGTATTTTTTTAAGAACTTATGAAATATAATAATGGATATTTATTTACTATAGGTAGATGTCAACATACACCTGTCTGCATTACAATCTGAACTTCCAAGTAGAGGTTAAAATAATATTTTACTACTTTAAAATATTATTTGATAATAAATTTTCTTTACAAAATAAAAACACTAACGGAACAGTAGGGCCATCATTACCAAGCAGGGCATGATCATCTAAAACTGAACACAAGCTGGTTTGTCGCCTGTGATTGATACTGCAGAGAAAATAAGCGGTGGCTATTTGATATAAAAACCTTCTGTAGCCACTTCATCATCCTAACCTCCAGACTATTCTTTTAACATTTTCCAGAAAAAAGCACAAAAAGTGTATGCTCTTTTGAAGGATGGAGATCAGAGGTGTAGCAAAACAATATAGACCCCCTGTTTGGGCGCCTTTATTCACAGGCGGGAAAATGGCGTGGTTTAACGTGAACCACCCTGCCTTGCTGTTGCTTCTCATGACTTTAATGAAAGCAGAAAAAGCAGTTTAATATCTTTTAATGTGCATGTGTGTGACTCACACGCTTTAGCTGTGTGTGGCAAAGGCACTGGGCAGCATGTGGGCAGGCGTGTCTGCACTGCCTGTTAGCAGGGGGCACATCAAAAGGTGGCTTTTAACACACACACGCTCACAACATTGCTATCACTCGCCATAAATCCCACCCAAATAACGGGCCATTAATGGGACACTAACAGCCAATTTATGGGCCCCAAGAAGATGAAGGCAGTTCAGGGGTGTAGCATGAAAGATGACGGAGCTTTGGTGTGACTGGTCCGTAGCTCTGTGTTTTCTCACCCTTTCTTGTGTGTGCCTCAAAAGAATCAGTCCGATTCAAGGAATTTTGATCAAGCTCACAGGCGCAGTCGTTAAAATGGAATGGCGGCGTTATTCTTGAGCTCTTTCTTGTGGAAATTCCCCCATCATGCCCATGTAGATGACCTCTCCTGTCACCTAAAGGGCACAGAGCTCAGTAGAATGCATACATAAATACAAAACAATTAATACTGCACACTGAAGGAAAAAGAAAGCGCCCTCACCTTAGAGTTACTCAGGTGTGCAGAAAGTACTGACACAAAAGGTTTGGGAAAATTTACAAAAGTTTCCAGGATCATTTAAGCATATAAGACCACTTTCTGAGAGATGTAACAGCAGATCGGCTATGGTTTCCTTTTCTTTTTTTCTCTACATATCTCTATGTAGGGAAAAAACTCTGACATTGAGTGCTGCATAAGTGTCCCAGCTACCTACATTACTGTGTGTCCGGAAACAATCTCTTAACTCCTCTATTTCCCATTCTTTTGCTCTTTCATTTATTTTGTTTAATAGTCTGTGATAGTTACCAAGTATCATTAAGACCCACCTCTGTGGCTTCTAACAGCATTGTAGGCAAGCCAAGTGTTTGTTGTTAGCGTTTTATTGGCTTTCAGAGAGGAGGATTGTTGTTGCTGAGTGTAATCTTGGCACGCCAATAACAGATTTCAATAAAAGCAGCTGCTTTCTTAGGCTAGTTAAGCTCCTCTGCTGCTCCCCTCCAGATTTTGCAGTTGTCTGAAATTACTGGAGACCTGCCTGTGTTGCTCATTCTTTCTTCCACACTGTACATAACACACTTTCCACGAGAGTCTCGTTGTCTGTCCCCAGGTGTGGCTCACTTTCTGCAGGTTGCAGGGTTGCACTGCTGCTGTGGCTCCTATTGTGCAGCATCTATTTTAGCTTAACCATACTGCCCCCTTTTGGCATCCACTCGTTGTTGCAAAGCTAAAAGGCAACGTGGGCCCTAAAGGTCAACATCCGTGTGTTGGAAAGGCTCATATCTATCTTTTAAAGGTGTTCCTACTCATATGAGGTTCTCCCCATGTGACAGACTGGCAAAGAGAACTGTTTGTACAAAGACTCTACCTTCTCATAACCAACACTCCAGAAATGAAGAAAAAGAGTCAAACACCTTCATAGACAGCACAGTTGCTGCAGAAGGGGTTTTAGCAACAAGCTGTTTGATTGGCCCCAGACTGTGTTGATATCTTGTGAAAATGAAGCACAGATAAAAAATGCAGCAGTTGATGGGAGACAACTGTGCAGGATTAGAAAGAGGAACAAATGTCTGATGTGGTGTTTGATTGGATCCAAGAGCTACTCTGGAAACTTTCAGACTCATGGAAAGCATGCAAATATGATGCTGAGGAAAGAGAGTAGAATAAGATGATTATTACATAGATTATAATAAAGAATTTCCTTTATTATCTAGCTTGATGTAGCTTTTAAAGCCTTGCAAGGCTGTCCTATTTATCAAAGCAAATTAGGAACGTGGCAGATTAACCATTAAGTCTGGGGCAAAAATGCTAGTTGTTATCTCATTTGTCCATTGCATGAGGCTTCTGAGATTGTGTATGTATAAAAGGTTTACATTTTTGTGAAACTCTGCATGTAGCGTTTTCATCTGCTGATTTCAACACAATTTTTTGCGCCAACGTTTGATTTGCCAACACATTCCAGTTTAAACAGCACAGGGGGGCCGTCCCTGTGTGGTTAAAGGAGTTCCTGTCTCTCCTGTGAAATTAAAAAGCACTTAGACAAACATTGTTGAACCTTTGCTGCTGCATGAACATTCCACGATGTCTGGCTAACCCTGACACTGGTTCCTGTTTCCTGTACCTGTGTCTTTAAATTTTCTCTCCTCCATCAATCATTCGTTGTTTTCTAACCGTCCTGTTGTAATTTCAGTGTTCTGAGGTGGGGCTCAGCATGGGTTCGAACCCCTGTGCTCATTCTAGACAGTGTCACTTTGTCCGGACTGACATATTTCAACAAATATTCAATCCCTCTCTGAATATGTCGACATTTCTGGGCTCATTTAGAGACGGTGAAACAACAGATTATGTTTGCTTGAGTAACTTTATGAAACACAAGCTTGTTTTTTTATAATTAGGATATAACAGTCTGTCTCAGGTCCAGTATGAACAACATCATGTAGATGATAGAAAAATCCTCCCAGTTTTACACTCCTTTTTTGCGTACCTATTTTCACAATATCATATTTAACTCCACACTTGTGCATTTTTGTGTATCTCTTTGGTGCAAACTTCCCAGTGGACTCATTTAGCTATGACACAACAATTTCCACAAAATTTCACAACCATTCCTCTGAGTCAAAAGCAACTTTTATTTCCAGACTTCTGACAAAGACGCAAAACCATTTCCATCATGTTTGGACAGCAAAAGTCACAATTGACAGGGCCAACTGAGTTCACCGAAAAGCGCTTGGATGCCAATCACAGCCGGGTCCTCAAAGGCCTGGGCTGCCTGATCATTTGTTTCGGTCATGTAGAGTGCGTAGGTGGAAAAGGTCTGTCAATTTACACTTGTGTGTTTCATTTCCGAGAATAACCGCACATAGATCCAGCTCAAAAATAACAGCTTGCGGTCATCATTGGAGTCATCGTTGCTAACAGCTGTGCCATGTAAGTCCAGCACCCCATAACTTACTGACACCGACCCCGAACTGAAGCTTGGAATCATCACTAGTTTCTTTTTGTAGGCTCAGATTATGGGACACGTCTGTGTGGCTTAAGATAAACGGTGCCCAATGACTGTACATAATGTTTCCATGATTGCATATTGATCTGGGATGTTCTTTAAGTACCTGTAAGTCTTGAAGCAGTCAAGGAATAATACTGGGTAGAATGAGTCATGTGTAATTATTCCAAAATGGTGCAATTTCAGTTAAATCGGCTCAAGAAAATGTAATTAATCCGGCTTTCCATAATTTTCCCCAGCCTAAATAAAGTTATTAAAACACAAACAATTCAGTTCCACCTATGCTGGATTTAACCACAGCTGAGGGGTTTCCTAAGTTAACGATCGCTGGGAACTAGCCGTTGATATGGCAGTGTAATCATAGACATGCAGCTGTGACCTCCTTAGGGTATCCAGAGGTTACCCACGAATTGCCCAGATAATGAGATTCATCCTCCGAAGCCTCTGCAAATATGTGCAGCTAGCAGAGCACTGAGCGGTTTTGGGTAGTAATCTCATGCAGCAATGACCAGTGTGATACACTACTGTGAGCCAATCAGCTGAAGATGAGGACGACCGTCAAGGTTTTCAAACATGACAACTTTCCAAAGCTGATCGCTTAAGCTTCCCTCTGGTTCCTGAGCTGCTTCAGTGTCAGATGCAGTCAGGACAAAGCGCCACCTGTCCAGGTATGTGAGCTCTGCAGGGACACAGCCTGCGGTGTTTTGGGTCAGAACCGGCACAACTGAAAAGCAGCAGCTCCTGCTGAAGGCTGCAGTGTCGACCCCAGGGGCTATATGAAGGAAACAGGTGATTCACGCCCTGCCCCATAGTGGAGCAGCCTATCCCCAGCCTAAAAGATAGGAAGACGTTATCATTTATCATTTTAGATGCAGATTATGATTTTTTTAAAAAAAACAAAAAAAACAGGGCAAAAATATTGATGAATGACTTTCCACTCCGCTCACTAGCACTGTTCTTCACCATCTGTGGTTCGACTGATTTCTTACCTGGAGAATGCAGCAGGACTGTTGATGTGGTGAAACAGAGCAGGTTCACATACGAGGGAGGAGCGCTGACACACGTCTACACAGGACTGCCCCAGAGGGCCCAGGTGTAGCCTCAGAGCACTTTGTGGTGGCCAAACAGGAACAGATTTACTGCAAAAATTCTGAGAAGATCCGGGAAAAAACATAAGACTGATACAAAAAATGACTGAGCAAAGACGCTGTGAGCGGTCAGGTTAATGTTCCTACTCATACAGCGCGAGAAAGATAAAAAAAATATATATATATATATATATATATATATATATATATATATATATATATATATATATATATATATATATCTAAGGCACTCTTTGCTTAGTTAAGAAGCGCTATTGCCATAGCTTGGTCATATAAACGTCAAAAACCTCCCAGGCGTTTACAGGATGGGTACCTGGTGGGTGACATAGGCATGAACCCTCTCCAGCATTCCCTCACATGTGAACTCCCGTGGTGTGAAGGGCTCAACCTGCAAAATCCCCCACACAACCTTGGAATGTGGGTTTATACACCTGCGTATAAAATATACTGTAAAAGCAGAATTGTGCTGTCCATCACCTCTGTGTGTAGTATGGCTCGGAGCGCCTGGCGCACGTCGGTCCTGTTGGTCAGGTCCACTGTCCACACGTGGGGTTTGCCAATGAATGTTTCCGCGTACGGGTGCTGGGAGGAAATCTGGGGTGCCACATGTCTGGATCGGAACCTGATCGTGTTGTGATAAAGCTGTGGGGTTTTGACTTCCATACCTGTCTTGTGGTGGGTTTTCCGCTGTAGAAATTGTTACTGTCTGATGAGTGCGTGGCGCTGAAACGTGGCTGGAGGAACACGCAGCCTAGAGAGATGGCTTCAATAGGAGCAGGACCCTCATAGGGGAACCCGAGACCCACAAACACCTGGAAGGGAAAGGCACAACTGCACAATATTTAGGATTTACAAAAAGGGCAACTCTTGTGGGACGGATTTTTCCCTTTTTGTGCTCTCAGATGAAATCCTTTCTGACCTTGGCTCGGCGCATCAGCCGTAGGAAGTCTTCCTGAGGTAGCAGGCCGTGGTTTCTGATGAAGCTGGGCACAGTGGAGGAATGTCCGGGGGGTTGGCAAACAGTACCATGGGTCTCCAGCTCTTCGCTGATCAAGCCCACGTCCTTAGATTTACCCCTGATT
>CAAE01014738.1:281075-324900 GCA_000180735.1 Tetraodon nigroviridis
GATGCTGAAGTGTCTGTTTGTGGTGGTGTGTGTGCGTGTGTGTGTGTGTGTTTAATTTTCAGGGAAGAAATTACATCGCCACCTATCTCCAAACTAACCCTTATGACCTGGGTGCACACCCTGGCAAAGGTCACATTGTAGTCAGTCTTTTTTTCTCCCCAGGGCCCATTGATAAGCCTTCATTCTGCAGGGCTTGTTAAACTTCTTTTTCAGGACTTCATCCCCCATAAGCACCCTCAATTGGCCTCCTTTATCACAGCTTGTTAATTTCGCTGTGTGGTTAACCTCTACTGAGTCAGTGAACTGTGTATTTATCTCAGAGTGTCAATCTACCACAGCAGCCAGCCACAGAATAAACTTACATTCAGCCAGTTATTGTAGAAGACAACAAGACCGTTTATTTATGTGGTGTAGCTAAAATGTTAAATCACACTAAAACGTGACATGGCAATAACTGGAGCTATCACCAGTCTGTCCGTCGACCAGCGTCTAACTCACTGGTGGACATTCACTGTCTGAGTATCTGAAATCTAGATTTAAAACAAAATGTTTTGGGGGTACCTTTTAGGTGTCAAAGTAAAATCAAGTAGGACTACCTCCTTTTTAACCAGTCAAGTCATCCAGAGAACGGGGCCTCACCTGTGTGCAGGTCGAGTCCACCACCAGGGGACGGCCTGTGGGGCTGATGGAGGCGGATAAGCTTGTCGAGCTGTTGGGACACTCTCCTCAGCTCTTTTTCTACTAACTGGGCCAAGCCTTGATGGTTCTGCCTAAAGCCAGAAGATAAAAACACATGCAGCAACCCACTGGATGAAAACGTCCTCCATAGGACAGCTGCTCCGCTGGGTGTGAAGAGGGAGTGCAGAATACCCCTGCAGCAGCAGGCTCAGGTGATTCCCCGTCAGCTGGGTGTTATCTGCTCTGCTCAGCCTCTGCACCTGAGAGCTTAAAGCCTCCAAGTGAGCAGCCAACCTTTGGTATCTGTGGCCCCGCTGACCTGGGATGTACAGAATATACACATGTACACACGTTTTTTCTCAGCAGCAACAGTACAGGAGACCTGCAGTAAGATACGCTCAGTGTAACATGAAGTAGACCAGTTATGTAATGTTATTCTTTCGCTGGATCGGCTGCAAATCAAACACCACTTGTGTGTGTTTTCCATTTTCCATGTTTCCATGGTTTCACAGAGGTTAATTTCCCTCAGGGAATATTGCATGACAGATAGAAATGAAATTAGTCAGAGTTTCTGACAACAAACTTGCATTTGTGCGTGACTGTTGTGTGGTTTCAGAGCAAACACACACATGCGCACGCGTTATACTATACTAAGCATAGTTTAGCCTAAGTGTCATGGTTTAGCCAAAAGCTTTTCATAGTGGTATTTTCATCAGTCTTATCCTCCAGTGGTTTGCTGATCTCTACTGGAACTGCACCTTCACCTAAATAAAAATTAATTAAAGAAAAAACAGGAAGATGACAGTTGACGGAAAATGAGGATTATTTTTTTCGTTGTGTAGTTTTCTGTAAATGAGTTTTAATTGTGTTTTCGCCTCTGTTGACGTACCTGACAAGCAACTTAGCCCTGTTACTAGGTTTTAGTGCCACCTACTGGTGAACAAGCAGATTTCAACCTTTTGAATGTAAAAACAAACACACTTCTCTAGACTGGGTGTTGAATAACATTAATGCAAAATAGCAAACTAGCAAGCTATTCTGTTTAATTTTTTTGCATAAGCTAATAAGTCATATCATCCATTATTGTATTGCTGCTGCTGGAACAGTGCAATTTCCCCATTGTGGGATGAATAAAGATATCTATTCTATTCTATAAGCTGTAAATTTTTGAGCTGTTGTGTTTGGTGAAATCCAAACACTTAGGCCAGTTATAAACTATTTTTTGTCATTTTAAAACTTGACAATCACACTGAAAGTAGACACGTATAGAAGAGTATCTTTTAGGTGGAGGGCAGCTACAAATAATTAGAATAACAATTAGAATTAAATTAATTAGAATTAGAATATTTCATTTGAACTTTATAAAGCAAGTTAATCCCTTCTTGTATCTAAAAATGAGTCTCCTAGGATTAGGGTTAGGGTTAGGGTTGATCTAGGTCATCTTTGAGTTACAAAGCCTCAAGTGTGTGATGAGGGTGTGTGTTACTTTGCTCCTCGGGTGACCTCCCTGTTGGCTCATCTCGGGTGATGTCGAGAGGCACCCAGAGGTTCTGCAGCAGCATGGTCAGCACGGACACCCCCAGGCACAGCAGCAGGCAGCCGCTAGGAGGGCAAAAGAGACACAGCAGAGACTCATCCCTGCACACTTTGCAAGGCTTTGTCCTTCATTAGGTGCAGTAACAACTAAATAACTCAGTTGTTCCACAAATCTTAGGTGTCTCTATGTGAAATTACAAGCTCCATATCTCGTGAGAGCTAAACAGATCAGCTTTAGTGCAGAGAGAAGGAGATAGATCTATTCTCAACAGATAGGTAAACTAGCAACCCTGAAGAAAGGCTTCCCATCTAAAATTTCTGATTCACACTGATTGATGTTTTTCTTAAGTGTCTGAGACCTACTTCTTTCTGCATGCTTGACAACATGATTACAACAGTCACAATAATATTTCTTCTTTTTCAGCCACATAAAACACTGCAACAATGACTGCTAGAAGAGCAAAGCAACGCAGGCCGTCTCTACCTGCGAGGCCGCAGTGCCACGCGCATGACCTTCTGTTCACAGGACGCAAGATGTCACTGTCAAAACAAAATACACAAGGATAAGGAGAAATATGCACTGTTGTGATTTTTTTTCAACAATCAACAATAAAGAGCCATGTTTCACATTAAAAAGGCTGGAGGCAGAAACAGAGGCAATGGCTGAAAGTCTGCCGTTAAACAGGGAGAAGTGAAAAGAACACCGGCAATACCAAACAATGGGGATGACAGATGGCAGCAGTCGAGCATTACAGATCATCCAGCAACACACATGTGCATGCTTACACACGTCCTCACCTCCTCTGGTCTTCATCCCAGCCTACTGGCAACCATCAGCCTTGAACTTCCACAAAAAAAGAAAATAAAGCTGGGGGCTGGAAGTGCTATGCCTCCGTTTTTGTTTCACTTTCTTTCCCTCCTTCTGGTGGTGGGCATCCTGTGGTTGCCACAGTAACCCGACTCCCCTTTAAAGAACACAATAAGCAGAGCGCCACTTAGGCTTTTATAGACACAATGAAGCCCACGCCATTGGGCGACACGGTTTCTTTCAGTCTAGACTTAAGCCTCGGTCGTGAAGTGATCCTCAATTGGCTCATTTAAATTGCTCAAATGGTGTAAACTTCTGCCAGTGAAAGGCGCAATTCAAGCACGAAAGAGCACAAATTAAATAGAAATAACAATATTGAGCTAAATAATAAACCTGAAACACTGCAGGCATTTGAGAAGTCAAAGGATGTTCATTTGCATTCAGTTTATTGTGTTTTAGCACAAATACTTCTTCATTTCCACAGATTGAGAAATGAAATGGCAGTTAATCTGCCTCTCTTGTAACATTGTTCTGGGTGCAGAAAACCACGTATAGCTGCTCTTGTTTGGCAATTCTTTATGCATTAATCAACTTGTTTAATATCTTAACAAGCATGTTACATACAGATACAGAAAATCGGTGTTTGTTTGAGAAGCATGCTACATACAGATCTAGAAGATCGGTGTCTGTTTGAGGTTCATGGTTTGTAGCATCTTCATAATTCCTGCAGGAATTATGAAGATTGTTTGTAGCATGTGCCTGCCAACATGGAACACTTGTTGCATGTTGTATGTTTGTGCACGTGAGACTGGGACAGGCTGACATGACGTCACGTGCAGGATTCGATGAGCACAAATCAGCTTAGGACGACTGGCTTTGCACGCGTCTGTCTCTGTCAGCCTCATACCCTGTGTGTGAGTGTTTTCTCGCATGCTGAACTTTATAAAAACAGTGTGCAGGAGTTTTTATTCAGCGTAACTGAAGCTCCATGCAAAGGTGGCCGACAGAGTAGCATTTACAGACGTCAGGAATTCAGTTTTTTCACTGTATCTCTTCAGTGAGGATGATATCTATCAGACTTGGCAAAAATGGAGCAACTTGTTATGCAAAAGCAATGTTGGTCCCATAATTTAATTATCTCTGATGAGTATCATGTGTCCTTTTAGTACAGGACAATGACAGCATTTGTTGCCTCGGGGAATTTAATGTACTTACCCAGTGGACTTGTACAAGTAAACAATTTAAAGGCCATGATACTGGGCCATTTACTGCATAGCAACTGTTCTCCTTACAATCCTACTCCATAAATATCTGTCAAATGATATGTTTGCGTGTATTGTTCTTGTTGCTATGTGCTGATTATTTACGCTACTGAGCTGCACGGTGGCCGTCGTCCCGACATAAAATTATTATGATTGGCATAAAATTAGTATTTTATGCTTGGGGAATTGCGTAAGGTTCTTGCAGTGGTGTGTGTGTTAGCTGTGTGTGTATTTAACCTACAGAGCCTGAGAGGCTCCAGAGGAGGCGCGCTCCCGAGAGGCTCACTGCGCATGCCCGACACCACCGTCACTCAACCGGGCTTCGCGTCTCAAGACGTGTCGCGTCCAGGTAAGGACAAAGGCTCTTTCCTCATATAGATACTCTGTTCTGATTCACTGAGCCTGTCTTGGGATAACTATTTTTAATGACCGTCATCTTGTTTGCGAATGGAACCACTTTCCACCAATTCTAGCTAAAAATGTAATCGCGCGAGCAAACTTGAAGACAGCCTCGGACCCGAGAGGAGCCGATCGGCTCTCGGGTCGCTAACATGCCGCTAGCATGTCGGACCCCGTCTTGCGTGTTGGGGTGGTGTCGGGCGGGTTTGACTGCGTGCTTCTGGTCCCGTCTTGCGTGGGGTCTTGTCACGCAGCTCCTGGTCGGCTCGGCTCCTCGCTAGCTGCGGGGCTGAGCTGACAGCGGCCGCCCGCGGCTAGCTAGCGCCGCCAGGGCTAACCTGACAGCTGCTCGCGGGAAAAGGGCGCCTTAGATCCGGCTTCATTCATAGTCGTCAGCTCCCGACAGCTGATCCGGGCTCGCTAATGTTCTCAGCACAGGACGGCAATGATCGAGTACGTGAGAATGCGCCACAAGCCTGGATGCGCGGCTCGGTCGGCCGATGCGCAGCCACAGATGCCGGAGTCCCGGCGGCGTCCGAGCCAGCCGGGTTGGCCCTGCCTGCCCATCCGCCACCAAGAGAAAGCCTCTCATCTCCCACAGTGTCCCCTTTCCCCTGGAGCCAGCCATTTTAAACACTGGGAGCCATCGATACACCAAGGTTGCTTGTTTTTAGCACATGTCTGGTTGACCTCGACCCAGCCTGGATGTCCGGGCTGTGTGAGCAGGACGGGGTCTCCATCATCGCCCTGTGGCGGCCGACCCGGCCCGCCGCTGCGTGCGGGAGCTTTCCGCTGGTCTTTACGGCCTCATGGCTTGTTTGGTGGTGCTGTAAAATCATTTGTGGATGTTTACAGCAGTTATTTTCAGTATGTTCCGAATGATCTTTGGACATGCATCTCTTCCCTGTGTGTGTGTGTGTGTGTGTGTGTGTGTGTGTGTGTGTGTGTGTGTGTGTGTCTTTAGCACAGAGAAATTCTCCCATCAGTTTAGCATTTAGCTGTTGCAAATTGGCTGTCAGATACGCATGTTTGCATGTTTGTCCCAGGACGGGTTGTGTTTGTCATTAAATTTAGTATGTAAAAAATGTTGGAGATATTTAGCTTTCAGGTAAAATTGCAAGATAAGCCTAAGATGCACTGTAACCTGATGTAAAGAATGCTGCATTTTAGAGCGCACATGTCCAACTGGTTATACAGCTTGACGTTCCTGATGTTTGATCCATGAATGATTTCACCCAAATTGGTATTTACACAGTCCTCATCAGGCTGTTCACATTTTATGTCATAAGACATAATCATGAAATCAGTTAGGAGAGAGTCACCAGTCCCAGCTTTGCCACTGTAGTTGCTACCCTAACCTGTTGATGTCCTCTTTCTGTCTCCCAGCAACCGTCATGGGCAGTTAAGGTCCAGCTGCCCAGGTGTCCCTCTCCAGACTCTCTCAGGTATTCCTCTGACTTTCCGTCACCATGGCTGATGAAGAATATGGCAGCTTTGTGGACTGGAAGCAGATGGGGGACCTGGCCACGAGCAGCGGGCCCACCAAGGTGGACTGTAAAGACCTGCGAGAGTTCAAACAGCTGGCCCGGCAGGGCTACTGGGCGAAGAACCACCGACTGCGGGCACAGGTCTACCAGCAGCTGATCTCAGCCATTCCCTGCCGCACAGTCACCCCCGATGCCGAAGTGTATCGTGATCTAATGGGAAACGCGGCCGCTAAGAAGCGATCCTCTCACATCCCACTTCCGGATTTTGTGGATGGGAATGCGGTGCCTCAGTACTGCCTGAAGGCCGAGGCTTTGACCTCCGCACATCAGATTATCGGCTGCGTGGCCGGACAGTTTCCAGACATCTCCTACTGCCCTTCGCTGCCTGCTGTCACCTCTCTGCTCCTGCACTTCAGCAAGGATGAGGCTCAGTGCTTTGAGCACATCAGTCGCATCCTGGCCTGCAACGAGCCGGGCAAACGGCTGCTAGACCAGACTTTCCTTGGCTACGAGTCGGGTTGCATGACCTTTGGAGATCTGGCCAACAAATACTGCACAAGCGCCCACAAACTGATCGTGGCCACAGCCCAGGATGTGCTCGAGGTGTACTCCGACTGGCAGCGCTGGGTTTTGGGTGACCTGCCCTTCAGCCACATGGTCAGGATCCTGGACGTCTACCTGGTCGAGGGCTACAAGGTTCTCTACCGTGTGGCTATAGCCCTGCTCAAGTTCTACCGCAAGCACAAGGCAGGGCTCCAGGGCAGCCAGCAGCAGCAGGACTCCGCCACAGTCAAGGCGGACATCCGCGCTTTTGTCCAGGACATTGCTTCCGTCATCACGCCCGACAAGCTGCTTGAGAAAGCTTTCTCCATTCGTCTGTTCAGCCGCAAGGAGATCACCTTGTTGCAGCTCACCAACGAACGCTCCCTGCAGCAGAAAGGCATCACCGTCAAACAGAAGCGGTAGGATCTGCTGTGTTACCGTTTTGTGGTCGGCAGGTCTTTTCTTTTTGAAGAGCTTTCCCTCAGACCCATACGTGGGGTTAGGCCAGCAACACTTTGGTGATGTTTTCCATCTTGTTTATGAGGTGGCAGCTTTTACAGGTTTTACCCACTCAAAAGTCTTTTCTGTTTTGCTTTGTATTGTGACATTTGCAGATTGACATCACAGTGTTGCTTTTTTTTGTCTGGTGTGTGTCACGTTTATTTCCATCCACCATCTGTCCCTCCTTCATTTCAACACGGTGTTTGCCACGTTGGTGGTTTCACAGTTCTAGGTGGGTTTTCTTCACGCTCCACTGTCTTTAAGTGTCTTTTATTTATTGTATTTGTACGCCCTAACTGCAGTATCGTTCCTGTGGAGATCTTTGATGGTCACTCAGCCATCTCGATCCTTTCAGACAAAATGTGCAGTTGGCGCTCAACCCTGACAACTTCTCCTCTGAGATCGTCAGCGTGAAGGAGATGAGGGACGTCTGGTCATGGATCCCGGAGCGCTTTGCCCTGTGCCAACCGCACCTCCTCTTCACCACTACAACTCATGGTTGCAGTTTGAACAGGTACCACGCCTGCTCATACACACTCCTCCCCACCCCCAGTGGGTTTGCCCACGCTTCGGTAGCTCCTCAGTCTATTTTCGGCCTTTGGTGGTGGTATGTTTCATAAATGTCTTGTTTTATAACCTTGTACACAATTGTAAATGCACATTTTCAGCCTGTTGTTTCCGTTGCAGATTTTACTCTCATTGTGAAGGTAACGAGCCCACTTTGCTCCTCATCAGGACCACAGACGGTGACGTAAGCGACAACAATAATGTTGGCAACCAGACCCTAACCCTAACCCTTTGAACAATGAAATGAGAATCAGACAAATGACCAAACTGGTTAATGTTGAAAGAAGAATTAGATTTTTGATTCTGCACGTGCTGTTGCAAATATCATCAGCAGACAACCCTGTCTTTTGTCCGGTCTCAGGTTTGTGGAGCTTTCTTGTCTACTGATTGGGAAGAACGGAAGAGAGATGGCAATAAATTGAGCTTTTTTGGCACTGGGGAGTGCTTTGTCTTTAGAGTAAGTTCTTTTTTTTATTGTTCGTAGTTTAATGTTCAACAGTAGAATAACTTGTTTTGGCCTTTTAAGATGTCCTGTATACAGGGTTTCAGTTGAGCCGGCTGCAGTACTCAACTGTAGTCAGAAGGTGGCGGCATTGCATCGTTTAATGCTCATTGTACCGCCGCTTCCAGTTTAAAGTATATTTTGGAAAATCTACTTCATTATACTGAATATACAGGATCTACTATACTGTACTAACAGTACCTCATCCGGACTGTCACACTTGGATTTTATCTGCTTGGAAGTAATGAAGTAATTCTAACACAACTGATAGAAACAGCTCAGCAGCTGGCCTCTCCAGTAACATATGTCTGAATTATTTACCTTCTATGTTCATGCACAGACCACCAAACACAGCATCTGCTAATTCTGTAGCACAGCAGAAACACCCGAGCCCTCAGTGTCTGACCCGGTTGTCACATGACACCAAATGGAAACTGAGATGGTCTACAACAACCAACATTAATTAGATGTTACCTTTTTAATTCATTATTTATTACATCATTTAGAGCAGTAATAATAGAATTTGTGTTTATCAGTCCAGTCAGACACAGTTGAAAAATGAGACTACCATTTTGAAACTGCATAAACTATAAATATTTTGCATTCTAGGCCAGCTTTTATTTTAATTGCAATTAACTCGTCCTAACAGTCTTATGTTAATTTTAGAATTTTGTAAAGCGCCAAGAGTGTTGTTTATGCAAACAAAACAGTCAAACAGAAGGTAAATAATCTTTGACGTGCTGTATACTCGGCTTTTCCTGTGGTTGTGTGTTTATGTCACCCCCTACATGGTTAAACACTTGAGGTTTATAAAGCGAAACAATTTCATACGTCTTTGTATGTACCAGAGAAAATATTGAAAAAGATTTGGGGGATTTATAGTTGAACCAGTGTGCACACATTAGGCCTTAATTTGGGGAAAGTGATAGGATGTAAAATAGTCGCACCAGCCTTCAATCCTACTTCTCTAAACTGTGGTCAGATCATCACATATTCTAAAAGAATTAGGAACTTTTTTGCTTTTAAGAGGAAATTCGTATCACCTTGATTTCATGTAAATCAACGAGGTGTGTGTCCTGACGATCACTTCCTGTCCTTGTTAGCTGAAACCAGAAATGGAGCGTTACGAGTGGGTCGTGATCCGCCACCCTGAGTTGGCCTCTTCCATTAAGGCCCAGGAGCAACTAGAGCTGGCCCCCACTGATGGCCAGAACACCGAAAACAATGGCTTGAAGCAGCCGGAGAAACCTGCCGGAGACATCTCCCCCTTCCTGTCCGCCCGCCACTTCAACCTCAACTCCAAGAATACTTCCATGTTCATGGCAGGCGGCGTGGACTCCATCATAGTGGGTGAGTGGATGGCGGTTGCTCGGCCCACTCAGCCGTGCGTCTTTACTAGTGACTGGTGCTAAACGTGTGCCTTTGTTGGTGTCCAGGGGGAGGTGAAGGTAACGCCCTCTACATCGACTCTGAGCTCAACCATGGCCGCACCGGCAGGTGCACCACCTTCGACAACCCGCCGCTTTGTGCTGAGACTTTCCAGGTTGGGCTGCTGGAGGTGTGGGGCTTCCAGGACGCCATGAACTCCTAATACTACACCAACGCAGTAGAATGGTAGTAACAGACCACATCCAGACTCCGACCACTCCCGTCCTGCGTCTTCTTATAGGCTTCATTTATTAATGAAGATATCCATTCCATATATCTTAATGGGAACAAAATGCAATATCTTCGTCCTTGTGTTTACTTTTGTGGTTGCAGTTTTGTACAGTGGTGCACATGTTTAAGGTGAGATGCAGTACAAAGAATCCACAATTAATGAAACAGGAAGCCGGACTATTTTATTGTTTCTTTTTGCATTTCATTCCCGGCCATTCAGCGTTTGAATCTCTGAGCTGAACTTCAGTCCACGCGTGCTGGGATTTAGCCAAAATCAGCCAAATTTCTGACAGCTCCTCTGTCCTCATGAATCCATGTCTCAGGTGGCTGTAAAGTGTTTTTTTTCTTCTGTGTTCTTTAGAAAATGATGTAAACGTGATTTCCTGTGGATGTGTGTGAATTGTTGTTGTGAAAGTTGGTGGTGAAGATCAGTGTTGCCATTCTTGCACCGTCAGCTGTACGGCAGTTTTCTTTAATACAGGAAAACCATCATCTACAGATCAGTAAAGAAATAAGCTGTTTTTACTGTACAGTTAATGGATATTGATGTGGAACCTTTGTGTGCTGTTTTCTCTTTTTCCTCCGTCCTTTCTGATATAAACCTTATGACAACTGTCCAAAATTGTACCCTGCTGGCCAAGCGTTGTTTCATCTGTAGGGTAAATGTGTTCTCTCCCTGTGAATGTAAACTCCACTTGAATAAACGAATATGCTTTAAGTTGTGTCGTCCTTCTTCTCACTGCTGATGTTTCTCCTGTTCGTCCCTGCAGAGAGGCTCTTCTGTTGGTCCCAGTTGGGTGTCAGATGCCTTTTCAGGTCAGCTGACCACGATTCTGACCCGCTAATCCCCGTCTCCTTGGCTTTTCCTGCCTGTACATATTCCTATAACCTCAACTAGCTTTGCGTGATACAGTTTATGGATGGGCAGGGAATATTTAAAAGTTGTGGATGTTGAACTCTTGGTGAGGCTAAATGAGTGGTGCTGTCTTTGGCGCATGTCTGACTGTTTGGGTGTATTGAGGAAGCTGACGGCGAGTTGTGTGACTAGGAAAAATTGGTCTGATATGAATCATTTATGCCTTGTCTGTAAATGTCTCCATTTCATTAGAAACACAATAAGACGTGCATTAACAGGCTGGAAGGCTTATCTTTTGGGAGCGGTTAGTGCAGCCTCTGGCTCCATCTAACATCAAGGGTGGACCGTTCATCAAGATTCACACAGCTAATCACTAATGCACGTCTGTATTCAGCTGCCACTTCCAGTCTGTTGCATTTACTAAAAAGGACGCTCTTTAGCCCTTAGAACTAAGATGATTCAGTGTTTAACTGGTCTCTCTATGCTACCTCTTCCCTTACACACACACACACACACACCATTGATCAGAGAGGGCGACAGACAAAGCGTTTTGAATGAAATGATTCAAAACAGTGTTTCTGAAAATTAAATAAATTTTAAATGTGCTTTCTTACAAGAGCTCTCTTGTTTTGCAGTAAGTCAAACTGACTGCTTGAGTTTCTGCTGGCTATAGCAGGCAAAAGCCCACCAGGAACCTCCTCATCCACCAAGAGCGTCCATCTTTGTCTCCCCACCGAGCTGCTCCTGGGTCAGTCAGCAGGGGTGAAGGACAACTGAGGTAAAAACATTTGCCAATGTGACCTTTAACACATCACTGCATCCCAGTAAATACACTGCACCATCCCTGCCCCTCAAATGATCACGTGTCAGACACGTGTTAGGAAGGCCCTGTGATGTTGGGGTGGAATTGCGTCACGAGTGAGGAGACTACGGTGGTGATGGGGGTGGGAGGCCTCTCCTCTGCTGCTGACTGGGGAAGAGCCTAGGGAGCTCTGTGGGAGAATGGCAGGAGGAAGAGGAGGCATGAGCCTTGCACTAGCTCTCATGGCCTCTGAGTCACACATGCATCCTTCATCTCTGCTGAGGCGTCGTCGCCCCCTTCCCCCCCAGGTCTCTGGGTTTGCTCTTGCTGGGAGGTATGCAGGAGAAAGGGAAATTCCTGATTTCACCCCCCATGTGCAGTTTGCATTGTTTTCCTTTCTCTCTTCAAGTTGCTGCATATCACAGTTGACTGTTAACCACATTTCCGCTCATAGCAGACTTGTATTTATGCAGGTTGATGATAGCGTCTTAGGCATGAAAGATTATTTGCTAGAATTGTTTGCTTGTCTTGCATATCAATAAATTCCACATTTCAAAAAAATTCTCATATTTCTTTTTTAACTCCCGTACTGGTTCCACTTTCTTGCTTTTCTTCATCGTTCTATCCTCTTAATTCTGACGGATGAAAACGTTAATGGGAAACCCGCAACGGAGCATACCAAGACGCGCTCAATAGGGGTGACCTTCAAAACAGAAGAAAAACACATACATGCGATTTCATTAAGAATAACCTATACGTTATTTGACACACACATCCCTTGGTTAATAAAGGCAGTTTGTAAAAGAGTATATAATTATTGAACTTTTTTGCCCGCCCACCGTCACCCAGCCGTTTCTTCCGTCCGACCGGTCAGGTGATTCTTTCCGCTTCGCCATTTTGTGCTGCTGCGCCGGCTATTTATCGGAGAGTCGTGACCAGCTCGGTGTACTGTCAGCCCGACCGACGCTTCCTGGGTCGACGTCAAGCCTGTGGCCTTTTCTCGCTTTCTTGAAGTGCAACCTTTTTTGAGGCACATTTGACAAGTTTTTTTTTTTACATTTTGTTTATTTTTATATTGTGTCTGTGGTATAGAAAAAATGACGGACCAAGGCCCAGAATACTCACCATTTTTCGCAGTGATGGGTGCCTCAGCGGCGATGGTTTTCAGTGGTAATTATCACAGTCGTCATCATTTACATTGCATTAGTTTGTTAAGGGAAAATTAAAATGTGCAGTGAGGCTGTTTTTCTATCGTTTTTAGCCCTAAATTGTCAACTGTGGTGCATCTATGGAAGCTTACTTTATCTGTTAGCCATGCTAACGTTAACGTAGCAATGCTAGTCTCGGGCTGTAATATGTAATAAAAAGAGTCCGAACTGGCTCATTTTTGATCATTTATTCTTTTTAAGCTGTTGTTTCGTCAGAGGTCATGTTACTGTCACCATTGTGAGTTTTAACAGAAGATCAAAGGTTATTTCAAATCTGTCTAGTTAGCTGATGACGACTACACTTTTACACATTTGACGTTAGCAAATTTCAGCACATTTTGTAATGCATTTCGAAAATCAAAGTAATACCCAAGGCCTGGCTAACTTAAGCTTTGCACGGTAGTTGCCACTCTTAAGTATCAGTCTGCTGATTTACTGTGCCTTGCTTTATTGAGTGAGATTTCATTTTCTGCAAATGTGCATTTTGACGCAAGTTGTGTAAAAAGGGCTCCGTGTGAGAAGTGACCATTGGAAACTAGACTCTGCTGGTCTACTTCCTTATTGCTGAGAGGACTGACACCAGATCACATGATAATCACATGATGGGAACTCTGGTAATGGCCCTTTAGTAATTCTTGGATATGAACAGTGTAAAACATGGATGCCAATTATTATTATACACATCCGCATGTGGTTCTGAAAGGATGGTTTCAGGAGGATGTTAAAATCACCACAGGTGTAGATGCTGAATATTGGTCAGGTTTTACATAAAGATTCAAGGTCCCCATTAGCTGTATGTTCTCAGGGTAACTGGTGTTTCATTAAGCAATTGTGCTTTTTAAGTAATATATTGGATTACTTATTTTTTTTATGTGAAGTTGTAAACCGTAAACTACTGCTCAATATATTTATCAATTCAGAATTGTTCGCCTAGTACGTGTTGAGCAAAGGTCAGTGCACCAGCAGCACTTCCAGGTGGTTGTATACAGTTAGACAGTTAACATTTAATTAACATGGATCTATACCCGTTGAACAAGTTGGTGTTTTCAGCTTGTACAACATCCATTAAAGGCCTGGGATTCTGTCCTTTTATACCTTGTTTCTTAATGAATGCAGACAAATATTTTTCACAGTATCACTTTTAAGGAGTGAATGTTTTTAATAATGTTGACATCTAAGATACTGTTTGCTTAAACTGTGGCTTTTGATTAACTGTTTTTCTTAAGAAGTAAGTGGTTTTTCCAGTTGACTTATGCTTTTGGCTTAGTTTTGTCCTCTTGAAGGAAGAGGAAGTCGTCTGTACGGGCTCCACCCTCTGTGGCGGTACAGACTGCTTAAGATGTCTGAGAATTTCTCCATGCGGCCTCGTGTTTAGTAAAGTTTAAAATACGTTTAGAGTAAGTTTAAAGCATTGTGCAAAGTATTTAAAATGTAACCTTCCGTGTGCGTGTCTCCCAACCAAGCCTGTCTCACTGGCTCAGTTTGTGGAGCAGACATGTTAGGTCAGGTGTAGCTGGAGGACCCTTCTGCTCTGTCAGAAGACACCAGGACCTCCCGTCTGAACTAGTCCGTGGCGTTCAGAGTTCCACCCCAACATTATGGTGATTAGGTTCCATTTGTATTCCAACACAAACACGGAAGCATTAAAACTGGAAGAACAGACTGGTATTGTTTGAGGACTGGCGTTGCATTACTTGATCATACATCATGGCAGCATTTCTGATTGTGCAGTTGATGCTGTTTATTGATGAATAATAATAAAAAAAATGGCTGCAAACAAAATTTCCTGGAAGAGGGTGAATTTGGTATTGATGAATATTGACGGGATTTTTTTTTGTGAGTGCGTTTTTCTAAGTCAGTCTTTCTGCTATAGTGTATTATATTTGTATATTTTTATTTAATAAGAATAAAGCAAGCAACCTCTTTGTAAATACTTGTTACCGGCCCAGTTATCTGACCAGTAGAATAGTGGCCTGTCTTTGACAGCACAGTGTGCAATGTTGAATTTCCTTTAAAGTCTTCAACGAGGCCTAGTTACTTTTTGTTTCGTTAGTATTAGTTTTACAGCATTGTGCTTAATTTTTCCAAATGGCACGCAGCTCCAATCGGTGGTGAGCTAAAATAGGCTGTTTAATGCTGTTTTCATCACCATAGCAACACCTGTAGTATTTGGGTTATTTTTAACACAGCATCTGAGAAGTGAGAGTCCTGATGTCTGAGGTGTGTGTTGCCTTTAGTCTGACACCATCGTGTGCACCTTGTCAGATCCCTTCCTGCTTCTACATCCTGGCAGGCTGCTCTTCTTTAGCTTCCTTTTGTTCCTCTGTGCTTTCACGTTGGTATTTAATATTCTGATCCCACCGAGTGCTGCCCGATTTCCGAGGTTTCCGTGATTCGCAGGCGTCGTCTCGGGGAACGTGGTGTGCTGTGATGGTTTTGTGTGTTTGGTCACGAGGTCTTCGTCTCGTTACCAGAATAATTTGCAGCTCTGCAGATGTTGAAGTTTTACTTCTGCAGGTTCGGTTTTAATTCTAATGCGTCTTTCATAATGACAGGTTTTTTTCTATATGAAGCAACGCTGGGTTTTTAGCAGGAACAGAAAGAGATGTTGCTAATCCCCTCGTTGTGCCTGGCTTCCTGTCATCCACCTGACCTTTGTACCTCTTTGTCTCTCCCTCTCACCAGCCTTGGGCGCAGCCTATGGCACAGCCAAGAGTGGCACAGGCATCGCTGCCATGTCCGTCATGAGGCCGGAGCTCATCATGAAGTCCATCATCCCTGTGGTCATGGCGGGTATCATAGCCATTTACGGTTTGGTGGTTGCGGTGCTGATTGCCAACAACATCGTTGAGAGGCTCGCCCTGCACAAGTGAGTCCAGCTCATGACCCACCCATCACTTTTACAATTTAGCTCAGATGATTTCTGCTGTCGAATGGAAACACACAGTTGACTGGTGCTAGTTGAGTAATTGAGGAACTGAGGCTCATATTTGCATATTTGATATTGATGAGTGAGCATCTTAGATGTGTGTCTAATACTGCATTAGAGTATTGGACCAGGACTCTGTATGGGCACACTTGAAAAGACAGACACTTAATTCTGTCATAGGAATCAGAGATAAATTGAGAGCAGGGCACGTGGTGCGTAAACATTTCTCAACAGTGGAATGTCCTGCGCCGTCGTTGAATGCAAGTTTGATGTTGTTGAGCAGCCTGTCCTCTAACGCCGGTGTGTGTGCAGGAGTTTCCTCTACCTGGGAGCTGGTCTGAGCGTGGGTCTGAGCGGACTGGCAGCGGGCTTCGCCATCGGCATAGTGGGCGACGCAGGCGTGCGGGGCACGGCTCAGCAGCCCCGGCTATTTGTGGGCATGATCCTCATCCTGATTTTCGCTGAGGTCTTGGGTCTGTACGGGCTCATCGTCGCCCTCATTCTGTCCACAAAGTAACCCTCCACCACGTCTCCACCACAAGCTCTATCCTTTGTTGCTGCTGGAGGAAAAAGTGTAAAATGTGGAAAAATTTGTTTAAAAAAAGATATTCTGCCACAAGAAAGTGAAAGGTGGAGAGAAAAAAAAAGAATTGACAGGCACCATAATAATGGTCTTATCTCAACAGTGTG
Organism: Tetraodon nigroviridis; assembly: GCA_000180735.1. Lineage (NCBI taxonomy): Eukaryota > Metazoa > Chordata > Actinopteri > Tetraodontiformes > Tetraodontidae > Tetraodon > Tetraodon nigroviridis. The sequence goes on from CAAE01014738.1 coordinate 297,503, forward strand.
TACAGTCGTGTCTGTTTGATAGTAAACCTGTAAATGCGCAATGTAGTGATTTGTCTGTCTCGTGTGTGTGTGTGTGTGTATCAAAGCAATTGTATGATGAAGATTCCTTTTTCTCTCCACTTATTTGAGGCCTTGGTGCCAGCAGAGGCAGTCTGGTCTTTAAGGGCCGAGCGAAGGGCCACACAGCTTCCCCTCCCCTAACAGCTCGGGGCCGGGTGACACACTTCTGCATTAATCTTGAGGATCTATTTGTAAAGAAATATGTATATTAACTAACTTTTTTTTTTTTCCACATTTTATTTATAAAAAAAATTGTTCAATGAACTATATAATACAACAAAATCCCCAGGATATATATATACATATTTACAGATCTATAAATATCTGGATAGATTAGATGCTGTGGGACGCCTGTGATAAGTGGTTGGAATTCCTCTGGATGTAATTCCTGGTCGGTGAGATCGCCTTGGTGTTGCTGGTGCAGTGGGAGTTTTATGTGTAGCTGTTCTAATCATTACAGATCTTCCCAGTGTTTTTCCCTGTAGTTCTGCTGTTTGCATTAAAGGTGTGTGTGCCCCACAATGGGTCTCACAGTGTAATTTTCAACTCATTCTCTCCATTTGATTCGTCCTCCATCTGTAGCCGTTCCACATCTCTTCTACATTCCAGCCGTCTAGGTCCTGCATGGGTTTCAGTGTCTCTGCTGCTGCATATGAACCTGAAGAGCAGGCTGATTTCTGAAGATTTGCTCCGCATCAGAATGTTTGTTTAATCTACACGTTGATGACGTTTTTCAATATCGGTACTCTGCTACGGGCCAGATTTTGCCAAATGTCTGGTTCAACTTGTGACGTTTTCTGAAACGATTTCAACGTTTGTTGCGAACTCGTGAACTGGAGCTCCAAGTTAAACGCTGTATCGCCAATAAAACGATCCTGATGTGCCCACCTGTGTCACAATCAAATTAAAGATTCTAACTTGGATATGACGGAGTGCGAAAGACACAGTGGTTCTTTATTTTTCAATCCATACTTTTGATTTATACAAAAAGACACGTTCACCTAAAATGATGGAGAGGCAGAGTTTATATTTGGGGTGTTTACAGAAAAGACGGTTCAAGCCATCTCAAGGTTACTTAACAGAGTTTGACAAATGGTGCTGATGGAACTGAAGGTGGCGCTGTCGGGGAACGACTGGATGAAGTCTCTGCCCTCTTCCAGGCTGCTGCTGAGCAGAGGATCCAAGGGCACAGAGCCTGGGGAAGGAGACGCCCCAGTCAGAACCAGTGACGCCAATTTAAATTCAGAACCAAAACAATGTTGGTGACAAACAGCATGCCACCATTTAAGCAGTATAATAAGAAAGCTGGAGGAGCTTGGATGATCATTTAAACCTTGAACAGCTATAGTTTTAACGCCCCCTCAGCTTGGACCAGTTTAACCAGGCAGCAGGAAGCGCCTCTGGGTGGCGCTGGGGTGTCTGGCGCCACCTCGTGGCTGGAAGATGGAAGCACGCGGGATTTAACCCGGAGATCTCACCCAAGAAGACGGATCCAGTCAGCTGTGCCAACTCTTCACCGCCTCCCTTAGAGAAGATGTTGCTGCACTCCTGAAATACATATATATCGTTTTATTAATCAGAATACTTCAGGCGTGTGAACTTAAGACTGTGGGGATTTTACACTCAATAATGAAGTTTGCGTACCGAACAGTGAGGACAAATAAACCCGCTCATGTTCTCAATGATGCCCAGGATCTTTACTCCTGTTTTCTTACAAAAGGTGATCTCTCGTCTCACATCTCCTGTAGACACTGCCTGCAGTCAATACGCAAGAAAAACATGGTATTTGTTGAAAATTGATCTGCCAGTTCCTACTGAGGACGGCAGGGGAGGGGTTGTCCAGGACTGCGTTACCTGAGGGGTGGTGACCAAGATGGCTCCATCTATCCTGCTGTGCTTCTTCATGTTCTCCAGCACTGCCAGATGTTCGTCAGAGGTTCCCGGTGGTGTATCCACCAGCAGCACATCCAGCTCCCCCCATGCAACGTCTGACACAAACTGGCCAATCAAAGCTGTTTGTGTGTGCAAAAAAAGAGAGATTCTCATAGATGATACAATCTGGACGACTACAGGATAATATTAGAACGACTTCCATTAGGAGAAAAGCATACCCGTTTTCTTAGGACCCCTCCACACCACGGCTTCATCTGGGTCTTCTAACAGGAAGCCAATAGACATCAGAGCGAGGCTCTTCTGGGCGTCTGTGTAGACAGGCACCCATCCTGAGTCACACTGATGCACGTCAGTGTGCACAATGTTGAGCATGCGAGGGATGCTGGGCCCACAGAGGTCAACATCCAGGATGCCAACCTGAAGCACACGTCACAACAACTGGAAAAATAACTACATTGTATGCGCTATGTGTATGTATACTGTTGACAAACAAATAAACAAACAAATAAAATGGTGCTTCTTAGTAACTCTTGCCAGCTCACTCAGCTCACCTTTTTACCAGCATGCCTGAGAGCCAGGGCCAACTCTGTGGTGATGGTGCTCTTTCCCACTCCTCCTTTTCCAGACAGAACCAACACGACATGGCGGACTTGGGCCATGTTCCCGTCTCATTTAAAAAAGAGGCAAATTGGTTAACTGCACCATGTTTACCGAGATACGTCAAGAAAATCCCACAAACTCAGTGACTCATTACATTACTGTCACAAAATGTTGTCATCAAAAAAATAAATAGATAAAACAAGCGACACATCACCTTTTGTTATTTTTAGGTTCGTCATTATTTTTAGCTTTAATCAACATACAAGCATAACAGAGCTGGTTATTAGCGGCGCTGCCAGCAACAACTAAACCTAAAAGCTGCTGAATATTGTGGAACATTTCATCAGTTTCTCATATTTCTAAACGACTGAAAAGCAGTTCTTTATACGTTTAAGTGATCTACAAATATTGCCATAACTTTCTGACCTAATTTAGTTATGGCTGTCTTCTTCCTACCATTATTTTGTTCCATAGTTCAAGCACAGAACTCTTCTCGCACACAGCGCCGGACTAAAACACTTCCGTATGTCGTCACTCACCATCCAGCCAATCACACTCCGACTTTAAACACCCGCCTTTTTCCGGCGCCACTGGCCAATAGGCTGCTTGTGCGCATTGGGCGGAATTCAATGACGTAAGCAAAACGGCGACGGTTTGTCCGTGATTAGTATTGTAATGTTTTTTTTGAAATAAACAAATTCTGCGTGAATGTTTATCATAGATCTGTACAGGCACAATAAGAACATGCTTTTCTGTTGAACATTGTGGCCGCAAAATTTGATTAACTATAAATATAGCAAATAGATAATCTTAGATTTGTGAATCTATCATAAATGTTATTGACATTAGTAAACACATTTGAGACATTATGATTGATTTAGATAAGTCGATTTACTTTGAATTTTGTTTAATTATTCTATTTATTTATTTATTTATTTATTTTTTAAATTGTGCTTTTAAATGTGCGTTTAAGAGTAGAACTCACCAGCTATGCCAAAAAGCCAACTGGGCCAAAAACGGTGGTTCTATGCCATCCATACATGGTTAGCTCCTTCTGGGAAATAAAGTCATTACCATAAACACCTCCCACACACAGCCTCCTCCAATAGGCTGGCGACAATGCGTGCAGAAGTAATGTTTACGTGCAGCTTCGCCCTCAGATGTGGGACAAACGCAGCTCGCACATGTTTGGATACATGAGATATTAGAGGAAACAGTTTCTAATGAGCCACTAACAGACTATTGGAAGTCCTGTGTAAGGTAAGAACAAACAGCTACTGATGTACTCACATAATGTAGTGTGTTAATTTCAGGTAAAGATAATATCCAACATTAGGTTTAATGCTATTCTCTGAGCATGTAGTGTCTATCCAGAGGCCTTTGCTGTCAGTGTGAGAAGCTCTTGTTGCACTGACCTACAGGATTTTAGATTTCTGACAGTCGTAGAGGGACTGCATTCATGTCATGTCAGTCAGGAAACCAGTGTAGTTTGCCCAGATTGGGCCATACAGATGATAGACTTAATATATGTAGGGTAAAGCCTAATTAAAGTGAGACTCAAGCTCCAGACTAGCTAATCTAAACTATTGGCAGTAACCTCCTGCACCTGCTTGCAAAGCAGTCACCAGCTGCTGTGCTCGGTGGTGGAATTAACTGAGACATGCTATCAGATGGAGACGCAGAAGTCTTTCTTTTTTAACTGAGTTGACACTGATAATAAAAAGATGTGGTTGAGGGATTACGCAAATGGATTTAATTGATGACCACACATAGCTGCTGGTGAAGGTGACCCATCTGTGTCTGTGCTCAGCTACAGCTGACCGGACTCGTGTTACCACGGCGGCACAGCAGAGCAGATTTAAAGGCGAAACAAGTGCAGGAAAACACACCCTGCTGCCAGCGGCAGCATGTGGTGCACATAAAATCAGGCAAGCAGGAACCCAAAGATCAGGTGATCAGACACATCTAGTCCCTGAAGGGTGGACAGTTTTAAACTCTCAGAACATTCCCTGACCCACTTCTTGCTGCTCAAGAATTTCAGGAGAGGTCATGATAGCGGAGCTGGGCGTTCTACATGAACGTACAGGACTTGGCGTGCATGTGCCAAGTAGTCAGGACGTGCTGGGTGTGCTGTCTCCAGAACTGCCATGCTGAGAAGAGGCCGGAATGGACGGGCTCGGCATTTGTTCCGGAACGAGACGTGGCAGGACGCAGATGCCCTGGCACCGATCCAGACTCCAGAGCAGGAGGAACAGGAAGGTCTACCGATGGGTCAGGTGAGCCCCCGGGTGACACGTCTTCTGGTTGGGTTGGACACTTTGGGACGCAGCCTATATTTGCATGGACAAACAGCATAATCGACAGCGTAGTAAACATTCATTGCTGATGATACAGTATCAGTCCGTTATAAAGTTACAAGTTTTCATTTGTGTTTTTAGCTCAGCAGTAATGTAACAAAATTAAGTGAGGGAGGGTTCAAAACAAAGGGTGAGACAGTCAAAAGAATTATAATAAAGACTTCAATTAGGATTTTGAAGTTGTTTAAATTTAGCCCTATACTTCATTTTACTTGGTTTTCAGAGTAGTAAACATGTTGCCACCTGAGCACCAGTAAATTTCCACTGGACCCCCCCCCCAGTATGTCTTACAGACTGGGTACTGGGGATCAGTATTTTTGGAAGGGGTCTAAGTTAGTACGCGTGCTATGAACCTGCTGGGGTGGAGGCTTCCGTGTTGAATCTTGCTGATGATCCAGGTTGTTGAGGTCCATATTCAGATGATTCAACAATCAGATCCTCTTCACCGCCACCAAAGGTCACCGAGGTCACCTAGGCCTGCTTTTGACCGGCAGATGCGTGAGCGAGAGCCTCGGCTGGTTCACCTGGTGCCTCCTCAGGTGTCTCCAGAGGGGGAGGTCCTGTCCAGCGTGGTGCCAGTGTTGGGCGAGTCTTTCTGCCAGTGTGACCAGCAGCAGGAGGTCACGCCCGGCCTCCCACCCTGCGCTGAATGCTTCTGTGGGGAGGACGATCAGGGTGAGGATACGCTGACGATCACAGCCCCTCAGTGTGTGCAGTCCCATATGTTGCTCTGTCATTTCACCAAGGTTTGGACTGGGAGTGGGACACCCACTTCAAGTCTTCCGGAGCCTTCCTCAGCTGCGGCAACAGGAAGGTGAGCTTCCACCTGGACTACAGCTCCGGCACGGCGGCCATCCGCGGCACCAAGGAGCTCGCAGACGGCCAGCACTTCTGGGAAGTGAAGATGACCTCTCCCGTGTACGGAACTGACATGGTGGGTGTCAAATGATGCGATGCCCTAAACAGGTCAGCACCTTTTTTTGCTTCCTCATATGTGACTCTTCTTCATGCTGGTGGAGATGGTGGGAATCGGTACGTCAGAGGTAAACCTGGAGAAGTTCAAGTACAACTTCGGCAGCCTGCTGGGCCACGACGAAGCCAGCTGGGGACTCTCCTACACAGGTAGGTGACACCCGTCTGTTTGAAAGGTTCTCCCGAGCTAAAAACAGTTTTAGTAACGACATTCTGTCATCCTCTGAGCAGGTTATCTGCAGCACAAAGGTGACAAAGTGAGGTTCTCCTCCCAGTTTGGTCAAGGCTCCATTATCGGAGTACATCTGGACACCTGGCACGGCACCCTGACCTTCTACAAGAATCGCCACTGTATAGGTAAAGTGTGTCAACAGGTGTGTGGAACTGATTTCTGCTCTTCTTCTGAACTGCTTTTGTTGTCTTCTGTAGGCGTTGCTGCTACGAAGCTGCAGAACCAGAAGTTCTACCCCATGGTGTGCTCCACAGCAGCCAAAAGCAGCATGAAGGTGATCCGTGCCTGTTACACGCCCACCAGCCTGCAGTACCTTTGCTGCGTCCGCCTCCGTCAGACGATGCCCCGCTACCCAGATGTCCTGAGGGAGCTGGAAGTGCCCCCAGGCCTGCGCACCCTCCTCCATGTGCGGCTAGGCTGGGTGTTCACACTCAGCAGCAGCAGCCCGGACGCCTCAGAGCGGCACGAGGACTTTGCCCAGATCCTCCAGGAAGAGCCCTCTCTGAGCTGCAGTCCCAGTCCCGTCCCCACCAGCCCATGCACCAGTCCCACCCCCGTCCCGGACCCACCCGTGTGTGTCTGTCAAACGTCCCGTCGCGGTCGTCCCTGCACCTGCCTCTGTCCTCCAACCCCTCCCAGCAGCGACTACGACAGCTGCTGCTCTGAGCCAGAAGATTACCAGAGCAAAAGATGCCGCTGGACATGAAGCGGCAGCAGCAAAGTGTCTGGAAGACGTCTGCCACAGCCAGCAGAGCTCAGACTGGGAACCAGTGAGGTGGACTTTTAGCCAGGGGATCCAGAGGATTGTTGTCGCTGTATCTAGTATGTTTGTGGCAGTCAAACTTGAGTTAACTAATGGTGGCAAGAATGACTTTTTAAGGGTTAACATGATACATGGTGGTCATTCTAAGACTGCTGTTGATTTTCTTTCTTTTTTTACAGTGGAAATACATCTTTTTGTACTTTGATATGGATGTTTTGCAACCAGGTTGTTGAAAACAGGGATGTTTCTTCTGTGATCCCTGGAAATACCATTAAAAAAGACAAGTCTTGTTGCATCTTTCTTTTTTTTACAAAATATAATTTTTTGTGGCAACATTATGTCCTTACATTTTCTTATATATTACATTTTACAATAATAGTGACGGTCATCATGGTTTTTTGTGTATATTTTGGAGCTGTAAACATGAATCTTTTAGCACCTGAGCGGTTGCATGTCTTCAAACACCAGATTCTACTTCACCGAGGATCTTTTAAACTAGTCTAGAACCAGCTGTGGGTTCTGGGCCGTGAGGTAGCGGTAGATGCGGGCCGACATCTCCGGCCCTAAACGCCTCTCGTTATCTCCGCTTCTGACCAAGAGCCCAGCCAGGAGCCCCTTTCTCTCTGCCTCTGCTGCCAAGGCCCAGTATGCCTGAAATCATGCAAGAAATCATTTACAAAACGTAAAAGTAATGAGCCTCAGTGTAAGCAAACACACCAAATGTGGGATATGCTACTCTGGTGCACCTGCAGCAGCAGCTGAGGAGACGGGTATGCGGTGGTGACAGCGGAGGCTGCGGCAGAGCTAACTCTGTTCAGCTGCTGCAGCTGGCTCCTCCAGACCTGCACCAGCCCTGATCCGTCTCTCTCCACACGAACTCCGCTGGCCCACGAACCCTCCAAGCAGAACGGCAGCGCCGGTCGCTCTGTCAGCAGCCTGGAACGAGAAGGAAAGCGAAGGAGACGGCTGGCATCTGATGGACCGCTGCGGTGTCTGTTCAGCGCGGCCCCCGAACCTGTAAGGCCTCTTTGATAAGGCCTTGGTGACAGCACACACATGGTCAGTGACCTTCTGCCAGTCGCCCAGGAAGACCAGGGAGATATTCCTACAGACCTGGAGGTACACAAGAACCTGGAGAGGAGGAAAAAGAACTTGCTGGGAAGTAAAATCATCTGGACTGGAGATCCAACACAAACGTACTTCTTCAACATCCAGATTCTCCATTCCCAGTTTTGTGTGTAGTGTTTCATAGAGAACCTGCTCACCAGGAGCATCAGTCCCGCTGAGAACGATAAAAAGGAACACAAGATGAGCAAGAGAAAATAAACACACTTCTGAGAGTTTCTGGGGATTCATCCACTATCTGGATGTTTGCACTCACAGCGAATCTGGATGAGACTCTGTTAACAAGACTGTGACCACCTTCCTGGGCTCCCTGTTGAGAGCCTCCAAAAGAGGATGGGTGGCAGACCCCTCACCCGACTCCTCCTCTCTCCTGTCAATCATCTGCAAAAGAAGGAATAGAAACAACCAAGACTCCAAAAATTGCACCTGAGACTATTCATCTTAACATGAATTTGTCATACTGTCTTCACAGAAAGAATTAGTTCAATGAAGTCAGTCATATCCAGAACCAGAACTGCTTGTTCTTCCTCCACAGACTCGTTTCTGTCGTCTCCCTGCTGAAGACACAGCAGCAGAAAAAATCCATCATGACCGGATTTAAGAAGAATATGGACGCTGGGTTATACGTGCAGACATGAAATCACCAGACGACCTCCAGGGAGGCTCTGCTCCAGGTGACGCTGCGAGGGAGCACCTGGGGAGCGATGGCAAACCTCCAGTCCAGAGTGGCCAGGGTGTCCAGCAGCAGGTCTGAGCCTTCCTGCTGCAAAAGAGCTAAAGGGAACAGAGGAGGCAGATCATGAAACGTCTGCATCATCTCAGGATATTGTCTGTGTGAAGGTCACAGGGCCGCGTGTTGCCCTGTGGCCCCGTCGATCACATGTCAACATATCACCCTGAGTCAAAATCCACCGAAGAAGACACAGAAACAAGGACCCTCGCCTGTGGTTATACTTCTTGTTTATGACTATGACTTAAAAACAAACCGGCTAATTGATATTTGTTTTATTTTTATGGGTTCACATGCATGAACCCTGCCAGAGCAGCTGGAGGCAAGCAGGCACCTGGGTCGATGCCCACAGTCAGGCTCCTCAGGTAGTTCTCCGGGCGGAGGCTCTTCAGGCTCTCTGCAGCCTCCCTCCTGCTCCGCTGCTCCCGGCGTCTCTCCTCCTTTTCCTGGGCTCTGGCTGCTCTCTGTCTCTCCCTCGCCTCCTTCCTCTCCCTGGCTGTCTGTCTGTCCGCCTCTATCTCTTCCTTTGGTCGGCGTTTGCGTGCAGGCCCCACGGATCGAGCTGAGGTCCGTCCGTCCGGTACCGGAGAGGATGGGGGACGCTGGCGCTCTGGGCTCCGACTCTGCGCTACATCTAAGGGGGTGTTTTCGACCGCGCTGCTCGCATTTATCCTTACGCGTGACTGCGATTCTGTGTCGCTTTCGCCGGATTCAGATATGTCCCATGTGTTGGCTGTGCGCCGTACTGACATTTCAGAGGCTGCCGATATGCAAGAAACTCTCCAGAACTCGTCACATCGACGTGAAAACAAAGCTCCAAATCACAAGGACGGTGTCCGCAGAGGGACAAGAGAGGTGAATTACGGGCTCATTTCTGTACAACGTCGTTTTTATTTCAACTGAAATCTGAATTCGTGTTTTTTCGAGTTCATCAGCTTGTTTTTTCAGATTTCATTTTTTTTTAAAACTGACATTCAGATATTATTAGGACCATATATTTTTTTCCAATTAAAAAACCAAAATCACAGCGTTTTGGGCTGCTCTACGGAAGCCGAAAATGCAGAGATGCAGCGCAGAGTTCCACGTAGTTGGATTACGTCATTACGCAGGCTTTGAGCGCTCCATGCACTTTATAGATCTACAGTCTGCGATCAGAGTCCAGCAGTCAATAAAAGGGCAACATGCTAACTGTGCTCATCCGGACAGCTTATATCAACAACATAAACACCGCAGAAGCTCTCTAGAATGTAAACTGCATCGTTTTGATAACAGTCCGAACGTTTTCTCGCCACCATGGCTCAGTCTGCCGAAAAAGGTAAATGGATCCCTGGTTTTTGTCCGTTGACTCTATATTTTGGCGTCAGCTCAGCGATTTGTGGGTTTTGGGGTCGTTCATGTGACCAAACCGGAAGCTGCTAAAAGTCCTGGAGCTTTTAATGTATATTTATGACTCTTCTGAATACATTTAAAAAACAGTTTTATTGTTTACTAACATGATTAACGTTGTTCATTCATGCAAAGTTTTCCTCTTTATTTCAGTGTTTCTAAAACATTTGTGTTTATCTCATTTTATTTGCACATTTCTGTTGATAAAATATTGTTCTTAGACATGAAGACGATCTAGACTGGAAATGAATTGGTGCTAATGGCTGTTTATTGATTGTTTTACAGCCTATTATCGCTTTGTGGTGCTGTTCTTCAACTGTCTGCTGACGTTTGGGTCCTACTTCTGCTTTGACATGCCCAGCGTGCTGCAGGACCAGTTCCAGGGTGTACGTGAACACCGGTTAGGTCACCATCGGTCACCATCGATTGTTCCATGTGCCTCTGATGTGAACCTTCTGTCTCCGCAGAACCTGACCTGTCCCAACGCCACAGCGATCAATGGGACCGTGGACTGTGTGTTGGGACTGGGGATGTCCCCCCAGCAGTACAATCTCCTTTATGCCATCTATGCTTGGACGTATGCATACACACACACACACATACACACACACACAACTGTCCTGTACAGTGGTCATCATCACATAGTTACCCTTTATGCTCTTCTGGCACCAGGAATGCGGTGGTGGTGATCCTGGCTGGATTTCTGATCGATAAATTAGGGAACCGCTGTAAGTCTATGCCAGATGTGCAAAGGCTGGTCCGGCATCTGCTTTAGGGTCACGTTGGACTAACCGATTCTTGGCTCTTCCTCTCTGCAGTCGGAGTCTTTTTGTTCTCCTTTCTGTGTGTTCTGGGCTCGTCGCTGTTCGCGCTGGGCTCCCACTTCAGAGGAACTCCCTACCTGCTGCCGCTGATGCTCACGGGCCGGCTGCTCTTTGGATCAGGAAATGGATCTCTGACCAGTAAGGCCAGCCCGCTACCTCGGCCTTCTGATCCGATGCCCTGTCCCTGAGTCTGCCTTGCTTCCGTGCCAGTTGTTCAGAACCGGATCACAGCCTTCTGGTTCAAAGGGAAGGAGCTGGCCCTGGCTTTCGGACTGACCCTGGCTTTCTCCCGACTGGGGTCCGTCTTAAACTTCTTCCTCACCCAGAAGTTTGAAGACAAGTACGGAATGCAGTGGACGCTGTGGGGCGGTAAGTCTGCGCATGTGTGCGTGGGCGTCTACGCTGGGCGGGCACCTGGCATCACATGGCTCCACGCTCTTCTTCTAGGCGCCCTCCTCTGTGTTCTGGGCTTTCTCTCAGCTATCATAGTCAGTACTCTGGACAAGGTCGGGATGAAACAGCTGGGACTTGATGGTGCCATCCAAGAAGAGTCCCGCAAAGTGGTATTTTTTTAATTTATCACCTCTTTTTAACTTTATTCTCTTTAGTCCTGAAGTTTAGATGATAAAATTCTGTTGTATCATCGTTTTTCATATGTCTTTAAAAGGGAAGGGATGTCTTGCTGTGTTTGTGTGTAGAGGGTTCAGGATGTGAAGCTCCTGTCGCTCAGATACTGGCTGCTGGTTCTGACCATCATGTTCTTTTATAATGGAATCTTCCCGTTCATCGCAGATGCCAGGTAGATCCATCCGCACCCAGTTTCCTCTGCGGGTCCTTCGGGGCTAAACCTCGTGTAACTTTATTTAGTGAGTGTTGTGCTGTTTTCTTGTCCAGTAAGTTCATCCAGGACAAGTACAGCGGCTACAGCCAGAAGGAGGCGTCCTATATCGCCGGAGCGGTTTACGACAGCTCGCTGGTCCTCTCAGCCAGTGCCGGCATCCTCATCGTAAGCACGTAGATCTCTTTCTGGCAAGCGTCCGTCAGGATCGTGACTCTGATGACCTGTTGGGTTCAGGATTATGTGGGACTGCGGGGCATCTTGGCCTCGGCCTGCGCCGTCCTCACGCTGCCCGTCTTTGGTCTCCTGGCCTTCAGCTATGTGCCTCCTCTCGTCTCCACCATCTGGTTGGGAGTCACCTACTCATTTGCTGCTGTGAGTTCTCTAAACATCATATTTAAACCCATAAATCGGATGTTTCTGCTTTTCTTTCTCCTACATATTCCTGCTGGCACAATTAGCATGTGGAAAACACATCGGTATCCTGGCGTACTTGGATTATGTCCAATTTGACAAAAAAAGATAAAATTAGAAACCAGTGGAAGAGGTCAGACCCCTAGAAAGGGTAATATCCCTGTAATCCAGGTTCTTAGGACAGGTTTAGTTCAAATATACCTTTGCTGCAGCAAGAAACAGCACTTCCTCCTCCTACTGTTGCCTTGCCAACCAGCATGACAAACTGGTGTGCTGGCTTTAAGCACCTGATGACAAACCTTGAGAAAATAGATGTTTCAATGAACAAATTTAGCCTCTGAGGAATCTTTAAAAAGTTTGACTATGATTGTATATGATTTTTTTTAATGAAAAGATGCAAAATTGGGATATTTTTTTTCTCGATTGATCGATCCTCATTTTATGAATGTCTCACTACAGCGTTAAATTCCAGCGTGTGTGTGTGTGTGTGTGTGTGTGTGCTGTACTCCAGGCCAGCATGTGGCCGTCGATTCCCCTGGTGGTGCCTCAGGCGACTCTGGGAACTGCCATGGGTCTGGCCACGTCCATACAGATGGTGGGAATCGGTGTGTCCAACCTTGTTGTCGGGCAGATTCTGGGCACCAAGTCCAGGTAGGAATAATTCAGAATGAGCAGCACGTTGCTGTGCACTGTGGGATCTCCAGTCCTTCCTATTAGAGCTTGACTTCTCCTGTTCTGTCTATTTTCTCTCCAGTGAAACTAAAATTCCTCTGTGGCGTTGGCAGAGGATGATGATCTTCATGCTGGCTAACACCATCTGCTGCATCGTCACCTCAGTGCTGCTGAACCTGGTGGACCGCCGACAGGTGAGGCACACTCGGTGGGCGCTTCCGTGCGCTCGCAGCAGCCTCGGTGTGCTGACATCTTTCTTTTTGCGCAGGGAGGAATCCTGAACACGACCAGGAAACGATCAGAGCAGGTGCAGAGAGACCCAGACAGAGAGCCGCTCAGAGAGGGAGAGGAGGAGCCGCAAGCAGAGGATGAAGAGTTTAGAGAAAGGGAATAGGTATCAGGAAAAACAAATTTCAGGCAAATTTACCTCACAATTGTGGTGAGAAGTACCATAAACTTGGTATATGCTAAACATGCAGTATGTCAGTATTGAGCTGAAGTCCTTAACATACGGTAGTTTATCTTTTGAAGGACAGAAGGCAAACCTGACGTGGCAGGCTTGTACAGAAGACGAGGGAGGCTGGTGTGGCTGGGCGTAGTCGGAATGAATAATTACACATAAACCTCTTCAGTATAATATAGCCAATGTGTCTTTGGGACATTGGCCTAGTGTAAATAATGAATCCTGGAACAGAAGATGGAGTAAAACTTTTCATTTTCACACTCAAAAGCTCTAAATATATTCCAACAGCTGGTTTAATATCATTTCTCCACTGTTGGTGTATTTAAGTTCCTCAGATGATCAATCAGATGCTGCTTAACATCAGGATTTCTGTGGAAATGGTAAATAATAGCAACCATAATTCTGTGAACACTCAGGTCATCCGACTGACCCGAGGGGAACCTTCCCCACCACCTTTCTGTAACCATGTTCTTTATCCCGTTTATTTTATTTTATTTTTTTTATCTTAGCAGCTAGTCAAGCATGAGAACCCCTTAATATCTTCTTTCTAAATCTTTGTATTATTACGATTTTAACTGTAACTTTAGATTGTTTTTAACCATTTTTTTAAAAAACAAGAGTTACTTGCTCCTGATGTTTCTAGTTTTTTGTGCAAAAAATAATAAGAAACTTGAAACCTGCACATGTACTTGGTGAACTCTAGGGTGAATAGCTATTCACTCAACACAATAAACTTAAAAAAGGGCCTGTTGAAATGGGACTGTTTATATACATCCAGCACTGTTTCACAGAGGTCTTCTACACAGGTCCAGGACGGTGGTCCAGACACAAGTTCAAGATATTTGCAAACATCCAGAGTTTCCTCTCGTACTCTCAAGTGTTCCCAGTGACCAAACACAGGACCAGTTACCTGAACTCGTGTTTGCTGACACTGTAGTGCTGGTTGTGAATAAAAAGCATCAGTGCCGGCTGTCACCCTCCACATGCGTGCTCTGCTCCAGCAGATCTGCGCCTCCCTCCAGCAGGGACGTAGAACGGTGATTGGCTGTTGGGGCTTACGAGAGCTACATTAAACATACTGATTTGAGATGAGGAGGTGTTTTGCACCTTGCTCTTCATAAGCATGGCAGCCTAACGGTGAAACAGGTTCAGAGATGCCGCCCGTCACTGGCCCCAGGTCATTTGCAGAGAAAGGTAAGGACCCTAAGAACCGCAGAACTTTAGATTAACCTCATGGTTTTTGTTGTTTTTATTGTTTTTTTTTTTGTCATCTTTTGCATTTACTCGACACCAGCCAGTGCAGGAGCTCTTGTGCTGTCTGGTGTCCCTTTTACCAACTGTTCTATTTTGGTTGACCAGCCAAGTATCATCATGATGTGAAGTTAAAAGTTAAACCCAGCAACGATATATCTGCTCCAGCGGTTGCTGAAAGGTTGAGGATCATTAGGAGACTTTCTGTCCTAAATTCTCCTGTGTGGTTGATTTCCAGCGCCCGTAGGTACAGATATGATCAGACTTTTTAAATATTAACCTTTTTTTTAAGTTTTCTTTCATCCCTGCAGTGATGTCACACAGAACAAACTAGAAAAGCAGCCAGTGAGTGTTTGCACCTTCGCCAAGCAGCTAATTTCCCCACGTTGTAACTATATATCCAGATTACCTACAACAATAATCCAGAACATCACCAAAATCCAATCATCTTTTCCTTGGCCCAAAATCAACATTTCCTGGAAATTCCATTAAATCTGATTCTGACATGAGGGTTTTTCTGCTCACCCATCTTGCATCAACCTCTTGTGCAACAAACTGAGGTGATTTCTTACTAAATGCGGCAGGCTTGTTATATGGTGGCGGAGGAGTGTAGCGTGGTCCCAGGTGTGTTTGGATGGAATCAACGATCTGCTCTTCATTCTCTTCATTCCCTCCACCCTCCCAGCCTCTTTCCGCTTCGTGGTGCTGTTCTTCAACTGTCTGCAGATGTTGGGGATCTTCTTCTGCTATGACATCCCCAGTGCGCTACAGGATCAGTTCCAGGGGGTAGGGAGAGCAGCTGCCCACAGGCAGTACTGATCAGTAATTATTGATCCTTCCACATGATCAGATTCCAGTCTCCCCTCAGAACCTGACCTGTCCGAAAGCAACGGAGGCCGGTGGGTCAGAGCTGTGTGTGCGGGGCTTGGGGATGACCCCGCAGCAGTACAACCTCCTTTTTGTCGTCCATTCATGGGCGTAAGTTGTCACATGCAGACAGGTCGTGCCTCATCCGAGTGGGTGTTTCACACGTTTACTCGGTCTTCCCATCAGGAGCGTAGTGGTGACCCTCGTGTCTGGGTTCCTCATTGACAAACTGGGAAACTTTAGTAAGTCTGCGTCCGCCTTATTTACAAAGCTCTAAAGCCGATTTCTGTTGACTCCAGCTTTGTTGCTCTGCAGTTGGGATATGTCTGTCCTCCTTTCTGAGTATTTCGGGCACGGTGCTGTTTGCGCTGGGCTCCCACTTCAGAGGGACGGCCTACCTGCTGCCGCTGATGCTCACGGGCCGCCTGCTCCTCGGATCAGGCATTGGATCTATGTCAGGTAGGACATCGGACCTCCTCCGCCATCAGCGGCGTCTCACATCTCGGTTCCCTCCGTTCTCTGCCTCCTACTCAGTTTTGCAGGACTGCATCACAGCTTTCTGGTTCGAAGAGAAGGAGCTGGCTATGGCCTTCGGGGTGACCATAGGTTTCTCTCATTTGGGTTCCATCCTGAATTTCTTCGTCACTCAGATTTTTGAGCAAGCGTATGGGCTGCAGTGGACGCTCTGGGGTGGTAGGTTCCACCACACCAGTCCCCACTGAGAGGAAACAGGTTCACACACGAGCCTTTGATTTGCAGGCACGCTGCTGTGTGTTTTCAGCGCTGGAATGGCCCTTATAGCTGGAAACTTGGACCGGATCGGGGTCAAGCAGTTGGGACTTGAAAGCATGATCCAAGAGGAGTCTAGCAAAATAGTATGGTACTCCAAACAAACGTTGCACTGAGCCGGATACCGTGCGCAACTAGGATTCATGAATTATGGGGGAATATTACTTGTACAAAACTCTGTCTCTCTTCCTCTTCCTCCCTCCGTAGAGGATTGGGGACGTGAAGCGCCTGCCCCTGAGATACTTCCTCCTGACTCTCAGTATGACGTTCTTCTATAACATCATACTACCCTTCATAGCTGATGCCAGGTACGTCTGTCAACACTGCAGACTGGGTTCACACACACACACACACACCCACACACACACACACACACACACACACACACACACACACTAACACACTTCTGGCTGTTTCATGTTAATCACCGTGCCTGTGTGAGCAGATGCTCAGGCAGATCTTCCAGGCCGATGGTGCACAGATGTTCTTTTGTAATTGTGACAAACGTCTGTCTCACTCCCAGTAAGTTCTTCCTCGACAAGTTCAGCGGCTACAGCCAGCAGGAGGCCAACAGTGTTGCCGGGGCCGTTTACATCTGCGCGCTGGTTTTCACGACTGTGGCAGGATGTCTCATAGTAAGAATACGGATGCGCGTGTGGAACGCAGGGGCTCGTCTTTGGGGCCTGACGTTGTGCTGCTTGCAGGACTTTGTGGGTCTGCGGGTCATCATCCTGCTGGTCTGCGCCGTCCTCACGCTGCCTGTGTTGACAGTTTTGGCCTTTACCAACATCCCTCCTCTGATCTGCACCATATTGCTGGGAATGATCTACTCCTTTGTTGCCGTGAGTTTGGATCCAGTCTTTAAGAAATCCGAGGTTGTTGCAGACTCTTTTGTAAGGGGTCCGGCTGTGTGGAGCTGATAAGCGCTGACACAGATTGGACTGGCTCTCTGTGCAGGCGAGCACGTGGCCATCCATCGTTCTGGTGGTGCCTCGGGCCACAGTAGGAACTGCCATTGGTCTGACAACCGCTGTGTCTATGGCTGGAACCGGGGTATCTCATCTGATCATCGGAGCCATTTTAGACACCAGCAACAGGTGAAAACACTTTGCGGTGCCAGGTTTTCTGGTACACACTCGCTGATATGTGGCTTTTTATCCAGGGTGGTGAAAATTCCATTGTGGCGTTGGCAGTGGATGATGATCTACCTGATAATCAACGCCATCGGCTGCATCATCAGCTCAGTGCTGCTCAACATCGTCGACCACAGACAGGTGAGGTGATGTCACGGGTGCACACACACACACACACTCACCCTCACACTCTCTGTTCTCTCTTCAATGCGTTGGCAGCAGCCACGTTTCTGATATTTGTCCTTCCCCAGGGCGGGATCCTGAACAAGACAAGGAAAAAGTGGAAGCAGACTAAGAAAGTCGATGACAGTCACTGAGCCACAAAGAGATGCACAAGAATTGTCAGTCAGATCTCTTTCATCAAGTGAACTCTGAGTGATTTCTATTTTGAATCAGTTATTTCCTCTCATCCCTGCTCGTTTACCCTGATTTTCATCAGATGTTTTTATTTATTTGCCTATTTAAGACTCCTAGCATTAAAAAATTATAGAACTTTTTATTACTAAAAACAAAAACATATAGAAAAATTAGTCTCATGAACCCATATAAGCTGAAGGACACATAACAGGTGTTTTAACATCACAAATGTGACGTCAGTTATTGTAAATAAGCTGCAGAAGCCTACAAACAGTCATCTTTCAATTACTCTTGACATCTAAACAATTAATTTTACCCTAAAGCTAAGGTTAAAGGTCATCAGAGTGGCAAATCATCTGATTAATGAATTTAAATGTTTTGAAACTGGCTTTACTTAAAATATCCCTTTTTAATGTTATTTTAAAAAAAGGTAATTTGTGCTAAATACCATCTAACAGGAAAAGAACAGTGTAATCAGGAACCAGTCTTGGATAAAATGCATTTGTATTAGTTTAGTTGACTCATCCTTCTCTATATTAACTTTAAAGATCATAGCTTTGACTTTTATTGACTTTATTGCTAAAAAACTACAAATGTGGACATATTCTCAATGAATGTCATGGAATTAAGGGAAGGACATCTGATACAGACATCCTTGAGCTAGATCCTGTTTACCGTGAAGATAAACCCTAAAAATATACTTACTTAATCTTCTTAAGGGACCTGTGGTTGGAGTTAGTCCTTTACCTGCCTGCCTGTAACACACACACACACACACACACACACACGCGCGCTCACACACGCCCACACATGCCCCCACGCTGACTCAGTCCCAGAGAGTAGTTTGGGCATAGGGCTTTGACATCTTTATGGTTTCTCGCTTGGACTCGACCTGCAGCCTGCGCTGTTGGGCTGAAAGCCTGGACAACATCAGCATGTCAAGCCTCCTCAACCTCAGCACGCTCGGCCGGATCTGCGGCTCCAGCAACGACGTGGTGGTTTTGGACCGCGTCAAGAGGAAGAACTCTGTCAGACGCATGTCAATAATTGAGGACGGGGAACTCGCGGAGGTTCTCTACCTCATCCCTAAACAGTCCATAATGGAGCAGCTGCCCTTCCTCAACCCCAGTGACTACATTCTGTGTGAGAAGTTGGCCAGCATCCCAGCACAGATGTCAGGTAAGCAGCACATTTTGAGGGTTTTGTTAATAGAATTTTAGAATTTTAGTTTGTAAGAATTTTACAAACTGTATTTTTACAATCTATACACAAATTCACACATCTTTCCCCCAGCTTTACCTGGACTGTATTAGGTAAACTAGCCCCAAATGTTTGTTTAACAAATTATTCATTAAAAAGCCTGGAGTGACTTCCTTTATCTCCCACCGAAGCTTCAAAGCAGCAGATGCAAACATTCACAATGTCTGAATTTTAAACCAGTTTGACAGGAAAACTTTCATGATTTACATGAATAAACACCTCTGCGGTGCTTCTGCATTCGTCCCATAGTATGTGTGTTTAAAATGCAGCAGGTTTTCTGCTGCATCACACACACATGCACACACACTCCTGCCCCTCTGTGTTTTGGACCACCCCCGTTTCCCCCGTGACCAGCGGGACAGTCAGTCCAGGCTCCTCACTCTCTGCTCTGCCGTGATCGCTCACAGACGTGTAGAAACTGACTGTCATGAAAGGTAGAAGGCTCTGTGTGTGTGTGTGTGTGTGTGTGTGTGTGTGTGTGTGTGTGTGTGTGTGTGTGTGTGTGTAAGAATGAGCGAGAGTGCATGTTGTGGGTATTTTTATTTGTCAGTGTATTGTATGCTCTCTTTTGTGTCTAATGTGTATTGTGTGTGTTCTGCTGCAGGGGTTCCTGGTTCTGATAGCTGAAATCTCGATGTTAAAATTGATGTTGTTGCCAACTGGGGAAAAGGGCAAACTCTGAATTAAATAAAACATCATTAGAAATATGGTTTTATAAAGCCTCAGGCATTCATGTTAGAAAAGAGTAGGTTAAAATCCTTTTGGAACCTTTACAAGTGATTCCGACACGTAACAATTATTGATTATCTTCAGGGAAAACCCACTCTTCAGTAAAACTATCTGCTGTAAACTGCTGGTGTGATGAACCATCTGTCTCAGGTTTCTTTCCATTTGCTGTCTAGTCTAAATCTATCATTTGCTAATCCTTGACACCATAGGAGCATCATACATGATCAAGAACATGTGGACAACACACACGTCAGATTTACGCAACAGAGATTCCTGTGCGAGCTTTTTGTGTTATTTTAAGTGTATTCTCCATCCTGCCCCTTTAGGGATTCTCTGCTGATGCACAAATTTTACTGTTTGGTAACTGCGTTGTCATGACGACGGCGTAATGAGCATATCTGAGGGGTTCTGGGACATTTCAAGTTGTGTTGGCAGCCTCTACGATGGACGGTGGTACCATTGTTAGACCTGGCAAACTTTGTTGAAACAATTTTGAAACTCTTCCACGTCCATCATATTGTTTCATGGTGAGGAGAAAGTTTCCTAAGCAAGATTAATACTGCTGTTCCTAGAACTGCTAGCCGTCGTGGTCACCTCTTCGCAGCATAAAGTCTGCTGTGATTAGGGAAAATTACAGACGGCTTTGGAGGCTTAATCCTGATCTTTCCTGGTGTGAGGTAAACTCAAGGCCACATACCTCTTCTCTCTTCTTCTGTATTCACAAGCCTGGGTTGTTCCTGTTTGTTCTAGCGTGTAAGTGTGGGAACTAGTGTCAGCATGCCAACACTGGGGTTTATTTCCCCAAGCGGTTGGCTGTTGGTTTTCTGCCTGAAAATGTCATGCCTGTCCACACGGTAAGAGGTGGTGTGCCACGCATCGCATTCTTTCCTTCCTCTCCTCTGCTAATCAGGTTCAAGACCTTTCAGGGGTTGATTAGATTGCACAGGCATCCACTGCTCCTGCAGCAAATAGACGGTGAAGAACTGAGTCCGACACTAACACACGGGTAGAATAGTGACCGGAGAATAGTTTGAGAAATCGTTGTTTTGTTGTGTACAGAAAGACTAAAGACTAAATCTGTTAGTAGAAGTATGTATGCAAGGGTGTTGTTGTTTTAGTTTGTTGGGTTTTTTTTTTTAGCCTAATAATACTCAATCTCTTAACCTTGAGGCCAACCAAAGGAGTGAATGGTAGTTTTACAATTGTTTTGCTTCAGCTATCTATTTTTACCACCCCAGCAGCCTGGAACAGGAAGACCAGTATGGTGGCTGAGGATTTGTATCACTGTATGACATGACCCTTTTGTCTTGCAGGATAGGCCTGAGACCAGCAACTCTGTTTAACATGATGTGATGAGGTTTCAGTTTTGTTATCAAGTTTAAAATGGGAAACAATATTTTCTAACGTGCACCTTTATGTGCGTGCTAAAATTGGCGTTAGGTGTGAAACAGGCTCACAGTCTTGCCATCGCTGCAACTTTCTATGTTACCTAAATAGTGCTCATTGATTGCCTAAAGAATAAATGGCAAATGAGTCACTCTACAAGGAGACTATTTGATTAGGCACATTAAGCATGATGAGTAGCCTTTGCATGCACATTTAAGTGGAATATAAGTGTCATGAGTCAATGATGATAATGTTTTGTTGATGACAGTGCTGCATACCCAAGATGGCTGCCTCCGGAGTCCTTCATCAGAGAGACGGGTGATTCATTGCTTCAAATGTGGCGAACTCTGCAGAGGACAGGTGCTGCGAGTCCAGGCCAACCACTTCCATGTGAAGTGTTTTACCTGCAAAGGTCAGTGAAGGGGCAGCTCTCGCCAAGAAAGCTTGATGGTCAACCTGGAGTTCCTGATGAGCAGCAGAATTGGGTACTGTCTGCTGATCCAGTACCACAAGGCCACATTTTCAGCACAAAGCTAACATTTAGCTTCAACATTGCCTTTTTTTTTTTTTTTTTTTTTTGTAAGCATAATTTACAAGTAATTTATCACTACTGATTCCATCCAAATCAACTTACTCCATGTACAATGGGCTGTTGTGAAAACTTCCCAGCTTGTCTGACATTCGCTGGACCTGCTGGCTGAAAACAGATTTTCTCAACAGGCCATTGTCCCCGCTAATTGAAAGCGACGAGCTTCTTGTGCTTTTGCCTTTTCATCACATTGCGATGCTGTTTAGAGCTCAGAAGATACAAAGAGAGCCTCAGAGCAGTAAATCCTGCAGTATTTTAACTGGGATAAAAACTGGTCTGGTAGGAGGAAGAAAGTGTCAGAATTCCCTCTAAAGTTCCCTGTATACAGGCTTTCATTAAGTAATTAAAACAGTTCAGACATGAATGTAATTCCTCTTAAAGTTGTTATTTAAACTAGACTTTATTGTTGTGAATGGTAGGTTATACTGGGAGGGTCTATACCAGGCTTGCGTTGGGACATGTTTAGAAGCATAGTGCCAGAAACACATGTCCCTCATCAAAAACATACCCTCCTTGACATTTGACGGTGTGATTTCAGCACTCGTGTCTAAATGTCCGACACCACTTTGTCCAACAAATGAGAGCTGGCAGACATTCGGCACCCAGACAGCTGTGTTTGCTAACCAGCTCTGTGATAAACGGGGGATATAAAATTAATGGAAATGGCATTTTTAACCACTACAAACTGCTTTGTTCTCTTTGACAGTGCAGTGATCCACAGGTGGTATGGAAATGTTCATTATTTAGCTGGTTTTTGTTAGAACCTGTGTCTCTCTGCGTGGGCGCAGTTTGTGGCTGCGACATGGCTCAGAGCGGCTTCTTCATAAGGAACGGCGACTATCTGTGCCCGCTGGACTTCCAGAGGCTTCATGGCACGCCCTGCAACAACTGTAGGGAGTTTGTGGAGGGCGAGGTGGTGACGGTCCTGGGGAAGACCTACCATCCCGCCTGCTTTGTCTGCAACATTTGCAAGTAAGTCCCCCAAGTCAGGTCTTGTGTTTTGACACCAATAAGAGTGGTAAAATGCAAAATTCCAGAATATACACAAAGAAAGGTGTAATGAAAGCTCATTTAACCTTTTAGGATTTTAGTTGGACATTATCAAACGAGGTAAAAAATGAACCTTGGTCATTCAAAGCTATGCAGAGATTTCACTGACGAAAAGGAGTCATTTTAGGAATATGTGATGATGGCAGATCCCAATCTTACGAGTCCCTGCTCTCCTCTTTCTTCAGGCAGGCTTTTACTGCTGGGGAGTTTGTAACCTTCAGTGGAAAAGACTTCTTCTGTCAACACTGTTTTCAACCGCTGTCTCCGACCCAGCCAAGCTATCCCAACCGTAAGTGCAGCATGAATTAAGCAAGGATTTAATTAGGTGCTCATAGCAGAAATATTTAATCGCAAAGCTCAAAAGTAGATCAAAGACCTTCCAAGGCAGACATAATCAGGAGGATTACGACCTGAACTTTGTCTGCGTCTGGCTCATGTAGCAGCCAGTGTGTTCACTTTATCCTGTCATTCAAGGGCAGAGCTACACCTGTTGGCCTCAGCAGATACAGTCCTCACAGTTATGTGTGTAAGGAAGCTAAAAAAAGCTTCCTAATTTCACTTCTTCCCCACAACAAGATTGTCAATGATGCCTCACGAAGACGGACATTGGCCTGCCAGGACCGTCACTGGAGGCAGGAAAAGTCACCTCAGTGTGAACGTTAGATGGCGGAGGATCCACAGAGTCACAAAGCTTTTGGATTTCTCTAGAACTCTAAGAAACAGCTAGAATCTGTGTGTGTGTGTGTGTGTGTGTGTGTGTGTGTGTGTGTGTGTGTGTGTAGATTGCTCGGGCTGGGGCACAGACATCAAGAACGGCCAGGCTCTTTTAGCCCTCGGGGGTCACTGGCACCTTGGCTGCTTCAAGTGTAAAATCCTGTCGCAAAGTGTTATGTGGAGAATACATTAGCAAGTAAATACACATTCACACTCCAAGCTTTGGTCTACAGTCCTCACAGCAGTAAGAACTGACCCCGTCTGTCCTTCAGGGATGGTGTTCCCTACTGTGAGAGGGACTACCAGAATAAGTTTGGGATTCAATGTGACGCTTGTCAGAAGTTTATAACTGGAAAAGTTCTGGAGGTGAGCAGTCAGCCTCAACCAGTAAGCTGTTACGCTTTGATTAAAGGTGCTAAGGTTACTAAAAAATGAATTTTTGTCAGCATTGCAATCATCAATGCTTGATTGCTCTTAAATGTAGTCTGCATTTTACTCCTACTGTGCTATGCAGGCGGGGGTCAAACATTATCATCCCACCTGTGCAAGATGCAGCCAATGTGGCAAATTGTTCACAGAAGGAGACGAAATGTACCTGCAAGGTATGTGAGCGCGTTTGTGCCCAGAAACTGACAATCTGGCCTCATGTCTGGCTGATCTGACTGTGTGTGTGTCTACACAGGATCAGCTGTTTGGCACCCGCACTGCAGGAACAGCAGCAGAACTGAGGACAGCTACAGGGTAGCATATTTGCATGTCACATCCATAACAAGGAAATGATTTTAAAAGTAAACAATGGTCTAGCATGACAACAGCATTTTATTAGCTAACTCCATTTAGCAATATGTAAATATGCCTTAGGTATGTTACCAGATAACAACAACTTAGACTATTGTATTATTATCCAACTGGTGTATCTACAGCAGAAAAAAAAACGTACCTGAACTCAGTATTTTATCACTGTCCCGAGCAGGTTTGTTTTACCTAAACCCGTTCTTTTCCTGCAGGCCAGCAGGCCGAAAACACCCTGCCTTGATCACTTTTTCCCCTCTCATAAACTGAAGGTTAATACTGGTGCCTGTGGTTTGCTCCTGAATGCACACACTGCCATCTCTTTAAATGAACCACAATAACATCAAAGAAGTCTTTGTTTTCCTATCAAATAAATGATAAACACTGGCAGCTTGAAAAATGCTTTGTTTAAATGTCACGTAGAGCATTTTAGGGTTGCTAATAGCATGCTTAGCTGTGCTGTTGGCAGCCTTGACTGCTCACTAGAAGTTAATTACAACAGAAATAGACATTGGTAGCCTCCACCCTCCCTCCAACTAACACGTGCAGGTCGCCCTCCATGGATGCTGGCATGTGGCTCTGACAAACACACGTGAATGTGGTCTTGGATATTCTTAAATATTAGTCCTTATGACTTATCCTTCACGACTTACTGAAAACCATTTCCAGTACGTCAAGGAAAATATGCAGAAGGACTCTAAATGTTACTGCATTCTTTAAAGAAGTATGAATGTTGTTCTGAGACCCTATAGGAAGTGAGAGAAAAGCCTGTCATGACTCAGCAGCCGTGCAGCACCCTAACAGCAGCTGTGTGTCCTCCCTCAGAGCATCAGATCCTCCTCTGAGAGCTCCTGCTCCAGGCCCAGCTCGTGCACTCCGGGCAGCCCCAGTCGAACCATCTCGGTAAGTTCCCCCCGGCGGCGTCAGCTCATCATTGTGTTCCAACTGCCGTGGGCTGATTTACTTTTTATTTATCCTTTATTTATGCAGGGGAGTCGCACGGACAAAGTGTCTGTCCTGCCAGTCGATTCTTTTTGCCAGTAAAATAGATGCAAGCCTTAAAGAACTAGGAAAGAAAAGTTACAAAAGCCTTAAAATAAGAACATTATTCCAGTATTTCCTCTGTATCTACTTTACCTTGCACTCATCGGAACTAGTTTGTAAGACAAACAGCAGGATTTCAATTGTGGTTGAGGCTAGCAGATCTTTTCTTTATAATATCTGATATATTTGCACTCTAGATGTTGATGTATCAACCACACATTGAACAGGAGCCTAGATTGATTCTATTTAACTAATTGAATGTGTTGGAAATTCAGATTGATTTTTTTTTTTTTTTTTTTTTTTTAACAAAAACAAACTGTTCCTTTCCGTGTCCCTGTTGGTCAAGCTTGGGGAAAAAAAAGTCTACCCCCGCAAAGGCACCTCAACGCCTCAAAGCCAATCACGGCTGTGCTGTTGGGGGGTTAAAGTCTCATTCCCCCATGCAGTGACGTGTGAAGCAGCCTTTGACCTGACACCTTCTGTCCTTCCTCCTCTGTTTCCTCATCACCCACTCCCCACCTCTCTCCTCCCTGTCCTGGTCCCAGGCAAAAGTAGATAATGAGATCATTGATTACCGAGACTTAGCCGCAATTCCCAGAGTCAAGGCTATATTTGACATAGAGCATCCTGATATGATATCTTATGAGACTGTGAACGGCAGCTCCTCTACTTTGGAGAAGAGACGCAACAGGCAAGACAGTCAAAGCGTTGTCAAGGTAACCTAACTTTGAATGCTCTGGAATGATATTCAGATCATTTTGGTAAATCTAATATTGGGTTATAATTTTTTTTTTTTTTAAAAAGGAAAATTGACATGCATTTCGGAGCACAAATGTCACAGAAATACTACAAAAATCTATTTTACTGTTTCACAAAGAAAACACTTGTTCTGTTTGACAACATAATGAACAATAATCTGTAGCAGATTATCCCTGAACCAACTCAAACTGAGGACACACTACAAAATTTAGTTGGGCAAAGTCTTCACCACTTCAGGACAGTCTGAAGCTTAGTTGGCATTTAATATGTTTGAGGGCAAAGGTCCAACTCTGAAACTGGGTGAGGGGAGCAGACCCGACCCAGCTGACCTCAGTGGTGGTCAACCAAGCGTTCAGCGTGAGCCCACCCATGACTGCCCCAACTGCAAACACGTGCTGCCAAGAGCCAGTGAGATAGACCCAGGAAAGAGTGGCAAACAACAAACATATGCATTAGCGCCACAACTTGGTATGTTTACCTACCCTTGAAACTGTTGGCCTGGTCTTTGAGCCGTTGTACAGTAATCTGTTAGTGTTTACAAATCTGACAGCCCTGTGAAAGTTGTAGTGTGTCCCCAGCTTTAGAATGATTAGCCAGGAATACCTGAAACGGTATGTAAAGTATGTACATTCCAACACCAGCTCCAAGTTCCTGTGATTTTCAAATTCTGCCCCCCACTTGTGTGCTAGGATATGACCGTTTTAGAGTGTGTCGTTTTGATCAGTGATACGGTCCTGACGAGTCTGTTGGCTGTTCTAATTTTGTAAGACTTTTTTTTCTGTGTTTCTGACTTAGTCGCCAGGAGCTGTGTCAGAAACCACCGAGGTGAATATGCCGCTTAAACACAGTAGATCACGCTGAATGTTTGGTCTGCTGGTGAGGTTAAAGGACTTGTAGCGCGTTTTTTTACACATCCTTGGTCTCTTTTTGAAAGGAGAGCTTTGATGAAAGGAAGTGCATCCCAAAATCCACAAGCCATGGCTCCTTTGGAGTTAATGCGATGTACAGTCGCCATAGCTACACCCCCTCTCTGTCCAGATCACCGCAGCACTTCCACCGACCAGGTAAGAGGCGGGCAAAAGAAAATGGAGTTGTGTTTTTGCTCAACTGTGTCCTGTTTCACCAACCTCTCCTGTCTCCTTGACCCTGCGTCCGTGGATCATGAGCAGGGTTGATGTTCTCTGCTTCTTTATCCTCCCAAAACAAAGGCACCAGTCCCTCTTCCCTTTTCTGTAACACTTTTCTCCCTCACCGACAAGGTAAAGGCGCTTGCCGCCCCTCACCCTTTTGTCCTCGCCTGCTTTTTTGCCCCACTTCTTCGCCAACTCACGGTGTGCCCTGACTGACCT